>CAMRHE010000580.1:7500-570000 GCA_947044405.1 Leptodactylus fallax
CTTTACTCTTTATAGAGCGTATGGTACTTTCATTCACGCCATATTGACGTCCAGTAGCAGTCTCGCCAGTTTTCACCAAATCTAAAACTTTTACTTTTTCCTGTAGTGTCATCACCTTTTTCTGATGCTTAGGAAGACTAGGAGCCTTAGAAAGCTTGGACCGTTTAGGCATTTTTTTCAGAAAAAAAACTTTTACCGTACAGAAAAGGCACGTGTTGAACTGAGGTGTGGCTTCGCTCATACCCTAGTACAGTACGTACACAAAGCATCCGAGCTAAAACCAATCAGGAACAAGGAAAGCTTGTAGCGTGCTGCGTGATTGGTTACAGTACTTTCAACCGTTCCAGCCAATAGTGTGTCATCATGGAGCCTATGTCATTGCTCATACCCAAACCGCAAATTTCGCAGATCTGTGGAAAAATCGCAAATGCATATGTCTTAGGTTCCAAAGAAAATATCGCGAGTAGGTGAATCCGCGAATTCAGAAACGCGAATGTAAACACAAACTTCAACATGGTCTTACGCTCGAAAACAGAAGACAAGCAATATTTTGATGCTCACTAATATGTTAAAAATCTATACTGCACATAGCAAACTGTGATACCAAAATCTAAATGTTTTGAGATTATATACAATCATCTTCATGCAACTTTGCAGCAAAAAGAGATTGCACAAGAATTCAAATTTGCCACTAAAGTGCATGCTTAACCACTTCTGCAAACAAAATGTACTTTCCAAAAAACGAAATATGTGAGGAATTCATAATTACATTGTAACTCTAATGAATAATTCTAATCTCTATATCTAACTAATGTGATAACTAGGGCCGGTTTCAGATTGGCGTAACGTGCGCTTTTTTGCTCACATATTGATGCAACATCTGAAGTTTCTGCGATTCATCATTACTGCAGTTAGAGAGCCATAATTCTAGATCTGGTAATCCACTGGAAGTCCAGGTGTTTCGTTTGTACAGTGGGTGCAAAAAAATTTAAAACAAAAACCTGCTATTATACCCATCTGAAAGCTGCCAAAAAATGTTTTGTTTTTGTTTTTTTTTTGTTTTGTTTTTTTTAATGGTACCATTCAATGGGCGAAAATGTGTTCTCTGACTGATGGAACTTTTCCACCTGTCAGAAACGTTTTATACGTTCATCGCTAGTGATAATTGTTATTGCTATTATTTTAGCTTGTAACTGATATCACTAGAGAGGCGGTCAGCGTATTTTACTTTATAAAGATCATTTATGGACAGGATAAGGACAATGTCAAATGTAAACTTTATTGATGACTTTGTGTAAGTGTTTGGTGAAACTCTTGGCGCTGCGATCTGGACGATGCTAAATGTCTGGGTCACAGCGCCAATAAACTTCCTGGCTATGTTCAGAGGGGTATTACAAACGAATAACCCTGTGATTAGGCTCAGAGGGGTATTACATTATCCCTCTATGTGACAACCAGAGAGCAAAAGTATAGTATGCTCTCTGATTGATAGGAGAGGGGATAACATGGACAGAAGTCCCTGCTACCCCTCGCCCTGGGGTCACATATAGTTTATGCATAGACAGTGATGATTTATCATTGTCTTTGCACTCTGCAGCTCACCCCCTTTGCGGGGGGGGGGGGTGAATTTAGATCCCCATATCTCAGGATCCATTAGGGATAAGAAGTCTGAGACGTGCAGATCTCCATTCTGAACACCTTATTTACCAGCGAATCACTATCATGATGATCTTGGTATCATTATAAAGATGAGATTCTCTAATCCTATTCATAGTCCTGGGAAAGATTAGTATTAGGATTAGTAGCAAGGAAGTATGACATACTGTATGTCCGTGGAAGGGAATGGGTTAAACCTAGATAATGAAATTTTTTTTCTAATGTTTTTAACTTTTTTTTCTGTACATGATTATGGGGTCTGCCATCTTGCCTGAGCTTCTCCTATGCTGTACACCATAGTCATGGTCATAGGCAGCAATAGACAAGAGCGGACATATTAAGGTTTATGGGAGAGTGTTCTACACATGCCCTATGTAGGGAGGAGGACTAGATAAATTCTGACATCATCTATTGTCAGTAGTGAATGCAATGATGTGTCACTATGTGGGTTATTTATGTAGATGTTACCTTCTATTGTAATACTATCTTGCATCTGTGATGTAAGTGAGATGAATGAGAATGAATGTTGCAAAAAAAAAAAAATCCCTACAGAATTGACAGTCAGTCTATTATTAGGGTTAGTGGCATAGTTAAAATTGCAGGATTTGGTACTTATTTTTAAATATAGTTAGTGACTTGTCTTGTTGTTTTTTTTAATCATTAAAATGTGTTAACTAGGTTTCACAGAAAAAATTGGTTTGCAAAATTGATAAAATAGATGACTTTCTAGAGAAACATTCCCTTTAATTAATTTGACTTGCAGCTTATCACCTTCCTCATTTACATATAGGACTGGCAGCTATAGTCAGTTCTTTACAGCGTTTCTTCTCCTGATCTTAGAAAACTTGTAAGGATCAGTAAAATGCACTTTGCAGTATGTGACTTGCTATGACATGGTCAGTATAACTACAACTACATATGGAAGGTTGCGTCCCCCAGATCTTGTAGGGTAAAACATGAATTCCACAATGCAGGGTGTATGATATTTTGCATCATTGGAAATGTACAATGTAAATGTCAGTATGCCGAACTGCACTCTGAAACATGGGGTCTGAGTTGTGGTACAAGGCATAAACCATTAAAAACGGTGGGTTGAGGGGTGCAATAGCTTTGTAAGAACAACCCAGGCAATGGGTTATTATACTTGGTGCGAGGCCTGAGAGCGCAGTGCGGAGAGAACCCCTGTGTCCTGTATTGCACACCCTGCACTTTTGCCTGTCTCTATGGTTATAGCAGAAAGTGAATCTATCCCATCTCTATGGGCTTGTAGAAATGTCTTGGTTCTTATATCTAAGTAGATTGTACATAAAGGTTACATGTTAGGGGTGGGCAACTATTCACAAATTACCCAGAATCAAAAATCTGCTCAATTAATAGATATGAAGTTGCTGATATTGATTATTTCAATTATTTTACATCTATGCCATCCTGTCTCACACTGACATTGGCTAAAGGATATGTCACTAACTGTACACAAGCCAATCAGGATTGCTGATACGTGAATAACAAACCAGATTTCAATAGCATGCCTTGCAATATAAATAGGGGGTATGGCAAGTAAAAAGGGGAGTGTTCTAAAATAACCATTTATTGAACATTTGACTTTAAGGACATAATTGCCCAGCCCTTATACATCCACATAAATTGCAATATCCACTTTGTTGCGACTGTAATATATTACAGATTTTCCATCCACAAATCTGAACAGAAAATCTGCACCTTATTAACTACATGTGAACGTACAGAAAGGGATACAGGAATATTGCTGTTCCAAATAAGTGTATCAAGCGTTTAATACACACCCACATGTATGTACTAATCTGTTTCCTCTCCTGAGCCCAATTATATTTCTTGCACTGAACATATTGTTAGTTTACCTAACACATTGCTAAACATAAGCTTCACATACCCACTCAAATGTGGAAAGCTTCTCAGCTTGACTGTAGTTCTGACTCAACGGATGTACAAAACCTTTAACACAATCACACGTCTTAAATTAAGACTTAAGTGCCAAATGCTGACTTCTATGGGTAATCTTTCCTTTTGCTGCTGTAGCAGGTGGAATTATATAGAAGGCCCATGTACCAATCACACATGCTATCTGCAATATGAATATGAATATTACATGACTGCCCTCTGCTCAATAGTGCCGCAAAGGGAGAGGAGTTCTTAAAGGGGTGTCCAGGATAATTTTTTTTTATTTTAGCTAGAAAAGGAAAAAAAAAATACTCACCTGTCCCAGCGCAGTCCAGTCTTGCTGCTCCCATGGTTTCTTCTGGTGGAAGTCACTACCAGATGTGACTGTTGAGGCCAATCAGTAGAGTACTGTCAAGAGGGCGGTATCAGGCAGGAGAAGGCAAGGGGTGTGATTCTGAGCTCTGACACTGACTGCCTCTGATTGGAGCTCTGAATCACGCCTCCCTGTCTGACACCGCCCTTCTGACATTACAGAGCTTAAATAGCACATCAGGCACCAAAACTAACTACGCGTGTTGTTTGGGAATGGTAAGGGCTAGAGAGAAAACTCCAACTGCCCTGGAATCAGTGGAGCAGCGACTATTAACTGATGCTAAGAATTTTAATTGGTGGAGGTGGTGAAAGGTCCTCTTTAAGTACTTTCTCCAAGATAAAGATATCACATAATTATATTTCTCGTTCTGCTAGGTAAGATAAGACATTGTTGTTTTTACAAGACTGCAAAAAAAACTACGTACAAAACCTATGTCGGAATTAAAAAAGATAAACTTGTCATAGGTGTGTGGAGGATCAAAGCCTTAACTCATAACTAGAGAAATGACTTGAAATTGTACATTATTGAATAACTCCGCTACTTTTAGCTCTGGTGTTTGATGCCAAGCTTCACATGTCGGAGACTGTGTTGTATGACAAGAGGAAAATAGTGTGTAAATGTGAGCATCTGAAGATGCGCTGAGAGCCAATAGGGAATAATCACAAAGTTTTCTTAATAAAGACATTCTAAATAAACATGATATTAAAAGGGCCAACATTTGTAGTACACTGCTATAAATTTGTTTTGTTTATTTCCTATAACAGTGAGTTTCATACATAAGATACATAACAAGTAACCATATGGCACAGGTTGCTTTAGCTAAATGATTATAGCCGCAAAGAACAGCTTTCAAAGGCAGCAGAAATCTTGTACAAATATAGCTTTTAGTTTGCCAAGTATAAATGAAAATGATGATTCCTTCTTGAGGGACCTTTTACAGGCAAATCAAATTAATATTATATTAACCTAACATTGCTTAATATTGTGTAGGCACCCCCAAAACAACTCTTACCTGTGCAGAAGATCCTTTAAAGGGGTTGTGCACCAGTAAAATGATTTGTCATACAGATCCACAGGATATGGATATGTCTGTGTCCAACACCCGGACCCTGTACAGATCTTTCTTTAGAATAGGTCATCAGTATCAGAATGGTGGGTGTCTGACACCTGGCACCCTCTCCTTTCAGCATTTCACAGGATAGTGATATCACATGGCCTGTTTGCAGCTCAGACACATTCAAGAGAATGGGGAAGAGCTGCAGTACAAAACACAGCTGATATACAATGTACAGTTGTAAGCAGTGAAGGGTTTGCAGTGCTCTTCTGAACACCATGGCCTCTTCAAACAGCTGATTGGTTGGGGGTGTTAGACTTCCCTCCACTGATCTGATAATCGGTGACCTATAGCAATGGTTGTGTCAACCCACACATAATGGGAGCTACAAATACAGGTATATTTTTCTAATTGTGCTAGTTTGCAGACCATTTCAGTCAAATCTTAAAGGAAAATTGTTGCTATAAAATGACCTATAGTTTAAATCATGATTTTATATGAAATATATCTATTTTTTTTTGTGATATTTTTAATTTTCCATATTATTTATATGTAAAGTAAAATCCTAGAAATCTTGCAATTCCACTCTTGCTACAAAGCCTAAAATAGTTTGCAACATCCTGTCTTTTGGAGATGGACCACGGGCCAGAGACACAATGGTCTGGAGCAGACTTTATTGACTTCTATGGGAGAGTTTTCTCGGCTGTTTGTCCATCAGCAGCACACACATGGGATTTGTAAAGCAGTGATTCTTTGGTGGAATCTGAGAAGCATTTATTAGCATGTTCTGCTAAAGGATAAATCCTTTACAGCATGCACTGTAGTTGCTGAAGGAGATGCCAAGTCGCCATTCAACAGAACTGGCCCTGAGAGAAGTGAATTACCATAACTCTGGCCAAGACATTGATGTAAAGCATGGCTATAAGATGAATGTGGAACTCTTGACCATGAAATGTACAAAGATACCAAGCCTCAGAATGGTTTGGTGACCAGAAGTTAGTTGAAGATGGTTGACATGATAATTAAGCAGCCCTTGCTGGGAGAGAAGGTCCTGCTGAACTATAAGTTCCCAACATCTGTTCCTTGATGTAAGTATGACCATAAGAGACAATAGCATTATGGCTATGGCATTCACCTGCTTGGCCACCATTTTCCTGACAATTGTGCCAAACTGCTACACAATGACCCTGATAAGGAAGGAAAAAGTTTGTTTTGCATGGACGGGTTGCCATTACATGGAGGGCAGGAGGCCATCTAGTTGACAATTTGTGTGAAGAACAGAAGATTCCAGCTCTATTCTGTAGGGTGGAGGGAGCTGCAGATTTTCTGTTTTGTGCAGCCAAATGTGAAAACCAGAAAAGTTGATAAGATTGACCTTAGACTAGGACAATGACTTAATTCTCTGGAAAGAGCAGCTTCTGGTCCTTTCTCTTTGTCTATGTAGTAAAATAAGGCTAAAACTGTCCATATGGACAAGAACAATGTGACTGTGCTGGAGAGGACAAAAGTAAGCAAGAATCAGCTTGATGGCTATCCGTTCCTCAAATTAGAAGAAAGCATCATTCCTTGTGGGGTCCAGCTTTGTTGGCACCATTAACTCTCTACATGTGATGAGAGAGAAATTAATCTGTTTAGGAAGCTTGGTATCTGTTCTATGCAGACAAGATGTTGGCTTGAAGGGAGTGAATGTGAGCTTTGGTCCAAAGGATGGTATCAATGGCTGATAAGAGGACATGTATCCTCATAGGTAAACAGTTTGACAGAGATTAAATGAGGCACTATATGATATATTTTACCCAGGTGTTCTGTGGACAACTTGAGAGACTTGTTTGAGAATGGATTCCGTTTCAAGGAATTTTATTCTTTGAAGTCTGAAGAGTCAATGCAGACAAAAAGAGTATAGAGACCGTAAAGCCATCTGGCTAGAGAAGTGTGGTAACTGATAGGATGGTCCCATTTTGACCCTTACTGGCGGTTCTTGGAGCCGGGCTTCTTTGTTCCCATCATGACTTCTGCTGTTTGTTCTCAAAACAGACTGTTTCTATTGAATTTGGCCATGTGGCCATTCCTCTCAGACAGGTATTCCAGAGTTTTCTCCACTAGAAGGCTGAATAAACTGTTGATCTGGAAAGGCAAGATGCAGATGTGGTCCATGATGGGATATTGTCGCTGCATAACTTTGTGAAGCTCCTACTACAGTAAAAACTGCCATAAAGACTTAATGACATTTAAGGAACCATCCTACAGGATACAGCCCTGTAATTCATGAATAGTAGAGATCCTAGAATCTCCACTCTTGAGATGCCATCTTGCAATACTTGTAATTGGTGGAGCCATATGCTCAGAGATCTGCAAAAGAAGAAGTAAATGTAAATCTTACAGGCTACAGCTACAGAAGATCTTTTTAAGGTCCCATCTGCCAATCCTGTTATAGATATTCAGTAAAGGAGTAAGCTAAAAAACTCTTTAGTCTTGAGTTTTTGGACATTAAAATTCCCTCTTTATTAGGTTTACCACTGTCACATACAGATCTCACTGTTATCTGATCCTTCCTCCTTTAACACATTTTCCTACAGAGAGGACACCCCAGAAGAATAAGAGACTACTGAGGATTTCTCCTTTCTTTACATGAGAATCTGACACCATGGAAAGTGTGATCTCTAAACCAGAAAAGATACAAGATAAAAAAAAAAAAGATCTGGTTGCTGCATATTGATGGGGACCATTGTCATCATCATCAACCTGCAGGGGCAGAACCATAGGCAACTATTACAAGTCTCTGACAGAGGTGGCTAACAGGCAGATTAATAGACTGGGCTTCACTTTCTTCCTCTATACTGATATCTAGAGATGACATCTAGGAGTAAAGACACAGGAATGATTATTTACCCACTACATGTGAGATCATGATACCACAGGATTTATGTTCTATAATACCTGATACCAGAGGAAAATCAGATGGATCACAGCAATTGGAGATAACCAGCTATAGCTGATATCACCTGCAGAATATACTGTATGACATAATATGTGAACAAAGGTTATATGTTCTATTATACCAAAAGTAGTCAAGTGGATCACAGAAGATGTCACCTGTAAAATATATAACATGATATATGAAAACACAGGATATATGTTTAACCCCTTAGCGACCCGTGCCTGCACCGATCGCGGCTGTTAACCCTTTAGATGTCACAGTCATATGGGACCGCGGTGTCTAAATTGCACAGGTGCCACTTTTTTCACTGATCGCCACCCTACAGAACGTCACTGGAGGGCTGTGATCGGTTGCCATGACAACCGGGAGCCTATTGAAGGCTCCCAGGCTTGTCATTGCATTAGCTCTATTGCACGCTTGCAGAGGCAGAAGTGAAGGCATTAAAATATTTGTCCCATACGGTGAACGGCGTAGCGGCAAAAAAAAAAACCAAAATGGCCAAATAGCGTTTTTTTCAACACTTTGCCTCCTATAAAAAATTGAATAAAAAGTGATCAAACCATCAGATCTTATCCCAAATGGTATCAATAAAAACGTCATGCTGTCCCGCATAAAAAGACGCCTTACCCAGCTCCATAAATGTAAATATGAAAAAGTTACAGGTGTCACAATATGGCGACACAAAAATGTTTTTCTATTTTGCAAAGTTTTTTATTTTTTTAAAGGTAGCAAAACATTACAAATACTATATAAATTTGGTATCGCCGTGTTCATACTGACCTGCAGAATACAGGTAACATGTCATTTTTACCACACACTGAACACCGTAAAAATTAAACCCATATGAAATTGGCGCAAATGCATTTTTTTTTTCTCCAATTGCACCTCATTCTGAATTTTTTTCCAGCTTCGCAGTATATTGCACAGCATATTGAATGGTACCATTACAAAGTACAATTTGTTTCACAAACAATAAGCCATCATGTAACTCTCTGAACTGAAAAATGAAAAAGTTATGGCTCTTGGAATGTGGGGAGGGAAAAATGAAAATACAAAAACGAAAAAATTGCCGGGTCCTTAAGGGGTTAACAATGTCCAAGAACAGAAGTAATAAACACAAAGAAGTAATTAGAGCACATCAGATAACATCATCTGAATAGATGGCATAATACATGGTCACACAGTTTACAGTCATGGCCAAAAGTTTTGAGAATGACACAAATATTATATTTTCACATGATCTGCTGCCCTCTGGTTTTTATGTGTGTTTGTCAGATGTTTTTATCACATACAGAAATATAATTGCATTCATAGTATGAGTAACAGAAGCTTATATTGACAGTTAGAATGAGTTAATGCAGCAAGTCAATATTTGCAGTGTTGACCCTTCTTCTTCAGGACCTCTGCAATTCTCCCTGGCATGCTCTCAATCAACTTCTGGACCAAATCCTGACTGATAGCAGTCCATTCTTGCAGAATCAATGCTTTAATTTTGTCTGAATTTGTTGGTTTTTGTTTGTCCACCCGTCTCTTGATGATTGACCACAAGTTCTCAATGGGATTAAGATCTGGGGAGTTTCCAGGCCATGGACCCAAAATCTCTATGTTTTGTTCCCTGAGCCATTTAGTTATCACCTTTGCTTTATGGCAAGGTGCTCCATCATGCTGGAAAAGGCATTGTTGAGCACCAAACTGCTCTTGGACGGTTGGGAGAAGTTGCTCTTGGAGGACATTCTGATACCATTCTTTATTCATGGCTGTGTTTTTAGGCAAGACTGTGAGAGAGCCGATTCCCTTGGCTGAGAAGCAACCCCACACATGAATGGTTTCAGGATGCTTTACAGTTGGCATGAGACAAGACTGGTGGTAGCGCTCACCTCTTCTTCTCCGAATAAGCTGTTTTCCAGATGTTCCAAACAATCGAAAAGGGGATTCGTCAGAGAAAATGACTTTACCCCAGTCCTCAGCAGTCCACTCCCTGTACCTTTTGCAGAATATCAGTCTGTCCCTGATGTTTTTTCTGGAGAGAAGTGGCTTCTTTGCTGCCCTCCTTGAGACCAGGCCTTGCTCCAAGAGTCTCCGCCTCACAGTGCGTGCAGATGCACTCACACCTGCCTGCTGCCATTCCTCAGCAAGCTCTGCACTGCTGGTAGCCCGATCCCGCAGCTGAAACACTTTTAAGAGACGGTTCTGCCGCTTGCTGGTCTTTCTTGGGCGCCCTGGAGCCTTTTTGGCACCAATGGAACCTCTCTCCTTGAAGTTCTTGATGATGCGATAGATTGTTGACTGAGGTACAATCTTTCTAGCTGCAATACTCTTCCCAGTTAGGCCATTTTTGTGCAGTGCAATGATGACTGCACGTGTTTCTTTAGAGATAACCATGGTTAACAGAAGAGAAACAATGATGGCAAGCACCAGCCTCCTTTTAAAGTGTCCAGTGGTGTCATTCTTACTTAATCATGACAGATTGATCTCCAGCCCTGTCCTCATCAACACCCACACCTGTGTTAATGGAGCAATCACTGAAACGATGTTAGGTGGTCCTTTTAAGGCAGGGCTGCAATGATGTTGAAATGTGTTTTGGGGGATAAAGTTCATTTTCTAGGCAAATATTGACTTTGCAAGTAATTGCTGTTAAGCTGATCACTCTTTATAACATTCTGGAGTATATGCAAATTACCATTAGAAAAACTGAAGCAGTAGACTTTGTAAAAATTAATATTTGTATCATTCTCAAAACTTTTGGCCATGACTGTATATACTCTATAGTACCTGATGCCAGTGGTGGATCACAGTTATCACCTGCAAATATATAGATGCATGAACATATAGATTATGTGCTGTAGAATATATGACCAGAGATAATCCAATGACAACAACTATCACCTGAGAATTCCATATACACAGCAGATATCACCTAGGCTGTAAAATATATGACATCATATTTTAACACACAGGTTATATGTCTGAATACCAGAGGTAACCAGAGCACATAGTAGCCAAACCAGCAGAGCATAAGACACCCTTCATGATAGCACAGATAACATGATCTATAATACCTGAGACCTGCATGATAGCACAGGTTACATGCTCTATAATACCTGAGACCTGCATGATAGCACAGGTTACATGCTCTATAATACCTGAGACCTGCAGGATAGCACGTTACTTGCTCTATAATATCTGAGACCAGCATGATAGCACAGGTTACATGATGTATAATACCTGAGATCAGAGATAACCAAATAAAGCACAAATAATATTACCTGCAAAATGTAGCACTTAATATATGGCCACACAGGTTATGCTCTATATAATACCTGACATCACAAAGCAAAGCAGCCAACGCAGATTAGCTGATAAAGAGTTAATCAGACCTGCAAAAGGCAAGTATGGATATGTCACAGTTTATCTTATCTGGCAGATGATCTGCTGCCTTGTAGAGCTGCCATGACTCCTCTATGTTAAAGGGAGTCTATCATTTGAAAATCACGTGTTTAAGTAATGCCACGTTGGTTTATAAAGGCTATTCTACTCATACCTTTCTTTCTCTTGTGCTCCCCGTCATTTCTGTGAAAAAACGTTTATTTTCATATGCATTCCCCCTGTTTTCCGAGCACACCAGCGTCATCCTCTGCTCGCCACCCCTTGTTGCATCCTGTTCACTCCCCGCTGCATCTTCTCTTCTCAGTCTTGCGTAGCATCCGACACATGCACCGTCAGCCATTTTACGGTGGTCTCAGTTCTATGAAGTACTGAGCATACTCAGCATAGAACTACACGCTCATGTAAGAGACCACCGCAGAATGGCCAATGGAGCATGCGCAGTCGGCTCTGCCACTTTGAGTTCAGGCAGAGCCGACTGCACATGCTTGGTCAGCCATTTTGCTGTGGTCTCTTACACGAGCATACTGTGCCTGCGCATTACACTTGTGTGGTTCTATGGAGTACTGAGCATACTCAGCATAGAACTACACGCTCGTGTAAGGGACCATCGCAAAATGGCCAATGGAGCATGTGCAGTTGGCTCTGCCACTTCGAATTCGGGCAGAGCCGACTGCGCATGCTCCGTCTGCCATTTTGTAGTAGTCTCTTACACGCATGTAATGCGCCTGCACATTACACTCATGTAGTTCTACGGAGTACTGAGCATACTCAGCATAGAACTACATGCTTGTGTAAGAGACCACCGCTAAATGGCCAACGGAGCATGTGCAATCAGCTCTGCCCGAACGGAAGTGGCAGAGCCGACTGCGCATGCACAGGATTTCAATCCAAACAGAACAACATCGGATGCTACGCAAGACTGAGAAGAGGAGAAGATGCAGGGGGGAGTGAACAGGATGCAACAAAGGGCGGCGAGCAGGGGAGTGCTGGTGTGCTCGGAGCACAGGTGGAATGCGCCCTGTGCTCCCTGAGCATAATTTGCATATAAAAACGGTTTTTCACAGAAACTGCGGGGAGCACAAGAGATAGAAAGGTATGAGTAGAATAGCCTTTATAAAGGCTATTCCAATGTGGCATTACTTAAAAACGTGATTTTCAAATGATAAACTCCCTTAAATGTATCTGGTGCAAGATTTGGGAGCAGAAGCAGAAACTAACTCAGCTTAATTGAGGATGTGCTGATGATGATTAACTGGAAATTTTAGGATTTTTTTTTTTTTTTTAAATATAGATATCATGGAAAATTTTCTGGGGAAACATTCCCTTTAAGCCCTTCCCGATATCCACCTTACTATTATGGCATTATTATTAGGTATCTAAATATGGTAGCCAGGAGTTGTGTGGCCACCATTTCTGCTGGGTCTCTTCTGTAATCTACAGCAAAGACTCATTGCTAATGCCCACAATCAGTGCCCGGTACATGGGTGCCGCCATTTTGGGGAGGATCGCCAGTCCCTGGAATGAGATCAGAGGCCAGCAATCTGTTGCCATGACAGCCCCGAACCTTTGAAGGCTGCCAGGCTTGTCCTCGCATTTCTTCTATTACAGGCTGCTATATGCAGCCTATAATAGAAGTGTTTGGTATTTTGCCATGCATTACAGTGTATCAGCATTGTAAAGCATTGTATTAGTGATCAGACCCCCTGGGGATAAAGACCGCTAGGGGGTCTATTAAATGCATTAAAAATTAGAATCACTCCCTTTCCCTTGAACACATATAAAAGTTAAAAAAATACTGTGAAACACATACACATTAGGTGTCTGAAAATGCCTGGTCTACAAACTTATAAAAATATTTTTCCCGTACGGTAAATGCCATAGTGGGAAAAAAAAATGAAAAGAGTTGAACCTCGGTTTTCTCACCTCCTGATAAAAATATGAATAAAAAGTGATCAAAGTAATAGACATTCTCCAAAATAGTATAACTAAAAACTACATCTGGCCCTGCAAAACACTATTGCATCCCTGCACATTTAAATTTAAAAAAATTACAGGTGTCAGAATATGGCGACCCTAAGAAAAAATGGGGGTTTGTTTTTTGCAAATTTTTGAATTTTTTTAAGGGTTAAAACATAAATAAAACTATATGAATTTGGTATCCCCGGAATCGTACCGACCCACAGAATACAGGTGACATGTCACTTTGGCTGCACAGTGAACACCATATAAAGAAGCCTGCATGAAAGTCGACAAATACACTTTTTCTCACAATTCTCCCATTCTGAAGTTTAAGCTTCCCAGTACACTGTACGAAATATTAAACGGTACCATTATGAAGAACAATTTGTCCTGCAAACATTAAGCCTTTATATGACTCTGTGAATGGAAAAATAAAAAGTAATGGGGTTTGGAAGGTGGAGACCCAAAAACGAAAATTGAAAAATGCCTGCGGCGGGAATGGGTTAAACTCTATCATATACTGCACAGGCCTCTATGACTGTGTTGTTATCTTGTTTGGCAACATAATTGATTAATTTGGTGTTATACTGGGCTCAGTAGACAAGTGAAAGATAAATTGATAGGTTGTTATTTGTTTTTTAATTTTGCAAAAGCACAAGTATTACTAAGTTCTGGCAAATGAGGCCTCAGTATAAAACAGTTAAAAGGGTATTCCCATCTCAGTATTTGTGGCTAGATTCATAGAATATGCCATAATACCTAAATATCTATTTCCCTGTACAAAGATGGGGGTCACGTTCTCAGGATAAATTTGGGTTCCGGGGAGTACACTTATCTATTAGGTTTTTATGGCATATCTTATAGATATAGTCATAAATGCTGAGGTGGGAATACTGCTTTAATAAGCCTTGATATAAACAGTTCAGAGATCAAGGGAGGACCCATGATAAGATAGTATAAAAATGTTTTAATTTCCGCTTTAATAAAACTATACTATAAATAGAATAATATATTTTCCAAAACTATTGAATAAAGTTTTTTGGAGATGAGAATTGTGATATATGAATGCCCTTTGAAATTATTTATGGAAAGCTATTTGTGTTGATTTAATGAACCTATAGTACCATTTTATATGTTTTCCATGTGATCTACAGAACCAAAAATATTTTTTTTACCCGCTGGAGAATAAAAAAGTATTTTTCAATTGTTCTGTTTTTTAGAACAATTAGATTACCTCATCTTTAGCTCATTGTGATATGCGAAATATACCAAAATGCTTCAGTTATCACAGAAAATGTAACATTTCAGACTTTTTCATTATTCATTTTACACAAGGCATCCTGTTTAATTTTAGTTTTGCACATTTTCATCAAGTAAAAGCGAGTATATAAATACTAGGACTAAGTTATGTGTATTTCAGGATTCCGGAGCCAATTAGCGCATGGATCTGTCACTTGGAGAGAAGCGCGGTCTCATTTGTAATAAACTCCAAGCAACTGCATTAGCAAATCATAAATATAAACCAGCCATTATGTTTAGACTGAGGAATCACTTAAGGGTTTACATCTAAATACAGTATTTTGTTACTTTAGAATTTTATATTTTTTCTCGTTTTTTCTTTCTTTCTAAGAGTTTTAAATCTAAGGGTTAATATTGTTGGACTGTTCAATTCATTGGCTTGTCCTGGTTTATCGGCCAGCTATAAATGTGTGGCTCCTTAATCTCAAATGATTGGTCACAGAGGGTGGTGAGGGAAACAATAGAACTAGTGACATCTCATCTCGAGAGATTCAGCTGTCTTAACTCATACATGAAGAGAATACCCTTGGGGAGGATGCAGGCATAAATAGCTTGGCGTAGGTAAACCACAATAATGTACCGTATGATCCAACCCAACAACCTCTCACATCAGGACCCTACAACACTGGTTCATGTATTATAAAGTAAGGCTCAATTCAGGTCACATTTTTTTACATCCATTTACTAGATCTGTTTAAAGGATGCATAAAACGGATGGCTAACCGCTTACATAGAGATCACTGTTAAAATACATCTCTGTGTAAATAGTTGGACACCCTTCTGCATCCATTTTTTGTATCAGTTAAACGGATGTAAAAAATGTGATCTGAATGGAACCAATCTAAAAAATCAAAGATGGCTGTCCATAGAGTCTGACATCTGCTTATACTTCAAAGCAATATTACAAGTAAAAGAAAAATTATATGTGCACTTCTGCATATGTTATGTGTTATATGTACTTCTGCTTCTGTTATGTTATGTGAAGTCCTTAGTAACACAGATACATGCATAACATGACTGTGTTAGCTATTTTATTTTATGTACAATATGTGACAACTCAGGGGTTATTTTGGCTCACGGGATCGCCACCTCCAGCATAAGGTGGTTAGCACACCAAGAACTTCAGTTCCACACAGGCACGTCAGGTTCAAAACTGACCTCAGCAGCTTTATTTCTCCAGCCACACTGTGCAGAGATACAACACAGGTTCCCAAAATAATTTAACAATAAAACAAATCCTCGTCATCTGATCACTAACTACAAAGAATAGTGTCCCTTACTATCAGGGTGTTGGCCTAGCGCCTAAAACCTCAAAACAAAACAGCATTCATACCAGAAATTTTGGGTGCAGCCCTCCAAGCCCTTGGCTCAGCCTGTCTTCCTTAGAGTCAGCCATGTTCAATGATGATCTCCTTTTCTTCAGGAGTCCTCTCTGCTGATGCCTAATGAGGTTCATTAGCCTCTTCCGGAGCGCCCATAGAGTATTTACGTCTGGAAGGTGGTTGACTTGTTCTGCAAGGATGTACCGGTACATCTTGTGGCGTAACTAGGATGGCTGGGCCCCCCCCCGGCAACCGCCCCCCCCTGAACAAACCACATTCCTGCACACACTATTATGCCCCATAGTGGCCCCTGCACACACTATTATGCCCCATAGTGGTCCCTGCACACAGTATTATGCCCCATAGTGACCCCTGTACACACTATTATGCCCCATAGTGGCCCCTGCACAAAGTATTATGCCCCATAGTGGCCCCTGCACACAGTATTATGCCCCATTGTGGCCCCTGCACACAGTATTATGCCCCATAGTGGCCCCTTCACATAGTATTATGCCTCATTGTGGACCACCCATGAGCAATTATTATACTCTAGGGTCTTTTCAGACCCCAGAGTATAATGATCTGAGACCCAGGGGAGGATACAAACATAAAAACAATATTACTTACCTCTCCCTGGCTCTGGCACACTCCCCGCTACTTTCAGTCTTCTTCAATGTTGGACCAGATGTCACGTGAGCCAGTCCGGTGTCGTGACACATAATGATGTTGGCCTGGCCCACATGACGTCACCAAGTAGGCCCGAAGGCTGCTGGAGCACAGAAGAGGTAAGTAGCAGCCAGGCCCCCTAATGCCCGGGCCCTGTGGCAGCTGCTACCGTTGCTACCCCGGTATTTACGCCACTGGGTACGTCCTTGCAGTTTGCTGAAATGGGAAGCCAGCTGTAACTACAGATGGAGCTCCCCTAGAGAAGGCAGGGATGGTTTATTACCATCCCTGCCTTCCGTGGTCGCTGTGTACACAGCGCTCAATGAGCCCTGTATACACAGCTATGGGCGTCGCCATGATGCGGCTCCCCTCTGACCTGGCGGTCACATGATCCACCGGGATCAGAGCCTGTTAGAGCTACAGGACCCAGATATATAGTAACGGGCAGGAGGCTTTATTCCTCCTGAAACTGGGGCTAAATCAGCCTCCCCCCCCCCCAAAAAAAAAAGTGATCAGATGTCCCCAAAAGTCTGTTATGACCTTATGGGGACAAAATGTAAAAAAAAAAAATAATAAAAAAAATAATAAATAAATATAATAAAAATAATTTTAAAAATACATAAAATAATACGCCCATAAAACGCCCCTATTACAGGTTCTGGCCCGACCCTTGACGACACCATACAAAATACAAATTACCATAACAGAGAGGAAAAACTGTTTCAAAAAGTTTTTTATTAGCACTTTGTGCTATTAAATAAAAAAAAAATGAAAAGTGAAAAACAGACACGATTTCCCTCTTCTTGTTTATATTTTCCCAGATATAAAAAAATTAAAACACATGCAAAAATAAAAATAAAGCCCTATGTGTCACCGAAAAAAGACGCAGAAATTAGTTGAATAACCCAAATGATAAAAATGTTATAGCCCTCAAAACCACACACAGAAAAAAAACCTGAAAATGAGTCTGGTCCTGAACCAGAAATTGACCCAGTAATGATGTAGTTAAAGAGGACCTTTCATGTCCTCAGGCACATGAGGTTTTACATACCGCTAGAAAGCTGACAGCGCACTGAATTCAGCGCACTGCCGGCTTTCCCAGTATGTGCCCCGGGGCTGGAGATATCTGCGGTGTAAGTTTCACGGTTTACTGTCATAAGGGCGTTCCTGACAGTCTAGCTGCGCTGTGAGGAACGCCCTCCCTGACAGTTCTTGTTCATAGACTTGTACTGGGGGGGGGGGGGCGTTCCTCACAGCTCAGCGTCATCGCCGGGCAGTAAGGAATGCCCCCTCTGACAGTACAGCGCTATAAACGAGTACAGAGAGAGGGGGTGTTCCTTACTGCCCGGCGATGATGCTGAGCTGTAAGGAACGCCCCCCAGTACAAGTCTATGAACGAGAACTGTCAGGGAGGGCGTTCCTCACAGCTAGCTAAACTTCACTTGCCAAGTCTCTGCCAATGCTCCCAGCTTCCCTAAATCCTCCTGTCATTTTCTTCTATCCTCTTCATTTTTTATTACTTTACAGAGTTTAGTATCATCTGCAAATACTGAAACCATGCCCTTTAAATCCTCTATCAGGTCATTAAAAAGGAGAGGGCCCAATACTGACCCCTGTAGCACTCCACTGGTGCCACAAATGCATATGTTTTCCCCCAGTCCCAACATTCTCATTTTGTATACCAACCTTTTATGTGGTACAGTATCAGAAGCCTTTTGAAAAGTCCAGATACAACACATCCACTGCATTACTGATATCCGGTCTAGAAATAACCTCTTCATAGAAGGTGATCAGAATAGTCTAACAGGACAAATTCCTCATAAACCCATGCTGATTGGACATTATAAGGTTATTTTCTTCAAGATACTCTAGGATAGCAGCTCTTAGAAAACCGTAAAATATCTTGCCCTCCCCTGAGGTCAACCTTGCCGGCCTATAGTTTCAAGTCTTCATTTTAGACCCCTTTTTGAATAGTGGCACCACATTTACTATGCACCAATGCTGTGGAACAGACCCGGGCATTACTGAATCCTTAAATATTAGATATAAGGGTCTGTCTATCACCATGCATAATTCCCTTAGAACTCGGGGGTGTATACCATCTGGAACTTATTGTCTATATTAATTTTTTGAAGATGGCGCCGCACTTCCTCCTGGGTTAAACAGGTAACATTTAATGGAGAGTTAACATTACCCCTAATCATGTTGTTGGCCATTGGATCTTCTTGTGTAAATACATTAGAGAAGAAGGCTTTTAATAGATTTGCCCTTTCCTCCTCCTCCTTACACCCCAATTATTTTTAAGAGGACCTACATTGTCAGTTATTACTTTCTTATTATTTATATATATGAATAATAATTTTGGATTATGACAGTAGCTAAGAGTATATAAGCCATTTTATACAGCTTCTTATAAAGAATTAGGAACCTACAATTCTAAAGCTATATAAAGTTGAATGCATCAAACCCCCAAAAACTAATAAATACCTACATGGAATGAATACGCAAATAAAGAAACAGTATAATCAGACTATGGATCAAAATAAATTTTATTCAAGCACAAAATGTTGATCCAATTAAAAACATTAAAATACACAAAAGGTAGAGGTCGTGGAAAATCATGAGCGCATGAAAACTCACAAAACAGAAAATATATGCAAGTACATGATATACAGTACAGTATAAACGATCCTTGTAAAGAATTAATTTCATTCTGAAATACCTAAAAAGAAAATGTAAGTGGTTTTCCAATAATAACAATTTTCTGATAAGTGTCTGATCACTGGGACCCCCAGCTATCATGTAAGTGGGGATTCCAGAGTCCACTAATTGAATGGAACATTAGTGTGCATGCATGATCACCACTCCATTCACTTCTATGAGACTGCAAAGCACTGTGCAAGTCAATCTTTATCACTTCCAAAGAAGTCCACCACCACTGCACTCACATGGAGACTGAGTGACCCCCTATACTTGTGTTCACTGGTGGTTCCAGCAGGTGGACACCATCCACCCCCCCCCTTCCAGGGTTCAGGCAATTATCCCATATTCTGTGGATATGGTATAAATATTATTAGTGGGAAACTCCCTTTTAAAGCAAATGTGATTCCAGTAAACTTACATAGAAAAAAACAAGTATTGTACGTAAGGAGACACGCATAGTCGACAAGCAGAGTAAAATGTCTCTGCTTGTTCAGGTCTCTGCATCACCCTCCGCCTGCACGCAGCGGTGCAGGAGGCGTGCTCAGTTTGATTCCTTGTTTAAGATTCTTGTTGTTCAGTCTGAACACTGTCCTAGACTATGTAATTGATTTTCTACCACACCTGTCTCAGCACCTTGATTTTCCTCTGCTCCACTAATAGTTAATCTCAGCCTTGCCTGTGTGATTGACAGCCTGTCTACCAATCCAGTCTGGGGCAGGTCCTGACTTTCTATAAACAGGTTGTCAGCCCTCACATGCTCGCTGGCTATTGATTCTGTTTTGTGACTTGTCCCTGCTAGCTCCTTTTCTGCTATTCCCTGAATTCCTATTTCTGACCTCTGGCTTTATTTTTTGATTATTCTCTTGGATTTCGTTTTGGTACTGCATTGCTCGACTGTTACCGACCCCTTGGCTTGCTGACTCTGCTTCTATGTTGTTTTGTCTTGTCCTATTCTGTGTGACACTTATATTAGGAAGGGACTGATCAACCAGTTGCTGGTTGTCGCCTAGGACAGATCGGGCAATTTGGCCAGGGACAATGGAGGGTTCAGCTTTAGGGCTCACTGTCTTGTTGTGCCCCTCTCCCCAGGGTTCTGCAGCAGCACTGGGGAATTGCTCAACTGGCAATTCCCTTACACAGAGAGCTGAGATGTAGCAGTGGGAGGTAAAATCTCTTGGAGGGATGTCAAGTTTTGTACTTATTATGAGGATGATACTAAAATTATGTGACCTGCTCAGTAAAATTTTGAATACATTTAGGAGATTTTTCCATTGCATGTCCTACATATTACTCTCTATTCAAAGGACAAGTTGTATGTCTGTAAACAGTTATTTATTTTATTTTTATCAAAATAGATCCAAAATTCTGATTCATTGATACTGTATAAAAGATACCCTTAAAAGAATCAGTCACCAGATTTATAATATAAAACGTCATACAATATTGCATAGATCACTTAGACGTGAGGAGGCTGGCGTACTCCCTATGAACATCCATGTCAGAAAATGTTCCTGTCTGATTTGATAATGAGCATGTTCATGAATCCAGAGAGAGACTGAAAAAGCTTATGAGTGCAATGAATTCAGAAGCTAAACTCAATCTCTTACTTACTGTTGCTGAAATCCCAAACTGGCTCAGTCAAAGAAAGCAGCAGATGGAGATAATCTGTAAATCTATACTGAAACCGTTGATGGAAGATAGGTTTAATCTCACTGCAGAACAAGGGCAATTTAGGCAGCTTGTATTGAGCAGTTTGGCATTTAGGTTACCCACAAATCTGCATGGCTATTAGCAATTGCTGATCAATTTATAATCAGTTTGGAAACTTTGCCCACTGTATGTCAGCATAGTTTTTGGCCACATCAAGGCAGAAGAAAATTATGTATTTCTGAATTAGTTTAGTAAATTATTCCATAGTCAATTTGTTATTGTTTTTTCACCTTTATATACTGTTTGAATGAATTTCAAATATTGATATATCCACATGGATAAAACAAATTACAAGAAGGTTTCCTTTTCATTAAACCAATGACTGTTCAGCAACGATTCTTTTTATTCAATGCCTGATGCTGAGGTTTAAGCCACAATGGCTGAGCACAGTAGCGTGAGCAAAATAGAGCCTGGCTGTACCACTAGTTACATGACCAAGGAGATGTTGGTGGACTTCCATAAATGCAGAAGCCCTCCTAAACCAGTGGACATCCTGGGGACGGGCATAGAGATTGTCAACACCTATAAGTACCTGGGTTTGCTCCTTAATAATAAGCTGGACTGGGCAGATCACATGTAGGTCCTGCACAGGAAGGGCCACAGCAGGCTCTACCTGCTTAGAAGGCTGAGAGCCTTTGGAATCCGGGGGAAACTTCTTAGGACTCGGTAGTGGCATCAGCCATCTTCTTTGGAGTGGCCTGCTGGGGGAGCAGTATATCAACCAGGGATAGAAATAAACTTGACAAGATGATTAGAAGGGCCAGCTCTGTCCTGGGGAGCCCACTGGACCCAGTGCAGGTGGTAGGTGACAGAAGGATACCGTCCGTGGTGAGCTCCATGCGGGAGAATAAGTCCCATCCCATTCATGAGACAGTGATAGGGCTGGGCAGTACTGTCAGTGACCAACTGCTCCACCCTAAGTGTGAGAAGGAGTGCTAATGGAAGTTTTTCCTCCCCACCGCGGTTAGGCTGTACAACTAACACCGACCTAAACGGAGATCATTCCATACAGAGAACTGAAATATCTTTCTGCCTGTTAAATCCCCCCCCCTTCTCTACTACTTCCTATCTGTCTGTGTACTATCAATGTAATGCCTCTTACCTTGGAACATTCCTGTACATGTTGTATTTGTATCTGCTTATGTTTGCTGCTGTAACACACTGAATTTCCCCATGGTGGGACTATTAAATGACTATTATTATTATTATTATTATTATTATTAAATCAATGTAACACCAAGCTGTTAGTGCCCTTGAAATGAAGACTACAGGGGCTATCATAAATTATGCCATGCTCCAGCAACATGGTGCCTTGGGCATCACAGAGGTTAATACCTGTGAGCAGTGTGGGCACTAATCACTATATTGCCACTGGATGTCCGCTGTATAATACAGGAGAGACCTGGCTGCTTTTAAGATCGCTCCGCTCCTGAATGGCCGCCATATTTAAACACCCAACATCCACCATAATAGTACAGCGGATGTCAGGAAAGGGTTAAGAATGGACTTAATAGGTAGGGTTCGATTTCTAAAATCTAAGTACAAGGCTTGTGAATGGACGAGGTTTAGCATTTACTGTGGAATTACATCACTGCTGATTAGCACAACAGATGGTCTTACTAGGGAACACAGCAGCTTTCAATAATATAAGTATTCCACTGGGTTTTTTTTCTGGTATGCTTGCTAAGCATAACACCTGTACTCATATTTATTAGGAATTGTAAAGTGTATGGTTTCCTACAGTGTGCCGTATTATTTGAATATTCCCACATGGTCATATAGCTGTAGATTTAAAGGGAATCTACCACTACTAATATTGCTTCTAAACCATTTATATGCTGTTGCAGGGGTAGTTTGTGACATAATGAGCACATTTTTGTGTCAAAGTATAATCTTGCTGTCAATAAAACTTGTGGTCCATATGCAAATTAGATATTCAGTGCACTCAGGAACACCCTTTTTTACCTGTGGTTGCTACACATCCAGACCTGCAAATCTATATTATTGGGGGGCAACAGATGAAATAGGTGATCTGTCAGTCACGGTTTCCCTTAGGTTCAAACAGCTCATTTGCATACAGATTAAAATTTATAATTGGTAGAATAGGAATTTTTGTGAAGAATTGTAGAAAAATTTGGTTATCTTAAGGTTATTTCTGTTTTTTTGTTTGCCATTTCGGTTCAAATTTCCTTTAATGAGGGTGACAATAAGATATATCTTTGCACAAACATCATGTTCCTGTATTTTAGGAATGTTGCAAATGTGAAGCATGTTGTCCACAGGTATCAACAGTTTGAGAGATATTTGGCAATTACTATAAATTGGTCCAAACTAACTTTGCTTCTATTTCAGACCCTGAATGTTGGGTTAGCGTCCAGGAAAATATTGGCAGTAGACACCTTCCAACACCTGGGAATTTGCTGAAATGTCTTACTATTACTTATGGACTTGAGAAGAAGGGTTAAAACCTTGGATTACTTGCCACTGCCTAGAGCCTCAAGAATCACTCAAATCCAGTGATGGCGAACATTTTAGAGACTGATTGCCCAAACTGCAACCCATAATCCACTAATTTATCGCAAAGTGCCAACACGGCAATTTAACCATAATATTGTGTGGATCCACAACTGCAGAGAGTTATGGACCACGAAAATACGGTTGTGTGAATGGGGCTTTACAGAGCTTTCATTGATACAAACAACTTTGTACTGAAAGGTAAAAGTTTGCATTTGGTATACTTTTGAACAATTAATGTTCACTATTTACATCGCACAGGATCTGATCTGTTTTATAGTTACCGTGCAATGTTATTACAGCCTGTACTAATATCACGTCTGCTATAAGACAGATACTGTGTGACATAAATAGTGAAGGGCTCCCACACAGTACAATCTACTCCATCACGGCCCCCACACAGTACAGTCTGTTTCACAGTGGTCCCAGCACAGTACAGTATGCTGCACAGTGGTCCCACACAATATAATATGATCCACAGTGGCCCCCAAACAGTAAATTATGCTCCACAGTGCCTCCCACACAGTACAATGTGTTTCACAGCGGCCCCTACACTGTACAATATGCTCCACAGTGGCTCCCACACAGTATAATATGCTCCACAGTGGCCCCCACACAGTATAATATGCTCCACATTAACACCGACACAGTGCAATATGCTCCACAGTGGTCCACACACAGTATAATATGCTCAACAGTGGCTCCCACACAGTATAATATACACCACAGTTGCCCCCACACAGTATAATATGCTCCACAGTGTCCCCACACAATATAAAAATGTTCCAGATTGGCCCCCCACACAGTATAATATACTCCACAGTGGCCTCCACACAGTATAATATACACCACAGTGGCCCCCACACAGTATAATATAATAATAATCCTTTAATAGTCCCACCATGGGGAAATTCAGTGTGTTACAGTAGCAAAGATAAACAATACAAATGCAACATATACAAGAATGTTCCAAGGTAGAGGCATTTCATTGATAGTAGACAGACAGATAAGAAGTAGCAGAGGAGGGGGGTGGATATCCCAAACAGAAAGATATTTCGGTTCTCTGTATGGACTAATCTCCGTTTAGGTCTGTGTTGGTTGTACAGCCTAATTGCAGGCTGTACAGGCTGACCGCACTATGCTCTGTAGTGGCCCCCACACAGTATAATATGCTCCGAAGTGGCTCACACAGTATAATATGCTCTTGTGCTTAACTGCACTCCCATAAAGACCAGCCGGGTGACCCTCTTCTTCCACCACAGTGCAGGCGCTGACAAATGATGTCATCGCGTCTGGGGAGAGGTCACAATCTTCTGTCAGTGCAAGCTGCAGTCCCGGCATTTGCACATACACCTGAAAGAAGCACTGTCCCGGATTCCCCATCTGCGATAGATGGAGGAGCCTGGCTGGGGCAACAGTGAGCGTGCACTAGGTCCGCCACCACGGCTCTGATTAAAATGATCATTCCTCCTTTGGTTTTACATATTGGGATCTTCAAAAAATATTTACTCCTAAGGAGCCAATAGTGAACAACAAGAGTAAAACGATATATTAAATATGTAAAGTTATATTTGCCCCTACCAGAGGTGTACCTAATGGGGGAGCAGAGAGGGCGGGAACCTTGGGCCCACTGACTTTGGGGTGCCCACCCTGGGGTCACCGCAAAGTAGCAATTTCAATTGTATTGGCGTCTGCAAGACACCGATGCAGTTGAAATACGTGGTAGAGTGGGAAGCTGTTTGCTTCCTTCTCTTATTCTTAGTTTGCAGGCTAAAGTACCTTCTACTAATGACCAATGCGGCACCCAGAAGCTGCTCTTGTACACAGCCTGTGTGTACCTCCTATTCTCATCTCAGATCCTGCGGAACTATAAAGGAGTAGACAGGGGATCTGGGAGGAGGATAGGAAATGTACACAGGATGTGTACAAGAGTGGCTTCCGGGCACCACATCAGTCATATGAAGGTACAGGACGGATACCGATACAGTTTAACAGTGCAGGGGACGTGTTAGAGAAGTTATGTGTGGGGGAGGGTTACTTTCGTGGGGGGGGGGGGGACACTATTACAGTAACAGTGCCCCCCACACATAAGTAATAGTATTACTTACGTGGGAGGAATATTACAGTAATAGTGTCCCCCACAAGTAATACCCACCCACATAAGTAATACTATTACTTAATTACTTATGTGTGTGTGTGGGGCGAGAACTATTACCTATGTGTGTGGGGTTAATACCTGTGGGGGGGCACTGTTACTGTAATAGTGCCCCCTGGTAACAGTCTCCTCCCACATAGGTAATAGTGCCCCTAGGTAACGGCTAGACCCCACACAAAGAGAAAGACAATTACCTGTGTGTGAAGGGGGGGCTACTACTTAGGGGAGAACTATTCAGTTATGTGGAATTCAGCGCACTGCCAGTTTTGCAGGTATTTGCCCTGGTTGCAGAGATATCTGTGATGTTAGTTTTGGCTACTGATGTCCCTGCACTGTCAGAGAGGCGGGCATTACAGCTCAGCATTATCACTGGACAGTGAGGAACAAGACTACTGAATTGTACCGTCAGGGGTCTTTTTCATCACCGTCCGGCCATGTCGCTGAGCTGTAAGGCCAGCTCCTCTGACAGTGCAGGGATATCAGTGTGCTGAATTCAGGTCAGTGTCAGCTTTTCAGCGGTATATAACGCCACCAGTGTTAGAGGACATGAAAGGTCCTCTTTAACGGAGTTGTCCAGAATTTTAAAAAAAATGTATGCAGGTAGTAGGGTAGTGTAAGATATTCCTGCATTTATACTTACCTGTATCCTCACCTACACTCCTGTTCTGGCCTCCTCCGCTGCTCTATTTGTATACAGAGCGACTGTAATAGTGACGTCATGTCAACAGGACCAATGCAGCCAAACCACACAATATACAGCTGAGAGCAGTAAATGGCTGCAGCGGTCCTGTTGATGTGATATCACAGCTGTAGCCCCTATGTTTTGCATACAGAATAGTGGAAGAGACAGCCAACCTAGCACAGGAACAGAGGGGAGGATACAAGTAAGTAGAAAAGCTTTTTCATTTTTTACACATCCTCTGCTACCTGCATACATTTTTCTTTAAATCCTGGGCAAACCATTTAATATAAGGGGGCAAGAGGGTGCAATATGTATGCACAAGGGCATCAGGGACATAATATAAAGGTGACATTAGGAGGTACTAACCACTGAGGAATTGTAGGCCGTATTAATATTAGGTGGCATGTGGGCATTATTAATTAAGTTGCACTATTAATTTATGTTTGATCAAAGTTTATTAAGGATTTTTCAAAAAATAACAATAGTAATAGAGAACATCAAATAAGAAGGGGGAATAAATCGGGTCTAGGGCCCACATCAAATCTAGCATACAGGCAAGAGTATAGCAAGGCAATACACAAAGGTCAGTGTTGAGTCCAGGCCTGTGGGCAGATGACATCATAGGGCAAAAAAACCCAAAAAAACAGAGAATTGTCATGACATCAGCCTTCCGCAACCTGGTGGGATTACACTATTAATTTAAAGGGCACAAAGTGTATTATTAATTGAGGGGGCACACAGAGGCTTTACTAAATTAAGGGGGCGCACAGGAGGTATTATTATTCTAAAGATACACACAGAGGGTTATTATTCATTTCCAGGGGATTTTTATAATGTATATTTTATAATTGGGGGTAGTACCAGGATGGAGACTTTGTGTAGGTGAGGACAATGTGAGTCAGGTGTCTGGAAAAGTGAGGAGCCAAAGATGTCTGTGTTGCAAACTTTACAGAGGCAAGTCACAGCTGGAAAAGTGGTCATGGTAGTCCAGCTGAAAGAGACGGGAACTGTGAACGATTACAGTCAGAGATGGTCTGCAGAGCCCTGTGTAGAGCAGATGTCTACCACTACACACATGGACAAAGTTGTTGGAACCTCTCGTTCAATGAAAGAGAAACCCACAATGGTTACAAAAATAACTTGAATCTGACAAAAGTAATAATATATAAAATTTCTATGAAAATGAACAAATGAAAGTCAGACATTGCTTTTCAACCAAGAATTTTTTAAAGAAAGAAATCTCATGAAACAGGCCTGGACAGAAATGATGGTACCCTTAACTTTATATTTTGTTGCACAACCCTTTGAAGCAATCACTGCAATCAAACGATTCCTGTAACTGTCAATGAGACTTCTGCACCTCTCAACAGGTATTTTGGCCCACTCCTCATGAGCAAACTGCTGCAGTTGTCTCGGGTTTGAAGGGTGCCTTTTCCAAATGGCATGTTTCAGCTCCTTCCAAAGATGCTCAATAAGATTTAGGTCAGGGCTTATAGAAGGCCACTTCAGAATAGTCCAATGTTTTCCTCTTAGCCATTCTTGGGTGTTTTTAGCTGTGTGTTTTGGATCATTATCCTGTTGCAAGACCCATGACCTGCGAATGAGACCAAGCTTTCTGACACTGGGCAGCACATTTCTCTCTAGAATCCCTTGATAGTCTTGAGATTTCATTGTATCCTGCACAGATTCAGCAAAGCAGCCCCAGAACATAACAGAGCCTCCTCCATGTTTCACAGTAGGGACAGTGTTCTTTTCAAGATATGCTTCATTTTTCCGTCTGTGAACATAGAGCTGATGTGCCTTGCCAAAAATTTCGATTTTTGTCTCATCTGTCCATAGTACATTCTCCCGAAGCTTTGTGGCTTGTCAACATGTAGTTTGGCAAATTACTTTTGTCAGATTCAAGTTATTTCTGTGACCATTGTGGGTTTTTCTTTCATTAAACTAGGGGTACCAACAATTTTGTCCACGTGTGTATATGATCACTGTATGGTGGTAATATTGGGGGGGGCCTTTGCTGAACTCCTAGCTACGCCTCTGGCCCAAAGGTGATTTTGATTTTATCTAATTTATCTAGTCAATTACGACATTTGACTGACTGAAACTATTCAGTGTTAAAGTGGTTGTCTGGGATAAACTGATATCTCTAAACTAAGCTAAACACCCCCTTTCCCAGCCTAGCTTTTAAATTACTTACTATAACAAAAATCTATATTTACCTAGATCGCCGGGGTGAGTCATGTGATCGCCACAGGCACATTTTCCAATTTTCCGCTGACATTCTGTTTCCCCATTTGCGGAAACGGAACATCACCTATACTAACCCCACCCCATCATACTTACCTGTCTTCCGGGCAGGATTTTCTGGGCACGGGACGTCACCTCTTCTGGGCGGCCGGCACCTCCTCTTCTTGACGTCTGCTGACCGCCAAAGCCTGCGCAATAGAGCAGGTGTGCATGCGGAGTAACTGGCGCTCTGGCTCTATTGCTCAGGAAATGGGGAAAAGGAACGTCACCGGATTATCAAAAAGTGTGTCTGGGGCGGTCACATGACCACCCTGGCAATCTAGGTAATTATAGAATTTTTTTTAATCTAAGTAAATTAGAAGTTAGGTGGGGGGAGGGGGTTTAGTTTAGGTTTTAATTTTATTTTATCCTGGACAACCCCTTTAATTTAAAAAAAAATTATGGGTAGTTCACATTCATCATAAGTCTGTTATTATGAACAGAACAGGAACTGTGACAGATTTGGTGAAAACAGACACTAACGGACAACAGATCAATTCCCATTGAGATAAATAAAATTTTTCACGGATTTTTTGACTAATCTGTTAACATTCTCTGACGGATGCTAACAAAGGACATTAACAATGGTAGTGTGAACGCCCCCTTACTATTTACAGATTACGCATGACGTGGCACCGTCTAGTCCCTCCTCATTTAAACTCGCACCACTTACCCCTATCAATAAAGACTCAAGACCCGAGGGTGGAATAAATTGGCCACAGCAGCCATTTTTATTAACAAAACAGTAACATAAATAACCATGAATAAATAACCATGTATAAATTCCTGAGCATTGTACAAACATAGTAAACTAAGGAGGTCCTCGGAGCCAACATTCTGGCCTGAATATCCCAATTTAATGTGTTTACCTCCAGCCGTGCGCCCGGCTCGGAGGCACCAACTCACCCGTCCCAGGTGAGCAAGGAATCATCTGACAGATCCCCCGTTCTCAGGCCAGCCCAATTCCAGTTCTAGCGATGCCGTTGTTTGGGGAGTCCAGAGCCTTATGGCTCCCCCCCAACCATACCACCACATACATCCTTCCCAACTCCGAGGACCCCCCGCCACCAACGCGAACCCTTGACTCTTCAAGGCCTTGCGTCCCTCCACACCCGCAAAGCCAACTCAATTCCTTCCTGAATCGCCAAGCACCAAAGGTCAGTGCCCACCGCATTAAGGTGCACCCCGTCTCGCCGCCAGAAATTCCCTTCACCCGATTCGAGCTCTTTATGTCTGACTGCCACCGATCCGTTCCGCTGAAAAAACCTTGCCACTGCCCTAATTACCTTTACCCGCGCTTTATTAATGCGCTCCACCGACCGCGCATCCCTCCACACATGCCTATGCACTATATCCGACCAGACCGTGACCAGTCCTGGAGACACAGCCCACAAGCGGAGCATATCGAACTTGATGTCCCGAATCAGTTCTCTAAATGGATTGGCACCTAAGTCATTTCCCCCTACGTGAAGAACCAACACATCGGGCGACCTATCCAGCCGCGAAAATCTATGAAACTCTGGCAAGACCCTCGACCAGCACATCCCTCTAAAACCCAACCACCTTACCACAACCTGATCCCTTGGGAACCCCAATTGGCAGCCATCAGGACGAACCGCGGCCCTCAGAGCGCCCCAAAAGATGAACGAATGGCCCAGAATCCACACGAGCTCGACTGCGCTGTCACCTGAAAAAGAAATACAACAAAAACATACAAACCGTCCCCTTACGAAAACCACATCTATCAAAACACAGACTTTCAATGCAACCACTCCGGCCTTACATAAGACCGGAACCGCACAGATTCCCATCTCCCAATCCTCCTGACCACGTCATCACCAAGGCCCCGGCGAGCCGCCTCCGTAGCTGCACCAATCCGGAACGAATGCCCCCCGAAATCCTTCGGATTCCGCCCACAAGCCACCAAACATTTCTTGAAGACCGCCACCAGCTGAAACCTAGACAAAAATGAGCCGTCCTGATGTTTAAGCAACGGCTCCCCCCCAAAACACAAAACTGACCGCTGCCCTAAAATCCCCGAAACAGCCAACTGGGCACATGCCACACTCTGGAATAGCGAACAACACTACCTTGGCCCCCCTTCCCTCCTAATCCGTTTTTGACCTCCGAATCCTAAATTCTAACCTATCCGCAAAGGAATCGACATCTTCCGCGAATATCCCTCCAGGACGCTTAGTCGAGGGGCTAACCAGTTCCCCCAGACGAAGTGCACCAAAAAACGCCAATGAGAAGGCCAAGCGGAACAGCCGAACTTCAAAGGCCGAACTGCACAACTGTTCCAAAGCGACCCCTAGCTCGCATAACAGCGCAAATGACACCGGGCGCCTCTGGTCCCTTGACGCCCAGCCCCTCCTCCACCCCTTTAACGCCTGTCTCACCATGAAAGTTTTAGTGACGTCCTTCTTTCCCCTCAGCTTGAATCCAAACGCCAGCCCCGCCATAAGCCGATTAACCCGCGATACGGACCAACCCTCCTCCTTATATTGCCCTACCAATAGGAACAGCAGAGCCTCCTCACCTTCGAACTGTGATCGGAACCTCCCCGACCAATCCTCCCAGTGCTGCCACGCTACCTCATAAGCCGCCCTTGTGCCGCCCGCCAATGATGATGCAATCAAACCCTGCCCTGCCCGAAGGGCAGATTCCAAAGTTCCTCCGGCCAAACGTCTCCAACCCTCTCTGCCCTCGGAGCCAGCTCCCTGAAGCGATCCCACTGCAAACGAGACAAAGCATCCGCAATACAGTTATCCACTCCCGGGACATGAACCGCTACCACCCAAGAGTTCAAGGACAAACACAGCAAAACCAACTTTTGCAGTACGCGTACGACCGGCGGCGAGGACGCCGACAGATTATTAATTGCCTGCACTACACCCATGTTGTCACAATGGAACCTAACTTTCTTGTTCCGAAACCGGTCGCCCCATATAGTCACTGCAACCACTATCGGGAATAGCTCTAATAAGGCCAGATTCCGCACCCAACCTTCCTCTCTCCACCGATCGGGCCAGGACCCCACGCACCATCTACCTTGGCAATAAGCCCCAAAACCCACGCTTCCCGCGGCGTCCGTGAACAAATTCAAATCAAACGAATCAATAACTGGCTCCATCATTAACGAACGGCCATTGTAGGAGGCCAAAAACGAGTCCCAAACCGCCAGATCGCCCCTAAGTTCCTTCCCCAGGCGCACATAAAGTTGGGGTACCGAAACCCCACTCGTCGCCGCCGCTAATCGTCTACAAAAAAACTCTCCCCATTGGCATAATTCTACACGCAAAATTTAGTTTCCCTAACAACGATTGTAACTCTCGAAGCCTTAACTTCTTTTTCCCATACGCCCCTTGTACCTCTTCCCTCAGCCGAGATAATTTGTCCTCCGGAAGGCGACACTCCATCGCCTCGGAGTCAATACAAATACCCAAAAACGTTAGGGTTGAAACCGGCCCCTCTGTCTTTTCCTTTGCCAGCGGAATTCCAAACTGTTCTGCTACCCTTTCCAAAGTGTGCAACATAACTGAGCACGCCCCTGAACCCTTCGGGCCAATGCAAAGGAAGTCGTCCAGATAGTGGATGATTGACCTCAAACCTGCCTCCTGACGAACGACCCATTCAACAAAAGTACTAAACGCCTCGAAGTATGCGCATGAGAGAGAACAACCCATGGGCAGACATCGGTCCACATAATAACCCCCATCCCAGAAACAGCCTAACAGATGTAAACTGCCAGGGTGAACTGGCAATAGTCGAAAAGCCGACTCAACATCGGCTTTTGCTAACAGCGCCCCCTGGCCAAACTCCCTAACCCACTCGATGGCCACATCGAATGACGTATACACCACAGCACAGAGACCGGGGTCTATACCGTCATTCACTGAACTCCCCTTTGGAAACGACAAGTGGTGGATGAGCCTAAATTTGGTAATCTCTTTTTTGGGGACCACCCCCAAAGGGGACACCCGCAAATTGGCAATGGGCGGATCTGGAAAAGGCCCTGCCATCCGTCCCAAAGCCACCTCTTTACTTAATTTCTCAGCCACCACTTGTGGATGCTGATCCGCCGAACGTAAGTTTTTTAGGACTACCCGAAATTCCCCCTCCATAAACGGAATCTGAAACCCCTCCGTAAACCCTTCCCGCAACAGCTTTGCTGCTGCCCTATCCGGGTAATCATTTAGAAAGCGAACCATCACGTCCACCCTGACCGGACTCAGCCCCTTTGCTAGTACTCTCTCCCCCTTTTGACTTACCCCCCTTGAAACACCTGGACGCCCCATGGGATCCCCCGCAGGTGGAGCATTCGTGCTTAAACATACACTTTGCCCCAAACTTGCAGGACCCTTCATTGAAGGAGAAACACTGACCCTTTTGGGAGGCCGCCAAGCGCCCCGACGCATCGAGGCCCCCGGCGCCCGATTGAAAGGACTGCCCTGAACAAACCAGGGCAGTGACCCTAAGCCACAACCCAATATCCTTGTGGTCCCACCGGATACTGGGTCTAACCGCTTTCCTTTGACGAAATTGTTCGTCGTATCTCAGCCATGCCTGCCCCCCATAAACTCGATAAGCCTCGCCTATGGCGTCCATGTAGCAAAAAAGGGCGGAGCAATTCTCCGGCGCCTTTTCCCCGATCACACTCGCCAAAATCGCAAATGCTTGCAACCAATTGGCGAATGTACGCGGAATTAACCTATACCGCCTCTTCTCTTCTTCCTCCTTTTTCGATTCATCTTTCTTGGCCCTATCAAGGTTAACTCGTTCTAGAGGGAGGAGAGAAAAAATTTCTACAAACTCCCCTTTCCATATTTTTTCCCTCACCTTTTGTTTCAGGTGGGCCCCAAGGGGGCCCTCGAAACACACGTAGACCTCCCCTTTAGCAGAATCGTCTAGCCTGGGCGGGTCATCCCCTTTTGCTTTCGCTCCCTGATCCTGATTAGCCTCCGTGCCCGCAACCGCCTGTACCGCCGAAACCCCCGTGACCCCCCCCCCCGCCCCGCTCCCGGACCCCTCACCTGTCCCTGCATTGCTCACTGCCGACGCACGCCCACTATCCCCGGGAGCTCCTAATCCAGACAAACCCGTCCCCATCCACACCGGAACCGGCGAAGGCAACGCCGGGGCCCTCAGCAACTGACTTAACACCCCCACCAAATCCACTAAACCCCTACCCACCTCCCCAGAGAGCCCTCCCCCACCCTGGGCAGATAGTAAGGGAAAGTAAGGTGACAGACAAGACGAACACTCACCTGACTGCCTGGGTGCTGTGGTCCCAACAGTCGAGCATCCTGGGTCCAGACGAGGCAAAGCCATCCCAACGCATGGCCGGCTGGGGTCCTGAGGTAACGCCGGCTGCACCGCCACCGACTGGAGACCCGCCCCCTCCCCCTCCGACTGAGGGGGAGGACGATGACCACGGATCCTGCGCCCTCACTTGCACGCTGGAGGCTAGGCCTGAACCGCTCAGCCCGACCAGAGGAGACCGCTGAAGGCTCGCGTCCCGCGACCCCGCTGCCGAAGGTACGTCTGCCCGCTGGGCCCGCTCGCTGTGCAGGTCACCCCCCTGCACATCGGCCGCTCCTGCTCCCGAACTCCCGGCGCACGCATCCACGCGCAGGGGCGCGGCCTGCCGCCCCTGCCGCGTGTCCCGCCGCCCGCCCGGATTCCTCCCTCCCCGGGACTGCCTGGCGGCAGCACACCTACCAGTGTCCCGGGTCGGAGGGGCCTCGTGGGGCCTCGTCGGGGCTCAAGCGCGCCGGAGGCCTGGTCCTCCGCGGCCGCCTAGGAGATGTGGGGGGAGCTGCAGCTTACGACTCCCCAGGCCCCTGTAGCAGGTTCGTGAGCTGAGCCTGCAGCCATTCAGATCCCCGTTCTTCCGCTGAGGTGCGCAGCTGCGCTAACAGATCCTCGAGAGACGCCATGCGGTAAGAGGCTGGAAATAAGCTGCGAAGATTGACTTTTTCCCCTTTTCCTCACGGCGACTGCCGTTACTTTCCCGGGCTAACCTATATAAGGCCTCCCTCCACAACCAAGCCTGCCTCCAGTAACACCCCATCCTTCTTAACTAGGCCAATAGCTGCAGTCCAGCCGAGCCCACGTCATGTGGGCCTCCCCTTAGGTTGCACCCCCGGTCCGGCCCCTTCTTACATGGAGGCTACTTGTGATTTACATTTACATTTTATTTTAGTAATTAAAGGAAAGTTAAAACATTTAAATGGTCACTAATATTTCATACAACTGACAGACAAAATGTAGTGCAGTTTATTTAAAAATGTTAATGTTTTCTGTCTGAAAAACCTCTCAAAAGGTTAAGGCCCCACTTAGCAAGCCGCAGAAGGAAAACGCGGTGGAAAAACCACGGCGGAAATGCATTTTTTCCGGAGTGTTTTTCACAGATAGTCTGCAGAGTTTTCCTCTGCAGAACTTTTGCTTCTATTGTACCTAAATGGAAAATGCCAGAATTTCCGTAGGTATAATTGACATGCTGCGATTTACAAAAACGCAAGTGTTTTTGAAATCGCAGCATTTCCACTGAAGTTTTTTTTCTGCAATGTTTGGATGTGATTAGCCAGGATCCCATCCACTTTGCAGGTACTGCGGTGTTTATGTCATGGCCAAAATGCCGTGTTTTTGCAACGTGGGGCCCCGGCCTTAGGCTAAGGTCCCACATTGTGAAAACGCAGCGTTTTTTGTTGCAGATTTCGCTCCATTTTTATGAGCTAAAGTCAGGAGTGGCTTGAAAAGGAATGGAAAATATATATATAAATAAAACTTACATATTTCTGTTAAATACACTCCATCCTTCAGTTTGCAGCGTCAGACTCCACAGATCTTATACTGATAGCGTATCCAGTGAGTGGAGAGGGCAGCTGCTCTGTCTTCACACAGTGAATGTAGAGGGAAGGGCCTTTTTCTTTCACACAGCAGGTCTGTAGATAGATTTTTCTGTGAACAGCAGGCACTGACAGAATTCTACAGCTTCTACAATCTAAGTATGTACTCCTATATACTTGTGACTAGATGTTTGTGTTATTGCAGATAGGATATTAGTCACAAACAGTAAGCTTATATTATGCTCAGATTTACCTTTTCCTGTGTGAAGGATGTTTTTGGCTGCATCATGTCCTGTATTTGCAGTCCAGTGGCCCTCGATCTTCTATATTATGTTCTCTTGGGCTTTTCTCAACTATTTGTTTGCTGTTTTACATAGTACTTTATAGTTACTCCTGGAAGAATTACATAGCTCCCAACCATCCCGTATCTGGCGGGACAGTCCCAATTTCACACTGCTGTTCCATGGTCCTGCATAGCTTACAGTTTGTCCCGCTATGCCCCTGAAGTGTTTGGCTGTTAAAAAACTTTATTAGGGTAGAGTAAAGGCTAAATGGTAGATGCTAAATCCTAATGGGCTAAAAGACCTTTGATGACGTCATGACCATGTCATCAGCGGAGCTATTCTGGATACTGTGGGACAGTGTGATGATACACAAAGGAAGCTGCTAGGAACGAGAGTGATTGAAGATAAGGAGAGAAGAGAACATGTGTAAGCAAGAGGGGGGAACTGGGGGCAGATGTAGGGGGCAGTAAAACTGAAGGCAGATGTAGGGGGCAGTTAAACTGAAGGCAGATGAAGGGGGACATTAAGATGGTGGCAGATGAAGGGGGGCATTAAGCTGGTGGCAGATGAAGGGGGACATTAAACTGGGGCAGATGAAGAGGGGCATTAAGATCATGGCAGATGAAGTGCTTTGTTACCATCCATTTCTGGGTTTTTGAAGTATGTTTCAGGTCATCGTCCTGCTGGAAGACCCATGACCTAGGACGCAAACCCAGCTTTCTGACACTGGGCTCTACATTAAGACCCAAAATCCTATGGTAATCTTCAGATTTCATGATACCTTGCACACAGTCAAGGCACCCAGTGCTAGAGGCCATTTTTGACTTTTGGTTATGTGTGCTTTTCTTTGAAGGCGTCATTCCATTTTTGGTAGACAGTAAAATGATGTGCTGTACCAAAAAGCTCTCTCTTGGTCTCATCTGTCCACAAGACCTTTTCCCAGAAGAATTTTGGCTTACTCATGCACATTTTGGAAAACTGCAGTCTAGCTCTTTTATGTCTCTGTGTCAGCAGTCGGGTCATCCTGGGTCTCCTGCCATAGAGTTTCATTTCATTCAAATGTCGACGGATAGTTCGCGCTGTCACTGATGCACCCTGAGCCTGAAAGACAGCTTGAATTTCTTTGGAACTTAATTGGGGCTGCTTATCCACCATCCGGACAATCCTGCATTGCAACCTTTCATCAATTTTTCTCTTCCGTCCACATCCAGGGAGATTAGCTACAGTGCCATGGCTTGTAAACTTCTTGATTATGTTGCGCACCGTGGACAAAGGAACATCAAGATCTCTGGAGATGGAATTGTAACCTATTTTTCCACAAATTTTGGTTCTCAAGTCCTCAGACAGTTCTCTTCTCCTCTTTCTGTTCCCCATGCTGCACACACAGACACACAATGCAAAGATTGAGTCAACTTCTCTTTTATCGGGTTTCAGGTGTGATTTTTATATTGCCCACACCTGTCATTTGCCACAGGTGAGTTTCGCATGCTCGAAACAAAGTTGTTTACCCACAATTTTGAAAAGGTGCCAACAATTTTGTCTGGTCCATTTTTGGTGGTTTATATGAAATTATGTCCAAATTACTGAAGAAGATGAGGCTTAGAAAGTCATAAATTTGTTCGGAGTGTGACTTGTTGAATGCAGATCTGATGCACTTACCAAGTCGCTATCCAAAATTAAATTACTATTCTGGCCCAGTTTTTGATACATTTAACGTGTACCATTCATTTCATGTTTTTTTGCTTTTGTATAGGGAAGGATTTGCTGACAATTTTTTAAATATACTTTATTAACCTATTGTACTTTCCGTCCAATATCACCTTCTAGTCCCAGTACATACAGATGTAGCAAATGCCAAACAGAGGGGTTTCAATTCAAATAGCTGAATGCCCAGTTTTAGGCTAAGGCCCCACATTGCGGAAACGCAGCTTTTTTTGTTGCAAATTTTGTTGCGGTTTTTTTGAGCCAAAGCCTAGAATGGCTACAAAAGGAATAGGAAATCTATAAAAAGTACTTATACTTCTACCTTTTGCTCAATCCACTCCTGCCTTTGGCTCAAAAAAACACAACAAAATCTACAACAAAAAAAGCTGCGTTTCTGCAACGTGGGGCCTTAGCCTTATACTGAATACTTTGGTGTTATTTGAAAGTTGGTTCATTTGGTGTTATTTGCGGCTAAAGTTGTAACAGAACCTGATAAATCACTAGTTAAAAACGTTGGGAATGTGATTATGATATTTGAACTAACAGCTCCCCTCCCTTTGGCTCTTGCCGTATCTGTATATACTGGCAATAGAGGATAAATATAAGAAGTTTATTTAAAGCATTGCTAGAGAGACTATTAGAAATTGTTTTCTGCTAAAAGAAATTACAATAGGTTAATAATATATATTACAAAAATGTTCAGCAAAGCCCTCTTTACACAACCGCAAAAAAAAAAAAAAAAAAGTGAATGGACAGTTACTCTTTAATTCTACGTTTACAATAAACCTCTTATCTTCATTATCACTTTATGTTGCTCTTTTGAGATCTATTTCAGGTTTTGAAAAATTCATGTGTGAAAAGATGTTCCACAGTGGGTTAATTGGAAGCATCAGTTGCACAGGATTCTGTTATTCGAGAAGTCATACTTTCACCATTTATAGATGTTAAATTTGTAGAGAAATGGAAATCGTGGTTTAACAACCTGGACTCCACAGAACACAGTCATATTTTACAATTATTTTTTTACAGAAAACCAAATAACATAATTTCTTCTCTTTGCTGTAGGGGAAAGGTTTTTCTTGATTGTAATATAGAGTTTTGAAGATCTCATTTGGATGGAATACATAAACAAATTATCGTTTAATCAGTTTTTATTGAAAAACAAAAAAATTTGCAGTCTATAATAACAGATATAACAGTACCAAGTGCAAGAGGGAAAAATAAGTCTCTCACGACTCAAAGAGCATTCAGTACTTAACACAGAATGCATAGAGGATGGTAGACTAAAGTCCATACAGAAGTGCTGCGTATGCGCACGGGCAAAATCTGATAAATGAGGCCACCCACAAATAGAAGATCAGTATCCATGGGGGGAGGATGGTTATCAAACGCTTGACAGACAAAGTAATGTATTGGTTGAAAATGCCTGAGGAAGTGCACTGAGAACACATAAAGGATTTGGTATCAGTGTTTCAATTATAGCATGAAAGAGGAAGAGCATAGCCTTGGTACTTCAGTGCCATCTTTATTCTCTGTACTCCCACATTATGGGTGATCAGCAGGCTGGACCTGCCCTAGATGAAGACATCTGTAGCATATTGTGTTTTTGTTGTCATGAACCATGCCCCAATAAATCAGGGCTGTTCCCCAATGTAGAAAGACCTCACATTTACAGGGAGACTCAAATAAATTACTTCGGACACTCTTGTCTCCTTGGATGGCTTTAAACTCCTTCAGGATGACGGGACAAGGGAGAGCGGTAAGAGAAAAGGAGGAGGGCTGGCAATATTTGTGAATGATAGATGGTGTAACTCTAGGCACATTGTGATTAAGGAGCAAACTTGCTAGAAGGATATTGAACTATTAGCTGTGAGCATTAGACCTTTCTATTTACTGAGGGAACTATCGCATGTCATCATGATAGCTGCATATGTCCCCCCTCTGCGAAAGCTGAGGCTGCCTGTGAGGTCCTACAAGCCATGGTGAGCCAGTTGCAGTCTCTACACCCTCAGGCCCTCCTTCTTGTGTCTGGAGATTTCAACCATGTCTCTCCATCATCCATAGTGCCCAGCTTTACACAGTATGTAACCTGCCACACAAGTGATAACAATGTTGCATAGTTGTGTCACAGAAGAAGCTTGAGAGTAGATTATATGGGATAATCAGCATTTACTTCTTAGAACATGAGATAAACAGCATCAAAACGTTAACACAGCAAAACTTGAAAGTAAAAAAGGACCTTTTACAATAGAGAGATAAAAAGCAAGGTACAGCAAGTCTCACATAGCATACCATTACACTCTATTCAGCATATAACACTAATAACATCGCCATCTACTGTCAGATATATGTAAACTTCTCCACACAAATAAGTCTATCTGTTGCATATATATATATGTATATAGTATATACCAACACCCTTTCTCAACAGTAAGAACTTATTCAGTTAAATATAATCTCTTCATCAGTCTCTGGTGTCTTTCAGCACTCAACGCCTTTGTGAAAATATCTGCTGTCATATCTTCAGTTGGGCAGTATTCTAAATTCAGAATTCCTTGTTCCTGATGATCCCGTAAGAAATGAAACTTCACATTTCCCAGATCTTTGATCTCAAAGTGTTGATCCAAAATTTTCCGTATTTCGGCTTCATCCCTTTCTCTTTCAAAACAAACTAAAATATCATCAACATATATCAGTACATAGATCCATCTGTCATCTAGTTTCTTTGTGTATAGACAGGGATCCGCTTTGCTTCTTCGAAAATGTTCATTTATGAGCACTTCAGTGATTTTATCATTCCACGCTTTAGCGGCTTGTTTTAAACCGTATATACTTTTCTGTAGCTTACAAACCATGTTTGGTTTCTCTTTATCTTTGAATCCTGGAGGTTGTTCCATGTAAATTTCTTCTGTTAAATCTCCATTCAGAAATGCTGTCTTTACATCCAGATGTTTCAATTCCATTCCTTTAGTAGCTGCAACCGTAAGCAAAGTTCTGATTGTAGTATGCTTGACAACCGGAGCAAATGTTTCATCATAGTCTTCTCCGTATTTTTGAGAATAACCTTTAGCTACGAGTCTTGCTCGGTATTGTTCAGCGGTGCCATCTGTTTGGTATTTAACTTTAAAAACCCATTTACATCCTATAGCTTTTCTCCCTTTTGGTAATTCTGTCAGTGTCCATGTCTTTGAATCATGCATGGATTTCATTTCTGTTTCTGTAGCCTTTATCCACTTATTGGCCTCTTCTTCTGAGAGTTGAGATATATCCTCCCAAGATGTAGGTTCATATACTTTATTTTTACTTGCCTTGTATGAAAGACGTACTGGTGGTTTTCCTTTGTTTTCTCTCATTGAACGTCTTGGTTCTGTGTCTGTCTGTAGTTCTATCTCTTCACTTTCAGTATTTTGAACTTTATCAATTTCAACTTCTTTTTCATCAGATGTTCCTGCACTTATATCACTGTTGTCTCTCTCATTTCTCATTTCCAGTGATGTCATAATGTTATCATTTAGATCTTCAATGAATGTTACACTGTTACTCACTGTAACTCTGTCTTTTTTAGGATCTAGGATTCTGTATCCTTTGCAGTTGTCACTATATCCAACAAATATTCCTTCTATGGCTCTGTTTTGAAGTTTGGAGCGTTTCTCTTCTGGAACAAAAACAAAAGCTTTGCAACCAAAAACTCTTAAATGATTCACACTTGGTTTCTTACCATGCCACAGTTCATATGGGGTTTTTTTCAGTTTTCTTGAAAAAAGTCTATTTTGCAGATAAGTAGCTGTCATTGCTGCTTCACCCCAGTATTTCTCTGGTAGTTTGGAATCTGTTAGCATGCATCTTATCATTTCAGTCAGAGTTCTGTTTTTCCTTTCTGCTACGCCATTTTGTTCAGGTGTGTATGGAACAGTTTTGTGATGCTCTATTCCATTCTGTCTTAAATAGTTCTCTATTTGGTGTCCTGTGAATTCACCTCCATTATCACTTCTAATGATGATTGGCTTCCTCTGAAACTTATTATACGACTTTGACACGTATTCTTCTAATTTACTGAAAACTTCACTTTTGTTCTTTATTAAGTACGTGACTGTGTATCTTGAGTAGTCATCTATAAAAGTCACCATATATCTATTACCTCCTGATGTGGTTACTTTCATGGGTCCACATACATCAGTATGCACCAAGTCAAGTGGTTTTGTGCCTTTTGTTTCACTCTCTTTAGGTATACACACTCTTGTAGCTTTAGATTTTATACAACATTCACATCTTACAATAATTGAGCAATCAGATATCAACAGATCTTTTGTCAAATTTTTGTTCTGTAATGCCATGATACTCTCAGGATGTCTGTGTCCTAAGCGTCTATGCCACATGTGAATACAATTCTTGTGATCATGTGTACATAACTTCATCTGTTCCTTTAATGTGTCTAGATGATATAATTGTTCACCTGCTTTTACATTTATTATTATCTTGTCTCCTGCTAGGATTGTACATTCATCATCTTTGAATTTTACAGTAAGTCCTTTAGCTGTTAGACGTTTTACAGATAATAGTCCTCCATCTAGTCCTGGAACATATAACACATCCTTTACTAGTATCTTTGAATTATGCCCAAATTTATCAGAATAGATTAGCATTCCTTGTCCAGTACCTTCCGCGGTTATTTTGCTCCCATCTGCAAGGTAAATAGCTTCCTTCTTATTTAGATCAAGTTCAGTAAAGAAGCTCTTATTACTTGTCATGTGACTTGTTGCTCCTGAGTCAATATACCAACTCATTGATAACCTTTTATCGGTTACTTTAAATGTACCATTCCAGTGATCTGCATGTGGGTTAGATATTGTGCTTTTCACCTTCTGTTTACTTTCTTTATGGTATAACTTCTGTTCTGCTTTCCATATAGTACAGTCTTTCTTTAAATGTCCCTTTTTCTTGCATCTGAAACATTCTCTTGTTTCTGTTTTATAGGTCCTCTTATCTGTAATTTTAAGAGCATTTACACTGTCCTTTTCTGTGGAATCATTTGTTTGTTCTTTCCTTCTCTGGTATTCATCTATGAGTCGTGTTTTTACAAACTCTAGTGTAATGTCTGCTTCAGGTCTTGTTTCTAGTGCATTTATCAAAGCAGTGTATGAATCCGGCAAGCTACACAATAATATTGCTGCTACATGACTTTCTTTAATATCTTCACCAACTGATCTCAGATGTGTTATCACTTCCATCATGGAGTTTATGTGCTCCTGCATGTCTTCCTGTGCACTTAATCTCATCTTGTAAAGTTTCCTTAGCAGAAACAATTTGTGATTTAAGCTGGATCTTTCATGTAACTTTCTCAATGCTTCCCACATTCCCTTTGCTGTATTCTCATTCCTTATGTGGATTAACTGATCATCTTCCACTAATAAGCTGATAGTAGCTCTTGCTTGTCTGTTTTTCTTATCCCATGTCTCATTATTATCATTGGGTCTATCTGTAGTGATTACATCCCATAAATCATCTTTAGACAATAACATCTCCACTTTGAACTTCCATAACTGATAGTTCTTATTGTTCAGCTTAGCTACTGTAAGTCTGAGTTCTGAATTGCTGGTCATTTTAACTTGTCTTACTTGTTTGGAGAGAATTGTTCTGAAGAATCCTTTTGCATTCACTGGGTCTTTTTGTCTTCTATGCCTGGGCCCATAACCTGTTGCATAGTTGTGTCACAGAAGAAGCTTGAGAGTAGATTATATGGGATAATCAGCATTTACTTCTTAGAACATGAGGTAAACAGCATCAAAACGTTAACACAGCAAAACTTGAAAGTAAAAAAGGACCTTTTACAATAGAGAGATAAAAAGCAAGGTACAGCAAGTCTCACATAGCATACCATTACACTCTATTCAGCATATAACACTAATAACATCGCCATCTACTGTCAGATATATGTAAACTTCTCCACACAAATAAGTCTATCTGTTGCATATATATATGTATATAGTATATACCAACAAACAAAACATTGAACTTGTTCTTTGCCAATGCGAGGGAGACATATAACTCATCAGCCCTACCACCACTTAGAAGATTGGATCACAACTTAGTGCATCTTCGACCTGTGTACAATCCACTTGTACGTAGAGAAGCAGCTGTCACCCACACAGTGAGGATATGGTCCAAGGAGAGTGATGAGGCTCTGAGGGATTATTTTGACACAACCGCATGGGAAGTGATGCAGGATTCCTATGGGGAAGACATAGAAGGACTCACACACTGCATAATGGACTACATAAATTTTTGTGTGGACACCACGGTACCCACAAACGTGGTGAGGTGCTTCTCTAACAACAAACCATGGATTAATTCTGATATAAAAGCACTACTTAAGGAGAAAAAGAAGGCATTCAGGGCAGGAGACAAGGAGGGGCTGAGGGGTGTTCAAAAAGAGCTGAGACGTCAAATCAGGGAGGAAAAAAAACAATTATACGGGAAAAATGGAAAAGCAAATGAAAAGCAAAAACATCAGTGCAGTCTGGAAAGGTCTTAAGTCAATTTCTGGTCATAGACAGCCTGTCTCCCAGGTAGAAGGAGATGTTAATTGGCTTAACGAACTAAATCTATTCTTCAATAGATTTGATCACACATCAGCTCCTCCCACCCCAGCATGTCATTCAATCCCCTCTCCCACACTGACCTCACCTCCTGCTGTTATTTCTCACCAGACCAGTAAATCCAGCAATCAGTCATCATCTGGCTACAACCTGAGCTTCACACGGGCCCAGGTGAGAAAGGAGCTGAAAAAGATCAAAGCTGGGAAAGCCTCAGGGCCAGATGGCATCTGTGCAAGGCTAATTAAGACTTGCGGGGACTAGCTGTGTGGTATTATTACATATATGTTTAATTTGAGCCTGAAGCTGGAAATGGTACCAGAACTGTTGGAAATCTTCTTGTGTGGTATCAGTTCCAAAGACACCTCATCCTATGGACCTTAACGACTACAGACCTGCAGCATTGACTTCCCACCTGATGAACATCTTAGAGAGATTGGTTCTCACACATCTCCGCCTTCTAGTGAGCTCAGCTATGGACCCTCTTCAGTTTGCTTATCAGTCGGGCATTGGGGTGGATGATGCCATCATCCTCCTTCTGCACAGAGCTCTTTCTCACCTGGAGAAACCAGGGAACAATGTGAGAATAATGTTCTTTGATCTCTCCATTGCTTTTAACACCATACAGCCGGGGCTACTGAGAGACAAGCTGGCCCTTGTTGGAATGGACCACCACCTCTCCAATTGGATCCTAGACTATCTCACAAACCAACCTCAGTATGTGAGAGCCCGGGACTGTGTGTCAGATACCGTGATCTGTAATACGGGGGCACCTCAGGGTATAGTTCTTGCCCTTTCCTCTTCACACTGTACACTGCAGATTTTAGGTGCAACTCATCTAGCTGCTACTTACAGAAGTATTCTGATGACTCTGCAATAGTAGGCCTCATCACAGACAAAGATGACAGGGCGTACAGAGAATTGAACCGGGATTTTGTGGACTGGTGCCTGAGAAACCACCTTAGGATTAATACTGGGAAGACCAAGAAGATGGTGGTGGACTTTCGTAAATGCAGATACCCTCCTAAACCAGTGGACATCCAGGGAACAGGCATTGAGATTATTAACACCTATAAGTACCTGGGTGTGCTCATCAATAATAAGCTGGACTGGGCAGATCACCTGGATGTACTGTACAGGAAGGGCCACAGCAGACTCTACCTGCTTAGGAGGCTGAGAGCCTTTGGAGTCCAGGGGGCACTTCTTAGGGCCTTTTTCAACTCTGTAGTGGCAGAGTTCAGAGTGGCCTACTGGTGGAGTAGCATATCAACCAGGGATAGGAATAGACTCGACAAGCTGATTAGAAGGGCCAGCTCTGTCCTAGGGAGTCCCCTGGACCCAGTGCAGGTGGTGAGTGTCAGAAGGATACTGTCCGTGGTGAGCTCCATGCTGGAGAATAACTCCCATCCCATGCATGAGACCGTGATAGCGCTGGGCAGTACTGTCAGTGACCGACTACTTCACCCAAAGTGTGAGAAGGAGCGCTATCGGAAGTCTTTCCTCCTCGCTGCGGTTAGGCTGTACAACCAACACCAACCTAAGCGGAAATCATTCCAAAGAGAGAACTGAAAGATCTTTAAGTTGTGATATCCCCTCTGCTACTTTTTTATCTGTACCTATCTATCTGTACCTACTGTCACTGTAATGCCTCTACTTTAAAAACTATGAATTACAGTGTATAGCCAAGTTTTGCCTTGCTGGGCCATATTCTTTCACAGGACATTATGAGATGCGGGGGGGGGGGAGAAAGAGAGAGAGAGAGAGCATGGCTACCTGATAGAGCAGACAGAAAGCATTGTGTGTCATTGACAAGTAGTCTGCAGGTTCCTCCCCTTGGATTCAACAAGGGAGAGACAGCATTTCTGCTGGCTGCAGAACAAGAATAATTTGACATGATACATAAATATGAGTGTTTATAACTTTGAACACTGAAACAAAAAGGTTAAGGATATAGAAGAAGACTCCATTCTTAAAGCAGATTTTGAGTTTTGGAAATACTAGACTATAAATTAATTCTTGTGAGCGCATGAGGCGCTGGGAAAACTTATTCTTGTCAGCATGGAGATGACACTCAATCCCTCTATCCTGTTACCAATAGATTCAGGGTGGTGGGGGAAGGAAGGATAACAGTCAAACACCCTATACACACTTTCTGATGACAATATGGAACAACATGATTGTATACTACTAATGCCACAAGAAACTGTAGGGTTTGATCATGTGAATGATGAACCTACTGCTCACCCTGATTTTGAGTTCTTTGTAGATGGCCCCTGGTTTGGGAAGGATAGCAAATTCTACAACGTATATACCATAGTCACTGAACATGAATTAAAACAAACAGAAACATTAATCCCACATGTCTCAGTTCAATAAGCTGAACTGAAAGCACTCACTGAAGCATGTAAAATAGCTGAAGGTAAGCCCGCTATTCTTTGTTATAGTACACGACTATGACCTGATCTGGAGAGCAAGAGCTTTCCTCACATCTAATGGTAAGCCTATACAGAACTTCCAGGCTGTTCAGGAACTGATGAAAGCCCTGCTGCTACCAAAACAGGTGCGTAAGGTCAAAGTCAAGGTATACAGTAAGGCTGATACAAAAAAAAAAATCATGAAGGCAGATGCTGCTGCCAAATTAACTGCAAAAAAACCTAGGGAACATACAGTACAGACCAAAAGTTTGGACACACCTACTCATTCCAAGAGTTTTCTGTATTTTCATGACGATAAAAATTGTAGATTCACACTGAAGGCATCAAAACTATGAATTAACACATGTGGAATTATATACTTAACAAAAAAGTGTGAAACAACTGAAAATATGTCTTATATTCTAGGTTCTTCAAAGTAGCCACCTTTTGCTTTGATTACTTCTTTGCACACTCTTGGCATTCTCTTGATGAGCTTCAAGAGGTAGTCACCTGAAATGGTCTTCCAACAGTCTTGAAGGAGTTCCCAGAGATGCTTAGCACTTGTTGGCCTTTTTGCCTTCACTCTGCGGTCCAGCTCACCCCAAACCATCTCGATTGGGTTCAGGTCTGGTGACTGTGGAGGCCAGGTCATCTGGCGTAGCACCCCATGACTCTCCTTCTTGGTCAAATAGCCCTTACACAGTCTGGAGATGTGTTTGGGGTCATTGTCCTGTTGAAAAATAAATGATGGTCCAACTAAACGCAAACCGGATGGAATAGCATGCCGCTGCAAGATGCTGTGGTAACCATGCTGGTTCAGTATTCCTTCAATTTTGAATAAATCCCCAACAGTGTCACCAGCAAAGAACCCCCACACCATCACACCTCCTCCTCCATGCTTCACGGTGGGAACCAGGCATGTAGAGTCCATTCGTTCACCTTTTCTGCGTCGCACAAAGACACGGTGGTTGGAACCAAAGATCTCAAATTTGGACTCATCAGACCAAAGCACAGATTTCCACAGGTCTAATGTCCATTCCTTGTGTTCTTTAGCCCAAACAAGTCTCTTCTGCTTGTTGCCTGTCCTTAGCAGTGGTTTCCTAGCAGCTATTTTACCATGAAGGCCTGCTGTACACAGTCTCCTCTTAACAGTTGTTGTAGAGATGTGTCTGCTGCTAGAACTCTGTGTGGCATTGACCTGGTCTCTAATCTGAGCTGCTGTTAACAGGGTCAGACTGGCCCACCGGGGAACCGGTGAATCCACCGGTGGGCCCCGAGCCCCGACTATTAGTCCTCATGTTACCATACATTGGTCGGGGCCCACGGCCAGCTGGAGATGAGACCACTATGATAGCGGTCGGGGAAAGCCTGGTTCCCCGACCGCTATACATACGGTTGTTGGAAAGGGGCCCTGGCATATTGCAAGCCCCTTTCCAACAGATGACAGGGCAGGGCACCCAGGGGAGGTGACTGAAAATAATAAATACATATTCTCACCTCTCCTGGGACAGTGTTCTCTCCGGCGCTCCTCCGTCATGTCACTGAGGCCTGTGATTAGGCCCCAGCAGTCACATGGGGCGTAAGGATGACGGAAGGATGGAGCGAGGATGCCAAGGAAAGGTAAGGCAAGGTGAGTATGAATGTTTGTTATTTTTATTCACCTTCCCTGGGCCTCCGATTATTATACTCTGGGGTCTGAGACTTTGTCTCATTACATGGATTTGTTCTTACAAGAGTATGTCTGAAACTTACCTATTTGGCACAATCTTATTTTTTTATAACATACTATAAAATTACCTCATCATTATATGCTGTTAACACTTGATATATGCTCTCTTTATTCCAATATCTCACATGACTTGGGTATTCAATGTGTAAAGGAGACCCTCACAGGTGGGAGGGGGGGGAAATCTTACACAGCCACAAACTGATTTTTATTATTGATAGCATTAATTTTATACTGCATTATAATTTTTCCTTAGTGATGGCATCTATTAGCATTCCCTTAGTGATGGTATTCAACGGTTACTGGGCTTCCTATGATCCCAACTAAAGCCGACTAGCACAATAGATCATAGAGAGAAGGGGTGAGGGGCTTCCTGGACTCTGTGTGTTTCTAGCCATAAAATGACCATTTATGATGAACAGGAAATTGAAGCAATGTTCAGTAACTGATCAGTAGCAGGATAGTATACAGAAATACAGAGTGATCAGTGAGCAGTAGAAGTTATCCATAGATGGACAGCAATGACTACATACAGGTTGATCAGTAAGACATTAACCCTTTCATATCACATCAAAAAGACTGATTTTATGGGAAAAAAAACCATGCCCTATTACACCATGTCATTGTCAAACAAAGTGATAACTCTAATGCGACTTAAGAATTATTTTAAATTTGTTTAAGTTATTTGTTAGTTAATAGTTGTCACCTGCCAAGATGGTTGAGAAACGTGCCTTATGAGCGGTGCCTACAAATATGACAAAAATGTACTAACAATACCGATTTTGTTCAGCAGGCAAAAATTTAAGAGGAAGAAATATCAGACATGTATTGTTAAAGATGCATACAACAAAACAGTTAATTTAACGCAAAAGGATTGTCTTAAACATATACAGGCTAAGAAGGATTTTAAACTTGCATCACTGCACTGTAGAGGAGACAGAGGGTATGTATGAGGTAAGTGATATATTTGTGTGTGTCTATGAGTATTTGTCTGTGTGAATCTGTCAGTATGTGCACTCTTGACTTATTTATGGCCACTTCACAGCAGTACTACTACCCTTTTCTTAAAAATATGGGCAGAACGTAGTAATACTACCGTTATCCTACACATATTGGCATAGAGTATTAGTACCCTTGTCCTGTCCATATAGCCAAAACACAGTACTACTACCCTTATCCTGCACATATGGGCACAACATAATACTACTACCTTTATCTTGCACATGCGGACACAGCACAGTATTACTACTGTGCACTTGTGGACACTGCAAAGTACTATTACTCTTGTTCTGCACATACTGTATAGGCACATCACTGTAGTACTACCCTTATCCTGCATATATGATCACTGTGAGGTACTACTACCCTTATCCTGCACATATGAGCACAGTATAGTACTACTACCCTTAATCTGCACACATGAGCACAGTGGAGTACTACTACACTTATCCTGCACATACCTTTTCTCAAATCCTCTATATTGAGTATAACACAGTACCATTTCTTCTGGGCTGGTTTTACACTACCATCTTTAGGTCCATTGTTATGATCCCCAGAGGATCTGAACAATAGACATTAAAATGCCAGAATGATGGCTACAAACAGAAAACTTTAAGGCTAAAGCCCCACGTGGCGTAAAAGCCGCGATTCACCCGTGGTGGAAGTGCCGCAGAAAAAATCACGGTGTTTTGCAGTCAGAGCAAAGTGGATGGGATTCTTGTGAATCCCATGCTCACTTTGCGGAAAAAAACGCACTGCGGACCTGCGGCAATTTCCAAAACCGGCACAGTTTTGGAAATCGCAGCATGTCAATTATACCTACGGAAATGCCGGTGGTTTCCCTATAGGTATAATTGAAACAGAAAGTTCGCAGAGGAAAACTCTGCAAACTTTTTGTCTAAAGCGCTGCGGGAAGAACCGCAATGCGATCCCGCTGCAGTTTCTCCCGCAGCATTTTTTTTGCTGCGGGACGCGATGTGGGGCCTTAGCCTAAAATGGAATAATGCTTTTGACAGCTTTCTTCTTTTTCAGACAGCTTGGTGCTTTTTTCCATCTAAACAAACACAACTCCAACAAAAAAAACACCTATTTTTATCTATAAAGTAGTAAAATTGGTTCTGGTACTGTATCAATACAGTAACTTTGGTTCTGGTACCTATAGAGAAAGTAAGTGTCAGATCATCTTAAAAACTTCAGACAGGTGGAGGGCCCTCAATTTTCATATACCCCAGGGTCCATGGTAGGCTTAATCTGCATCTGGCAAAGTACAGTGCATTGAGAGACTGTGAAAATAACTTCACACATGCATAAAAGCATACATATGATTGGAAAGGCAAATAATTCCAATAATAATTTTTTTACCAAATGTATGATTTGTGTTTTGTATTATTTAATGACTGATTTTGTTATTACATTGGGAATATTACTGTCCTTGCTCTGTCCTATTAGATTTAGTTAGACATGAAAGGATTTTTAAGAATTTTTTTTATAAATGCAAATCTGAAAATTTGTCAGAATACATTAAATATGCTTTTATCCAAATGACTCGATACTACATTCATGTCTATTTCATTCTTAGCTCTTGATCATAGCCATTATTTAAATTTAAGAGATAGGAGTGATGAGAATAGAATATTGGAAGTGTACATTTTTCCAGTGGTAAAAAGCATACATCCTTCATGTAAACAAACGTAAAGGGATCTGTTGGAAATGTTTTGTTTTAGATTATATCAATAAGTATGTTGTAGTGATTGATAGTAAGGATTAGAATGAGACAGTAATTAATCAGTCTGACAGTGGATGGAAGACTCCCCTCATGTCTGTAGACTTAGTTGTGTGATTTATATACTGAACACATAGTTATTGTGTGTAAAAGATAAGAATTAGATCTTATTAAATATGTTTTATGGGACATTCAAGGTTTTATGACCAGATGACTTAATCTGGTCAGGTGCTTAATTAAACATTTAAGATGGCGGATACCGGAAAGTGCACGTGCTAGTCATGCAGAACACACACTTATTTTTAACCAATTGTATTACATGTTTTATATATGATGTCATCATATGTTTTTGTATATTGTGAAAAGATCAACCCATAAAATCATGTGACTAGTAAGGTATAAAAATCTGTGTCTATTGTAAGTCTGTGAGCAGACACACTATAGCTTGTATGCTATGTGTGTGTGTGTGTCCCTATTTTGTTAACAAATAAAACTAATCTTATTTTGTTTTAGACGATCGGTGATGTCATGATTTGATAAGGATTTAGAATTTTCCCCACAGGATCAAACATGGAAACAAGCTCTTAGGGGTCAAATGTCACAGTATACTATAGTGTATTATGTACTGTAATCAGTCACAACCCATTCAGATGGGTATTCTGGTAATAACAAGTTATCACCTATCCACTGCTAAAACTAGGGTCCTGTGTCCCTGATTTCCTCAGCCACAAGATCATGGCCAGGAGCCGTTAAATGGAGAAGCAGCTGAGCACCCACAATACCACTCTATTCAGTTTCCTTAAGACTGATGCAAATAGCAGTACAGTTCTCTACTACTTTCATCAGTGCCATCGAATTGAATGGTGCAGCAGCATGCAGGCTCAGCCGCTACTCCATTCAACTCCCTCACCTATGACTGGAGTTGAATGGAGTAACTATCACATTGCTTCTCGGCCTTTTGGCTAAGATCAAGTGTAGTATCTGTTCTTATCAGTTTAATATCTGATACGAGGGGAACTGGAATAGGATCTGTTCGGACACCCATATCCGAAAAAATTCTGGGCAACCAGAAAACGGATCCGCTCGGACACCCATATCCGAAATTTCCGGGATAAACTGAGTATCAGCTTATTAAGCATAAGACAGAACTGCATTTGTATGCCATAGGCCGGGAATGCGAGCCCCCCTAGCGCCTTCGAGAACTACGCCATCGAAGACCGACGCCAGCAAGGGAGAAGCAGCTGAGAGGACGCCGTGAGCACAGCCCAAGAAGCTCAGGGAGAGAGACTTCGGGACTTCAGGAGGCGGAGACTTCGGGAGATATTCAGATTAGGAGGCGGAGCCTAGCTGAAACTCCAGGAGAGGACTTCAGGAGCACCGAGGGACAGATCTTTGCCCAGAGACTTCGTGGGACAGCCCGGTGTCAGGAGGCAATGGCCACAGGAGGAGCCATCCCAAAGAAGGCGGGGAGACCAGCTGGGAGCGCAGCCAAGGTGAGCCAGGCTCCAGCGGCCATCTCGGACGTCTCTCCGGTTGCTTCCTCCAGCCAGACGGGAAACCAGTTGCCCTCTCAGGGTCCTCCTACCTTGGAGCCCTGGATGCGGTAAACTGTAACCCTGAGGTTGAAGGAGGTGGACGGAAAGCGTCCAAACATGACGGAAAAGGTTTTCTGTCAAAAGATGGTCCTGGAGCAGGGCTTTACCAAGTCTGAGACCCTAGCAGTCCACGCTTTTCTCACTGGGATCTTCTTTGTGACTTTTGCCTCCGTGGACATATGCAGGAGGTATTGGGATGCGGTGAAGTCTGCGCTGCCGGGTTCCCCTTTCAGGATGTTCGTGGGCAGCTGCCCAGTGCAACAGAATGAGAGGCGGATCACGGTGGCCATGAGGAACCCGCACACCCCAGGCAGCGACGTGGCCACGTTCCTAAGCAGACACTGTACAGTGATCAAGGAGCCATCCAAGATCCTGAATAGTTTGGGCTTTTGGAACAGTAAGTGGTCGGCCGTCGTGCGCCTCCACAGGGACCCCCACAATCCTAACCGCCTCGTGCACCTGCCGCCGGTGTTCTCGCTGGGGAACTCCTACGGGCTAATCTTTTACCCTGACATGCCACGCCGCTGCCGCAAGTGTGGTAAAGAAGGGCACGAAGGAAGAGCCTGTAAGGAGAACGCCTGCAAGAACTGCCGTGTGGTAGGACACGAGACTAAGGATTGCCCCACACGGAAGACCTGTAATCTGTGTGGGGAGGCGGACCACGCCTACAAGGGGTGCCCGAAGCGGTCTTGGGCGAAGGTGGCAGCGGATTTCGCAGCCAGCGCGCCCGCCGCGCTGGCCAAGAAGAAGCCAGCGACCAAGCCCAAAGAGCCACAGAAGCCCCGGAATCCTCAGAAGCCGGAGCAGAACAAGGGAAAGCAGCAGCAGAAGCCACAGCCACCGCAGCAGCCAAAGAAAAGTTCTGAACAGGGTAAGAGGACGACTCCCCCCCTCTCTGTGTCCCCCCCACTGAGGTTATCCCACTCCTCCCCCCCATTACCTCAGTGGCCACCCCTGCCCCCCCCTCACCCTCCTCCCCCCGGTCTCCCTCCCCCCAGCAGCACTAGCACCTCCCCCTCCAGCTGCTGAGGGCCCTTCCCTGGAGGAATTCCCCCCTCTCCCCTCTCCCGCTTGTCTTGTTTCAGAACAAAGAAAAAGGAAGATCAGCGAGGGCCCCCACGAAGCGGACGAGGTGGCCAAAAAGATCGCAGTCGAGCCCACTGAGGATGCTATCCCAGTGGACGAAGAGCTGGAGCAGTACGTGGATAACCTGCTAGCCGAACCCCCAACGTCGGTCATCAACGAGATCCTCGGCGGTGGAGATGGTGGAGGCTTTCGATACCCACGCCCTGCAAGCAATTGATGACTCCCTGGAGCAACTCTTGCCTGCAGACAAGAAGGAAGAGGAACCCCCCCGACGGGAGCGGTAACTAGAAAAACCTGTCTTGAAGGTTTAATCTTTTCTTTTTTCTCTCACTATGGCTAGGATCTCTATCTTTACCATAAACGTGCGGAGCATCAAGGAGAAGAGCAGACATCAGACGCTTTGTCTTTTGTGGAAAACACTGCTAATGCGAATGTCGTGATGATGCAGGAGTGCGGCCTCCCCTCTCTTCGGTCCTACGGACACCTCTGCAGGGAGTGAAGCCACGGTCCGTCTTACTGGTCGGGTGGTGGCGACTGCAAGTCTGCAGGTATTGCTGTTCTCATTAGGGGGAACGCCTTCACGCTTGAAACCTACCAGGAGCTCGTCTGTGGCTGACTACTGGTCATAGACGGTTCCTGGGCAGGGGAGCCTATTAGGCTCATCAACGTGTACGCTTCCCCCATGAAGAGCGAGCGACTGGAGCTTTTCCAGATCCTGCGCACTCAGCTCGCTACCACCAGGGCAGTTTTTCTGGTCGGGGACTTCAACTGTCCTGTGGAGGGAGATGGAAGAAGTTCTTCTGCGTCAGCGAAGCTCGATGTAACATCTAAACTGCTGATCGAGATGGTGACCGAGGCCTCTCTTAGGGACGCGGTGGATCCATGGGGCCGGCATCAGCCAACTATACCTGGTGTCGGTCCGATGGCTCAGTGCGTTCCAGGATTGACTTCGTGTTCACCTCTCGGTCAGTAGCACAGGTAAGCCACTCTATGATCCCTTGCTTCTTCTCTGACCACAGGGGTATTCTCTTTGAGGGTACCGTGGGCAACGGTTTTCCACCCGGCCCCGGTTCCTGGAAGTTGAATTGCTCTTTGTTGGAAAATGGGGAGTTGTTGGAGGAGATTAGAGATGTTTACGTGTGCCTTCATAATGACAAATTTTCCTTTAGCAGGTTGTCGGATTGTTGGGAATATGTTAAAGTCAATATCCGTTGTTTCTTTCAGGCGAGAGGCCGCCAGTAGGCGGCCCGGCGCAAGGGCGACCCGATCGAGATGCAGCGCGAGCTGCGTTCCCTTCAAGACCTCGAGCGCTGCGGCTGGGACGTCAGGGATATGCTGGAGGATACCAAGAGGGTCTTAAGAGGCACTTTGAGGAGGAATCACGGCAGATCATCTTCCGTTCCAAGGTGGAGCATCTGGAGAAGGGTGAGAAATGTAACTCTTTCTTTTTCAGAAAGGTCCACTCAGGCCACACGCCTGTGACAGAGATGAGGGATGGAGACGGCAACATGAGAAGGGGGAAGACGGAAGTGATGGGCGTCGTCCACGACTTCTACCGCGACCTCTACTCCCTGAAACCCACCGACGACGATGCAGCAGAAGACTTCCTGTCAGGTATCACTAATCCTCTTGATCCTGCAGGTGCTGAGGCTCTGAACGCCCCTCTGACGGTGGCTGAAGTCCTCGCTGCCGCTAAATCCTTTAAGGTCGGAAGGACTCCGGGTAGTGACGGTCTCCCCGCCGAGCTATACGTAGCTCTGGGGGACCTGATCTGCTCGGATCTGAAAGACCTCTATGAAGAGATGGTGGCGGAGGGGACGATGCCGCTGTCGTTGAGGGAAGGCTTGATCACGATCTTGTACAAGCAGAAGGGGGAAAGATGCGACCTGAAGAATTGGCGTCTCATCTCGCTCCTCAACGTGGACTACAAGATCCTGGCCAAGGTAATGTCAACGAGGCTGAAGGCTGTCATCGGCAGCGTCATCCACCCTGACCAAACCTGCGCCATTCCTGATCGGAGGATAGCGGATAGCTTAGCCCTGGTGAGAGACACATTGCACTATATCGGAGACCGCCGTGCACACGCGGCCCTGATCAGTTTGGATCAGGAGAAGGCCTTCGATCGTGTCTCTCACGCTTTCATGGCAAAAGCTCTCCGCCAACTTGCTACAGGTGAGTGGTTTTGTCGTATGGTTAACCTGATGTATCTTGATATCCACAGCTCGGTGATGGTGAACGGCTGGAAGACTGACCCCTTTCCGGTTCGCTCCGGGGTCAGACAAGGCTGTCCTCTGTCTCCTCTCCTTTTTGTTTGTGTTATAGAACTGTTCGCAGAATCTATCCGGCAGAATCGAGGGATCAGAGGGATCATCGCACCGGGCCCAGGAAGTCTGGAAGTCAAGTGTTCGCTGTACATGGATGATGTGACCGTCTTCTGTGCTGACCAGTCGTCGGTGTCAACGCTCGTCCAGACCTGCGAACGCTTCGGCAAAGCCTCAGGGGCTAAGGTGAACTGTGGAAAGTCAGAGGCCATGCTCTTCGGAGAATGGCACCTGGCCTCCTCTGCTTTCTTTCCTTTCACAGTGAAACTGGACTTCATCAAGATCTTGGGAGTCTGGTTCGGAAAGGAAGGCGCCGCCCTGAAGTCTTGGGACGAAAGACTTAAGAAGATCAATCAGCGAATCGGGCTTTGGAGCCTACGTCAGCTTACCATCGAGGGGAAGGCGCTCGTCCTGAGGAATGAGATCCTGCCTGTGCTCCAGTACATCGCACAGGCTTGGCCCCCCACTGGCAACGGTGGCGCGGGCCATCACCAGGACCGTCTTCTACTTCGTGTGGGGCTCCAAGATGGACCGGGTGAAGCGGAGCATCATGTACAAGGACCGGCTCAAGGGAGGTAAGAAAGTCCCTGATATTCCAACCCTTCTAAGATTGGCTTTTGTTTGTGATTGTGTTCGCAGAACCCTGAGTACAGTCAGCGGATCTGCGGGGAAGGCCATGTCTCGTTTGTTCCTGCTCCCCCTCTGGCGAGGGCTCGGCTGGGAGAAGTGGGACAGCTCCATCCCTTACAACTGGACCGTCCCGTAGTTCTACAAGGATGTGCCCAAGTTCGTGAGGGAGTTCCAGCTGGAGGGTCTTAAACCGGATCTGTGGAAGCCAAAGACCATCCACAAGCTCATCCGAGCTAGGGATGGCATGGAGGAAGTTCCAGGACTCACAGCGGATGCCACGAAGGTCGTTTGGGAGAACGTCTCTTCACGTCTGCTGACCAACGGGCATAAGGATCTGTCGTGGATGGCCATCCGAGGGGGTCTGCTCCTCAGGTCGTTCATGCATGTCCGCAACTTGAGCAAGACGAGGTATTGCCCACGGTGCCCCTCCAAGGAGGAAACATCTTTGCACGTCTTTTGGGAGTGCCCTTTTGCTCAAGGCCTGTTGGATGAGCTGGAAGATGACTTTGAGGACTGTGTACCCAGCAGGGGCCTGACATACCACGCGGTATTGTATGGGCTCTTCCAGGGAACTCACAGAGAGAGCGACATTCTGGAGGCCTGGCGACTTGTGAACTGTTTCAAGGACGCTATCTGGTTCGCCAGAAAGAGACTCACTTTGCGAAGAGAGAACATCACTTACCAGGATTGTTGCAGGCTTATTCACAGCTTGCAGCGGGACTATGCCATTCTGGATAGCCTGGCTGGCGAAGAGGAGGGAGAAGAGGACTGAGTCTTCGGCGACGTCTGTTTTTTCCCTTACCCTGTTCTCCCTTCATGTCTGTTGTGTTACTCAATAAAAGCTTCAGGCCTTGTGATTATCCCCTCCCCTTTTCCCTCCTTCCTCTCCCCCATCCCATCACATGTTTTGATGCTTTTGTTGTTTAACTCTCTTGTTTATTGCTAGGGTAGGAAGTAGTGGTAGTATAGGGAGTATATTATTTCCTGTATTTTACCTGTCCTCCCCTCATGTGTGTTGTGGTCAATCAATAAAGCTTCAGGCCTGTGACTTCCCCTTCTCCTTCCCCCCTGTATTGTCACTTGACTGTCTTTGTTGTATTGACCAAAAGTATGTCAGTTAGGTTTGTAGTGCAGCATGTAGTGTTAGGATGTATTTCCTGTCGCTGTATGCTGCGCCGCATCCCTTAAGGATGAATGATATAGTCTGAATTGTGGTATTGTAACTCAGTATGCGCTGCGTCGCAGTACCTTTGTTATTTTTGCTTGAGACTTGGATGAAAATAAAAGCTTTATTCAATCCAAAAAACTATCACATTGCCTAAGGATAGATGATTGTTTTACCAGAATACTACTTTAAATGTAATAAATTAATTAAATGTATTGTAGAATTGGACTTAGTAACAATGCGGAATATAACACAGAGCACAAATGTAATTTATTATAATTAAATCAATCTATAGCAGTATATTTCTTACAATGTCATACTATAACAATAGCCCTGGTATCTATTCATTTGTGCATAATATCATTATAAATATATATTGTCTGCCCCAGACCATCTGACACAATTTTGATGGTAACATCTGAAACTTAAATAAATACTTTACTTATCTCTGTTCATTTCCAATCACTTTTATTCCATTGTGGTCTACACATTACATCTACAGGAGCTTTTATGACATTATATTCTAAGTCCAAATGCATTAATATGGAGTTGCCCCCCCACCCTTTGCAAATAAAACAGCTCCAACTCTTCTATGTGGGGCTTTCTACAAGATTTTGGAATGGTGAATGGGCACAGCTTTATTATGTATAGTTTTTCTGTATAAAATAACCTGAAAACATAATATTAAAAAGAATACAAAATATCAAATACATTAACATCATTAAATAATCCTGTAGCAGAGTCTTTGACAACAATCTCACTGACCACTGCAATAAGTGTACATACTGAAGAGCAGCTAGTATCCAGTTAAGCATCACTTATTTTGTGTAGTGCTTGTACATTTAATCAATAAATTGGAAAACCTCTTCAATAAATTTGATGTTTCCTTTTATGACTACCCCATCATCCCTTCCATATCTTCAATAAGTATAATGGTGCTTGCAGTTTATGAGCCCCCTTACCTCCTTGATGTCCAGCATTTTCAATACAATATAACCCCTTCTTTGACCCCCCCCCCTCAAATCTTCAGTAATTATAATTATGCCTCATCTTTATACTTCATATTGGAGCACAATCAAGCAGCACCATTAAACATAATGGGGCTGATCTAGCAAGACAAGAGATTCATAATCCCTGGCCCACTGTAGTTTGCACCTAATGTATGGAGAGGTGCATGCATTGTCATAAATTATGTATATCCTCCAGGGTTTCTGCTCCTTAACAAAAAAAAGTTAACATAAATGATGATGAATCTTATAAAGAGATCAGCAAAGACCAGAAAGGGTCTGTTCGCTAAAAGCCAACATATAAAAAATTGCATAAAAGTTCAGTTTTAGGAGAAGCCTTTCAGGCTAGGTTCACACCTGCGCCTGGATTCTGTTTGGGGCTTCCGTCCCCGAATCCACTTAAAAAATGCAAAGAGAAAAGAAATGCAAGCACTACCTTTCTCTCCGAATTTTCCACATTTTTCGGGTGGAAAACCAGCGGACCCCATCATAGTCTATGGGGCCCGCGGGTTTCCTCAGGTAACCACTTTTTAATGTCTGCTAATATCATCCCAGTCATTTAGCTGCAGTATGCCGTAGTTTGTTATACCAATCTACCTGTTACTAAATAACAGTACATTCTAAGATTTCTCTACAGATTATATTAATTAAACCACTAGTGTTATTTCCTATGAAGGAGATGGTGTGCTACTCTTTGTCAAATCCCACATTTATCACTTGTGTTTTTGAGGCACCAAAGAAGAATGACCAGTCATTTCTATAAAAACAAGATTTGTTAATTCATGCACAGTTTAAGACAATAAAGTGGTTAAAATGTAATGTACAGTAATGTAAAATCCCTGGTGACCTAGGGAGCAAAGGTGTTAATTTTATAGCTGGTGTACAATAGTTTACTCAATTATAGCTGCTGTACAATAGTCCAGCATTTTAGTTGTGACAAGGCTAACTTCCTCTATCTCTATCATGTGGCAGAGGGGAACATAAATCGCATTGGGGATTAGCCAGGGAGTCTACTTGGGGACAAATTTTCCCTGATCACGGTAAGTGTTGAAACTGCAAATCATGCTGCCACATAGCTCTTGTCCAGATTGGAAAAAATAGAATCCTGTTTGAGGATATAAATACAAAAATCTTATAAAGATGAATACAAGTGATTGTATGCCATACAGAATACATAAATAATTAATTTAAATGAAAAATACACAAACATTTCTTGTACTGTATCAAAAAATGTTAAATCAATTTTAGTTTATTGTTACTAATGCATGGATTTTTTTTAAAGAATTTTATTTACTTAAGAGCTTTGCCATGGTTTTGTGTACCCTGCTCCTATACAACCGTATGTGCACCAAGTTGTTGCAGCTGCTGCTCTTAGTAAAGATTCCAACAAACTCTGTCCGTTGACTGATTCTTCTGTCATGTTTTATTTCTCTGCTTCTTAGTTACATGCAAGAGCAGTATAATAATAGATCACTATCTGTGATCACTGCATGAGCATATATCCCTGTGGACACACTTGTGTAGTAGAAGGAAGGGAGAGGGAGCATGCTTCACAGGAAAAGGTCACTGAGCTCTAAACTTGCAGTTCCACAAGCAAACCAACAGCAGTTCTTTGTTTTTGTGGTTAGTTGCTAGCAAATCACAAGTTGACAAATCTGGACTACAAAGGTTGAATATGCTCACCATATGTTGTAGAACACTTCCTGGGAGGTTTGGAATGTTTGTCGTTGGTTTTAATAATTATTTGTAAATCCTTAATAAATACAGTCAAAATACAAAGATCCCAGCAATTTAATTTTTTATTCATTATGTATAGTGTCAGACTGAGGTTTATTGGGCCCACTAGAAAAAAAATGATTCTTGAGCCCACCATCCAATAACCCCTAGAAAATTCATTATAGTACCCAACAAATGTGTGTATGTTCTGCTGGATAATGACTTTGTTAGTACCAGGGCCCACAAGAGGATCTTCTGATACACTTGTGGGCAGCCAAACACTTCTGTATCTATTCTCTCAATATACGATTCTGTAACTATTCTCTCAATATATATAGTTCAGCTAGTGTTTGTCACCTTATCTAGTTATTACTTTCTCTCAGAATCCTTCTCTTCTGACAGCTCATGTGATCTCACTCTAACCCAATAAAGTATACAATCCACAGTTTAAAAGGTCATTTCGTCACTTCCTGTATGATGGACTGTTCCACACAGGCTCTCCATAGGGGGAGACAGAAATTTCTGTCACTAACTACTAATGAGCAAACAGTTGCTGTCGCGAATCTTTAATGAAGGTGCTCACAGCTCAGCCTCTCTATAAACATATAGTCTCTTAGGTTATTTAGGAGAATTTAGAGAGAAGGATAATTGTACTAGCCCCAGCAGGTAGATATGGTCCAGTCTTTAGCTAACCATGTGATGCTGTACTGACGCATCCTGGGATTGATAGCAGAGCAAAGAGAAAGAAATATGAAAGCCAAGATGGTGTCTGATCGGGAGTTTAAGAGGAACTAAATTACAGGGATATGAGTGCAGAATACACAACAGAAGTCTGGAGAGTGGTAGGCAGTCAGGTGATGTGCACAGGGATAAAAAAAAAACTAGAGTGCTTCTTTAATGTAACTTTATGTGAAAAATTGTGCTGCCATGAAAATTATCTTTTAATCTGTATGCAAATGAGCTGTCTGGAGCACCCAGGAAGTGGCCATGTCTGTTGGAGTGTCTGTTTTCATCACCGTACAATGGGGCCTGTCAGTCTTTGTATTAAGGGTCAGTGCTGGTTGGCACTGTGTGCTTGGCACAAGTGTTTGGTCTCTGATCAGAGCCTGATGCTCAAGGCTGTTATCTACAGTCTGGGCTTCAGGATTCTACAGCGCACAGCACAGCTAACGTCTTATGGAGAGCAGCCATTACAAAGCAATGCATGAAAAGAAGTCCCTTAAACGTCCTTCATTAAAACACTATATAGCAGTTATTAAGTGGGATAAATAGATGTTCTAAAATCTAATACTGTTATTTGTCAGATTCCTTTTTAATTAACATTACATCAAGTATCATACATTGCAATCATAGGTAATATTTGGAAATTCTAACATGTAATCTAATTCAATGTATAGATTTCATGAATAATAACAATGAAAATTATACATTAAACATACGATTCTATGCATACATTATTTTGCAGCTCAGCTGGTATTGTAGGGGTTACATTCTATGTTTTGATGCATCCTCTGGAGTTCACCAGCTGCCCCTGTAGCACGATATCCTAGGTCTTTCATGCATATTACGTATTCACATACACCTGCGCACTATAAACTGTATAAAGTGCTACTTTGGACAATGGAGGGTTAAGTCTTGCACACAGTGCAAACACGTGTGTTATTCATCACAAGCCTGCTGCCCCCCTCCCAGAGCACCTACTATATAAAGTGAGGGCAGAGAAGAGAAATCAGTACACACATCCTTTAGACTCACACATCTCCAGAGAACACAAAGCACAGACATGTCTGCAGTTCCTCTCACTAGAATCTTGCCTATTGGGTTCCTTGCTCACCTACTTCTCTTCTCTTTTGTCTCACTCACTGTCTGCATGGACTTCACTGAAGAAACTGGCAAATTAGGAAAAGTCAATGTACTTCGAAGAGGAGGCAACCAGTGGGCGATTGGTAAGTAGAACTTTTACAATTTACACACACAAAGCTGTTAACACTATATGTTTATTAGGTTATAGGGCTAGTAACATCCAGAAGGAACGTGCATGAACATCAAGGTCTTATTTTCTTTTATAAAAAGCAAACATTAAATAGTGGTAGGGGAAAATGAACACACTTAGCAGCAAAGATCAGACATGCAAATTAACCTGACAATAATGGCCTTTTAATGTCAATTTAAGAATATGGTGTCAAGCTAAATAAGTTATCCAGATAGTGACATGTATCATGCATTGAAAGAGTCTCTCTTGTGCATGCAAAGGGATGGATTGTCACTTAGAATTTGGGCAGGATTGTGTAGCATTAAAGAAAAACTAAACTTTCAGACAACTTTTGATTTTCTGGCAGTATTTGCGTCATTAAAACATTTTGTAATATATTTTATTAACAAATTTTGGCTCTTTTCTGTGAAATCCTGCATCTTTCTATTGTTTCCCTTGCTTCTGTGTTGAGAGCTGTTCCTGCCGCTCACTGTTCCTGGTGTGTAAGTGGTCTGAGGGAAAACCAAAAAGTGATTAAATATATACTTGACTCTGCGTACTCTGTGCATATATATATATATATATATATATATATATATATATATATATAATCTCATATTAGTTACTGTATATACATAAAGAACTGATGCTCTCCTATATAATGATTTTTTCTCTATAATACTCATGAATTGGTTATTTGAGACTCATATGCCATAACGTTTAAGAAGATATAAAGGTATAGCATGATGTCTTCACAGCCCGATGCTACGGTACCTTGAACTAGATGTTCTTACAACTTGAGATGACTCTTGTCTCATAATGAACTGACTATAAAGAATTATCATTAAAAATGATATTGAAGTATATGGTAATTGATTGATTGCCATTCATTAAGTTAATTGGTAATCATTATGTCTATGGTGTTGAAACTGTTGTTCCATTGGTGGGAACAATTTTAGACCTTGCTGAATTATTATTATTTTTTTTATGTGTGTTAAATTTTCAACAGTGAACATGATTTTTCATCTGAATTGTTGGATTTTGAAACATCCTTTTTGTTACAATGGAATGGCTGGACATGCATATAATAAAATATGAACAAAGCAAAAATGGGATAAACTTATGAGTTTTTTTTAAAAAAAAACAAGACACTGACAACTTTAATGGAATGTGTCACCAGCAGCATGTCCTTATATTGCTCAGGTTAATGGCCTCAAGCTTGGTGACCCCAGTTCCATCCGTTGGAGCGGCATTAGTCAGAAATGAAAATTTTCATTCTGCCAGAGATAGGTAATTACTCTTCTCCGGCAGCTCTTATTTTCTGCACAGTGCATAGTTGAAGCCAAAGAGAATACTTCTCACTTAATTCCTGGCAGAGTATAACTTTCAAGTTTTGCCGAAAGCTGCAATAGATGAGACTGGGGTTATGGGTTTGATGTCCTAAAGCCCAGCAGCATTTATGGGCCCCAAGCCTGATGACAGATTTCCTTGAATCTAGTTTTTATGTCTAGCATGATGAGCTGGGTTTGTGGGCAATTCTGAAATGTTTCAATAATTTTTTTCTTTGATTTATGTCCATTGGAATAAAAGGGCATAATAAAAGTAATTATAATATAGGTTTCTCCATCTCAAGCTGGAAAGATATTAGACTGCTGTTCAAATCAGGAGCAATTCTTTACTTTTAGAACTTGTTTTACTTGTATTGCATAGTGTTTACATTGCAAAACAAGGCACATTAAAAAAAGAAACATTGTGGCTTTTATCACTGAATCTTCACATGACTTTGATGAAATAGTTCATATCTTGTCTTTCTCCTCCTGACATCAGGGGCATTGTGAAGCTTGCACAGTATGTAGGTTCTGGTCATCAATACAGAGGTAAGATTTTGTGTAATATTATTTATTAAGGGGTTGTCAAAGACCTGAAGATTTTTGATAGTGATGACCTATCTACAGGATCCGATCGGTTCAGATCCGACAACCGAACCCCAAACCAATCAGCTGATGCAGCGGCTGGAAGCCATATACTAAGTATACGGCCTGAAGCAGCCCTGCTTCTACAGAAATGAATAAGAGCGGGGCTGCAGTTCCAGGCACTGCTATGCTGGGCAGACGGAAAGGGGTTTTTTCACAGAACATTTTTTTTAGGCAAAATATAGTTATTACAATAACTGTAAAAGAATAAGTATGACAACTAGAACTGTAACAACTAGAACAGTAACAGATTGCCTTAACTGCGCCAGCACAAGGCTGTGGTGTTGGGATATATTTTTGATAACCTATAGGGAGTCAGGTACCATCTATAAAGAAGTTTGTGGGAGATTTCCAAATGATTAATACACAGAGACGTTTTAAAATTAAAGCAATAAGCATCCTCCTACTGTGCTTTTTACGGAACATTAATAGTTATCCTGAAGATGGATCATCAGTACAATAAGGGGTAGTCTGCTCCCATCCATTGCTAATAATGTTCTGCCATTTTGCCAGTAATAACTATACAATTGCAAATAAATACCTGAGAAAAGCCCAAGTGACCATAAAATAGGAGATTCAGGAACACTGGACTGTAAATATAGGGAAAATATACACAGGCAAGCAGCTAAAACATGAAAAAAAAAATCTATGAGCATAGTCAGGAAAATTGTTTGCCCTTTGTGAATAATATCCCATCTGTAATCACACAAGCAGGCAGAAGTAGATAGTACATAGAAGACTTTGTAAGATTTGCAGAATCCCAGTCTTTTGCACACAGCAGCAGCTTGCAGACTTGTCTCTGCAGGCTGTGAGGAGAATCAACCCCTCCCCTCTCCATTCAATGTGTGAAGAGAGAAAAGGACCACCCTCTACACTAACTGAGATAAAATACAAAAAATCAATCCAAAATTCTAAATTTGTGGAAAACCGTTAAATATTACCAAACAAATAACTAAACACAAATGCTAAGACATATCATTATTTATTTATAATATAAATATAAAAACATGTATTAATGGCAGGGGAAAAGTGGACAATCCACATATATATTTACGTCAAGGTAGGTGGGATACATGTAAATGAACATATCATCTTACACAGAAAACTATGCTAAGGTTGAATATGTATAAAATTGAAATAAAGACATGCTGCATCATAGATGGCCATACAAGTTACAAAAGGCTATACATAAGTTATTGGAGAAACCCAACAGTTACAATGTCTGTATCAATAACTATACATTAAGCCATGATGCAAGGGTGACTAGTAAAGCAAGCAGCAACATATGCTTCACAACCCAGATATAGATTCTAATGACAGTACAAGTCCTACAGACCAACCTAAGGAAATGCCACATGCCCCAGGGATTGTAACTGTTGGATTTCTCCCATAACTTATGTATAGCCTTTTGTAACTTGTATGGCCATCTACGATGCAGCATGTCTTTATTGCAGTGTTATACATATTCAACCCTAGCATAGTTTCCCGTGTAAGATATGTCCATTTACATGTATCCTTCCTCCTTTGATGTAAATATATATGTGGATTCTCCAGTTTTCTCCTGCCATTAATATACATGTTTATATTTATATAATAAATAAATAATGATGTCTTAGCTTTTGTGTGGAGTTCCTTATTTGGTTGGTAACTGACTAAGATAAGCAGGACGGAATGGAATGTATCTTTGGAGGGATTTCCTCGGTATCAAAAGAGTGGACTGTAAATTAGCTAGAAGGGAGACACCTAGAGTCAGAATTTAAGAGAGGTTTTTCAGGCAGAAAGCAGGCACATTTTTAATTAAAGTGCATTACATGTTGGTCCAGAATCACATGCTCACATGTCTGAAAAGTTAATGACCATTTAATAAATAAAATGCAAAATCTTACCATATGCATTGACTGGTAGAAACTAAATACAAGCTTAAAAATGTCCCTGATGTCAAAAGAAAGACAAAATATAAAATAGTTTATTTAAGTCATGTGAATTACTGCATGTTTTTAGCATAGCCTGTATTCCATCCATGACAAGACTACAGTAGGAATGGCAGTCTTATGCTGCAAGGAACTTATCATAGGAAATTCTACACCGCCATGTAGAATGCGTCCAAAACATACTATAAGTGGAGATTTGCTTTAAAGAGTATATGTCACTGCTTTTTTTATTGTCATATCACAATATATATTCCTGTGGGAGTATTATATTAAATGACATCTCTTATTTTGGTAGTTTCCTGTTCAGCCTTTCTTCAAGAAAGGGGTGTTTGCTTGTCTCTGAGTCTAAACACTGGAGCTTTATTCATGAATTACATTCACTCATTCTGAGCCGTGAATGTGAAGTCACATGACTGGATAATGTGCAGTCAGCATGCAGAGGCTGTAGAAAAATTCAACCTCACATAATGCAAAAAGCCATTCTACAATCACTGGTCCAGCCTATTGCCTCTTTCAGAGATAGCTAGAAAGATTTTGCGTTATTTGCTCCCATGGAGGCTCAGTTTTAGGCAGCATACTTCCTTTGCATCATTATGTGTCTTATCCACCCCTCCCTATCAATTAATTTCTTGGGTTTACAAATTGTTGGGTGGGGGATGAGGAAAACCTGTTCCTTTTGGGAATAGGCTAAAGCTACTATTAGCACATAAACAGGAGTCCAATTTTGAAATCTTTTTCAGGAGGTATAGAACTATATACCTGCATCTCATTTTTCCCTCTGCATCACATCTGTTATCATTATGGGTTAGTCATTTGTACAATGGCTAATAATGGCTAATATTTTTTATCCTGGACAACCTCTTTAACCACTTCAGTACCGGGCCAATTTCTGGTTCAGGACCAGACACATTTTCGGGTTTTTTGTATTTGCGGTTTTGGGGGCTGTAACATTTTTATCATTTGGGATATTCAACTAATTTCTGTGTCTTTTTTCGGTGACACATAGGGCTTTATTTCACTTTTCATTTTTTTTTATTTAATAGCACAAAGTGCTACTAAAAAACTTTTTAAGGCTAAGGCCCCATGTGGTGTGCCGCAGACAACGCATCGTGGCTCTTCCAGTAGTGCTTTAGACAGAAAGTTTGCAGAGGTTTCCTCTGTGGACTTTCTATTTCAATGATACCTATGGGGAAACCGCCATAGGTCATAATAGACCTTTGGGGGCATCTGAACAGTATTTTTCTGGTGGGGGAGCCTGATTTCCCCTGTAACTGGGGCTGATACATTTAGCCCCAGTTGTAGGAGGAATACAGCCTTTTGCAGCTGCACGATTCCGTATAGCTGCTTAAAACTGCAAGGACATACCGGTATGTACCGGTATGTCCTTGCAGAACAAGAGAGCCACTCTCCGAGCACAAAATCCCAATGGGCGGTCTGGAAGTGGTTAAACTCCCATCTTTCATTTTTTTATTTTTTTTTTGCTATTGTGTTGGGGTTATTTGGTGACCATTTTTGTAATAGACTTTATTAACCTAACTTCCTTTCTAATAGAAACCAGTCTGTATCATTCTCCGTAGCAACCCTCAAACTCACATTTCCGACTGTGTTTTTGACTAGTGATATCTCATATTTAGTTGTAGCTAAAACTTCAATTTTGTCAGCATATGAAAACTGAGAATATCAGAACCATTTTTCTAGCTGGTAAACACCCAGAGATACAGCTATTTGAAGTGACCATTCCCCTTTGGTAAATGCTTCAGCTCTACATACTTCACTGAGTACGGGTGTACAACAAAGTCTCCCTAGCAAAGCCTGGTTAGATCATTGCTAATGGGAACTTTATAACCTGTTTTCTATTGAAAGGAAGTTTGAAAGGTTGACAAAGTATATTACAAAAATGTTCACCACAACCCCCTGACATAATAGCAAAAAAGATAATGGGAGTTACACTTTAAGATGTTAAAATGTGCACCAGAACTGTGGCAAAATTCTGGAGTAAAGTAAACCCAATAGGTGGTAAAACATTGAACTAGACAGATTAAAAATGCACCAGATCTATCATCCAGGATCAGTCACCACAATACACCTGGCACATTTTAAAACAGTCTATGTTTACACTGTCTAAATTTTAGACAGGATTAGTAAATCTGTCCCATTGTTCTAACAAAAAGTAGAGAGTAGAAGCTAAAAATGTCTACTTAAGTTCTCCTACCCATGTAAGATAATATTCAATTTTCACTCTTAGATCCTCATTTGCACCAATATCAAACCAATACTAAAATGATAAATAATAAGAGTGTAACAGGATTAAAAATAACATGAATCAGAAGTAGCAATAATTTTGTGCAAGTAATTTGTTATTAACACTCACAGCACCATGCATTACACTGAAAATTGAATTTCATGCAGAACATTATAAATGTGTCAATCCACCCTTTAGCACTGATAAATGAATATGCCAGACACTTGAGCTAAAAAATATAATTTATAATTATCACAGTACTTGTTGAATACAATTGTATTACATATGTCAATCATTTCTTTTGCACAACTTAGGATACAGGCCAGATTGTTAAATGAATTAGAAGTAGCTTAAAGCATATGGTTTGGAATGTATAAAAACATTTTTAAAGCGTCCTTCCAATTATAAAACAACTTTTAGTAAATTAATAAAATACATATGAATATAAGAAACGTTGTAATTTATCTTATCTTAAGAAATATGTTTTCTTATCCATTTATCAAGCTGAGTTACTTTTTACAAATTAATCTATGGAGTGGAGAGGAGAGGGGGAGAATGAGGCTGCTGGAAACACACAGATAACTGAACCTGGTATACTCTGCAACTCTATGACTTAGGTAGCTCTTTTAATACTGCTATGCTAGAGATAACAGTCTACCAGGGCACAGAATGAGTCAATAATTCAATTATCAACCTTCTCATCCTCCTCCTCTCTTAATAGAGTTCTGTATTTTGCTACATTTTTTTTGACCCAAAGTCAGGAGTGGCTACAAAAGGAATGGAAAATATATAGGAAGCTCTTATACTTCTCCCTTCTGCTAAATCCACCACTGACTTTGACTCAAAAAAAAAAAAAAAATACAGCAAAATCTGCAACAAAAAAAACGCTGAGTTTCCACAATCTGGGGGCCTTAGTTTAAAAATGTTTTATACATCCCAAACCATTTAGATTATTGGAAAGAAAGCAAGGTCAGAAAAGCTTTTGGATCTTATTGGAAAACATTTTATTCATCTCACACCAACCATAAGTATCTGCCATCAGCCTTCCCATCCAAATCCACTGTACTGATCACATCTCTATTGGTAGTTCTTTACACACACCATAAAGGTGTGTAAATATTACCAGCCTATCCTTAAACCTACCAGATTGGTTAGCTGGATCTGCACAGTGTATTTAGCCAGAAGCAGACAGCTCTGTACACTGTGTAGTTGCTGTGACATGCTATAGCAGGTTAGCCCCCATTCACTTGAATGGAAGCTGAGCATCAGAACCCCGACATAGTTGAAGGCAGCAGTTTAGCTGATCCACAGAGATGGTGGCAGGCGTGTCTCTGAGCAACTAAGGTGGATTGGCCTAGCCTTTATTGCCATCACTGCAACCTCTATTACTTTGTTAATATTTGTCAGGTTTATTAAATCTTTTTTACCTAATATGGTAAAGGTTTGAAGCTAAAAATAGTTGTGGAACCCTCTAGAGCAGTGGTTCCCAAACTTTCTGAAAGAAGGACCCTCTTTTGGGCTAGACTTTTGTTCAGGATTCCCACTACCATACTTAGTCCCATTTGAAAAAAAAAAAAAATCAACTATATTTTCAGCTGTATACTACTACTGATCTGCTTTTGCTTATATCACTCAACCTGTGAAATATCAGAAATCTGTATTGCTAGCACTTTGTAGTCCTGCACTATGGAGAAGAAATTTCTCACCTTGGCTTCTGACACCTAGAGGTGTTTACATGACCCCCAAGGGATTGCAGCACACAGTTTGGGATGCTCTAGATCAGTGGTCCCCAACCTTTTTTGCACCAGGGATCGGCTTCAAGCAAGACCATTTTTCTATGGCGCGGCAGGGCGGGGGGTGGTGTGGGGGAACTTTGGTCATATGGGGGCAGGATTATGGAGGGGGTTGGATTACTTAGCAGCGCTATACACCAAACAGCGCTGTAGACCGGGGGGTGCTGGCGGGACCTCATTGTACAGCGCTGTAGACCAGGTCCGCCAGGAGCTATGCCAGGAGCCATGACACTGTGACCAGATCGCCGAACCGCCCCACCGTGCCCCACATAATGTACTATGCCAGGAGCCACGTCTACTGAGGCCATCCCGCCACCCCACGGACTGGCAAAAAAAACCCCAAAGGCCCGGTCCTGGTCCGCGGACCGGTGGTTGGGGACCCCTGCTGTAGATCATTATAGGTTCTAGAGCATATAGTACTGTACAGCATTACAGGTTCTACTAGATTAGATTCAAGATATTTGTAATATGAACAGGTTTAGGTCAATTAACTTGTCAAGTAATTTATAGTTTAGAAATGTTATGTTCTACATAACACTATTAGCAGCACCCCCCATAGAGGTAATGTACTGTACATTTCTAAGCTAACTGAATCCAAGACAAACATACACATAATAGAAAGGTCAACCAAAGCCACCAGTTTTGGCTGGACCAAGCTATCTTATGTGCATGGCAGCCTTCATCTTTTCCCAATAAATGGCCTCAGGGAAATGAAGAATTGGCATTTAAAATTTTATAATGTTTGATCCTTTGATCTCCCCAGATATAAAAGGTTGCCTGATGTGTATGGAAGCAACTTAAGCTGGCCAAACACATTAGAAGATTATTGGCTGAACCTGACAATTTTGGCACTACTGGGCAACCATCAAATGTGTATGGGAGCCTCCTACTTTGGAGTCGTATTTTAACTGCTCAATCCTTTTGTCCTCTGGGAGGTAAGGCAACGACAGAGACTTCTGGCAGCAGTTTCTTCCCGTCTTATCATTCAGTATATAAGAACTGCTCAATTGAGCATGCATGTGTATGGGAGATTGGATGAGATAATTGTTGGACAAACATTTGGCTGACTGCTATTTAAGTGTATGGCCAGCATTACTGACAACACATGCATGCTTGGCCAAGGATGAGATTTCAGCCCACAAGTATTGACATTTTATGGGCACCTTTAATCATCACCTGTAATGACCACATAAGTTAACATAAAATTGTTATCAGATCTCACCAAATTTAGCTGAATCTTCCAATGGTCTAGAGATATAAATTTTGTGTCTACCTGAACCTTATCTCACTTGTCACATACTTTGCTGAGAATGCATGTAATTGCAATGGGGAAAAGGGAATAACTTACTGTCAATCTCTTTTAGTGGCAGCTTATCTCCCTAGAGAATAAAGGATTGGGCATGTTGAAATCCAGCCTGCCCAACTCCTTTTGTCCTTGACATCTGCAGTTGGGAGAGAGTTGAGGCACCCCTGTACATCTTATGTGGTTGACATGTTGAATACAACAACTTGCTCACCTCCTCTTGTCCTTGATTTTGGTGGAGTGTTGGGAGGTCCCCATAAACATTGGATGGTCAGCAAAACCTGTTGAAATCATCAGATTCAGCTGATACACATTTAATGTGTATAGCCAGTTTCAGATAGCTGTCAACTGAGCTATTACTCCTGACTCCTATAATGAATATCAATGTGCCTGATGCTTGTTCTAAAGGTGGAGATTCCCTCACCCTATTTAAAACACATGCAAGCTTCGCCAAACAAACATTTGTTCTCAGTGGGACTGTCAGACTTTTTTGGTGGTAACTTATTTCTCTGGAGAGTAAAGGATTGGGCATGTTGAAATCCAGCATGCCCAATTCCTTTTGTCCTTGACATCTGCAGTTGGGGGAGAGTTGAGACATCCCTGTACACCTTACATGGATGGTTGCTCCTGCCGAAATTAGTTAGATAAACCAATGTTAATGCATATGGCCACTTTATAATCAATTGCCTATCCTATGCTAATTGCACAGTTACAGCATTGCACTAGACAGAACTATATCACTATACCAGTGCGTAAAAAAAAAAATATTTAGATCCTGCAATTGTTTATGTGATATCATTGAAGGTTACATGGTGGGCTCAGGTATATGGCTTTACACCAGATCTGGGACCTTCAAGCTGTTACTATAATATACAAAATATCTTTTTTCATGCTTTGTCTTTGTAAATACATAAAAGTAAATGCAGAAAAGATTTGTAAAATGTAAATGTAAGAATATTTAGGATGGCTTTTAAATTAATTTAATAATTGTAACATATTGTTGAGTTCCGCTGCTATTAATGTAATTATAGACCAAATCTATTAGATTACCTGATGAATGCATGCAAAATGTACGTAACTTTACTTCCTCTTTGTTGATTTCGTTAAAGGTACGGTAATTTCAAATGCTGGAAGAAAATATATAAATAAAAACTACTTTGTAACACCTTAACTATTGTGTATTGTATAATCCAGGATAGAATTAATTTAATAATTTACCCAGGGCATGTGTTACCCATCTGTCAGGATGTCCTTCTGGCAAAACCATTGGGACCACTCTTCAGCCATGCTTGGATGGAGTTCAGATGGTCAGATGGCTGTGCAAGTAAAGTACCTCTAACATGAAACAATGTTCATGTTTTTATTTTCTCTGCAGTAACAAAAAGGATAATTGTTCATTCTAAATGTGTTCACAAAATAGTTTTTAATGTAAAAAATAAGTGGTTCTTTACTTAAATTTAGTTTCTGCCAAAATACAGTCTGATATGGAGCAGAGATTGCAGCAGAATGCAGTCAGATGACCCTGAGAGTGACACCCAAGTGTCAACCCGAGTGCATTCTGTAATGCATTCACGTCTATGGGGGGCTTCCAATCTATTTCCATGACACCTACATACTCATTTTGCCTATTAGCAACACATTTCCCCTTGTGTAGCAGATATTATAATTATACCGAAAGTAATAAAATTTAAAAGGGTTGTTCAGGATAAATATATTTTTTTTTAAATTAGCTCGGGGGATGTGAAAAAAAAAATACTCACCTGTCCCATGCTTCGGTGTCTCCCAGTGCCGCTGCTCGTGTGTTTTCTTCTGGCGGAAGTCAGATTGGGAGGCCAATCAGCGACCTAAGGAAAGGGACCCAGGGCGTCACAGACGGCAAGGACTTCCGCCGCAAGAAAACATTGTAGCATCAGGACCAGACTGCGCTGGGAGGCACAAGAGCATCGGGAACAGGTGAGTCTGTTTTTTGTTTAGTTTTTTCACCTCCCTCATCCTAATATAAAAAAAAATAAATAAATTATCCTGGATAACCTCTTTAACTTTTAATCAGATCAATAAAATTCAGATTAGACACTATATTTGACATATATTAAAAACCCAGTCATTGGTGGTAGAAAGCCAGCCCCTCCCATACAGGTAGAAGGGGGATAAATTCCAAATATCTGATCTAACTACCATAACTATTTGCCGGGTTCCATTCCTATCCTATTATTTTATATATTGTATATTTGAGACGCCTGCAGGTCGCTCAATACCACCAAAAGCTCAATTTGTGATTTTAAGGCTAAGGCCTCACATAGCGAACCACAGACAAAAAGTGCTGCAGGAAAAATTTCAGTGGAAATGCATCACAGTTTTTTCCACAGCACTTTTCACTGAAAGGAAACCTCTGCGGACTTTCTGCTTCAATTATACCAGAGGAAAACGCTGTTTTTTATACCTATACGGAAAACGGCTTTTTTTTTTTTTTTACAACTGTCCCCACTGGCTGCATACATCTTATTAAATCCAGGACAACCCCTTTAATAATAACTCCTAATGCCCCCTTATATAAAAGATGCCCTTTAAAATTGTTACTGCTACTGATGTCCTAGAGACCCCAAAGCAGTTGCATGGTTTGCTGGCATTGGAAGTACGTCACTGGTTGCTAGAGACTTAGTGCCTGACGATCAGCTGGAAAGGATATGGTTGCTAGGCGGTGTATCTCTAGCATCTACAATCAGACATGACTCAAATCTGGATTGGACCTGTGCTAACAGCAATGAAGGTAGCAACTGAGAACATCACATTTATTAGCTAGACAGCATCAATAATGCAATTATTGGTGAAAAACAATGTATTACTATCTATTGCCCATGTGGCTTACTGCTACATGTTGTTTACCATCATTTACAACAGAAATAAGGAAAAGCATGAATTTCACAAGCACAAAGACACCTCAGTGTCTCTCATTAACATCTGGTAATGTGCTAATGCACTCTCTTCATTTCCCAATACACATGACCTTTCATTTTCATTTCCTTGCAGAAAATCTAGTGATCTGACATGAATCAATGTCATTTTAAATGTACATTGATTTTAGACCTATAAAGCAGAAATGTTATTTTTTATGTTTTTCCCCACTAGTTACATAATATATTAATATAACCTATTATTACTATGAAACAGGGTCAAAGTTCATATTCTGTGCAGCAGATTTCCTTCCTTTTATTTTTTGCCTACAGATCAGCTCATGTCCATGTTGTCTGGTGCTCATAAATTGAAGAAAAAAAAGACAGAAAAAGGATTCTGTTTCCAAGATTGCATATGCAGTATGGAAGCCTTGTAGTGAGGCTCTTATATCTTTGTCTTCTTTACCCATGCTGTGTCAGAACATGCACACCTTACAGATGGGAACCATGCATCCACCAAAGTTGTAGAGGACTGCAAACATCCAATGAAACAATCAATGACCATTAATGGAAATGGACACCCTGTAATCTCTCTAATACTAAGCATTTACATTTTGTTTTTCAATAGTATTAAGGTGGATGGGAGACCCCCTGCTATCAGCTGAGGACAATGACTTCAGGTAGTCCAAACAACCTGAAGATGAGTTTTAAACCAACCAAAAATTGTCAAACATTTAAGTCCATGAACAGTTAACAATTACCAATGTAAAACATACTGAAAACATTCAGGCATAGATGTGTGATAATGTATTGCATCATTAGCGCGAGGTGCTTCTTGTGCACACTGCTCGACACTTTGCTCAAATATGGGTGGGGTGAATAAGGATGAGGACACTTTGGCTCGACATATTTGTTATAACTCACCCCACCTTTCTGGCATGAGATACACAAGAAATCTTGCCAATTTGGCACATGGGTGTGTGCCTGATTTATGAAGAGGCTGGAGTGCACAAAACACCAGTCTATAATAAATCCGCCCCATTGTCTGATCTATGGCCAGTTAAGACAGCAATGCTACAAAGTTGTATAAGTGTGAGAATGCCTTGAAGCATGTTGTCCAGAGCATGTGATACTGGTGAACAAAAGGACTTTAACTGGCAATCATTAATGCTTCACATGGCAGCGCCAATTATGACATGCTCAATTCTCAAACCGAACCTTTTGCTGATGTAGAATTTAGAATTTGATAAGTCCCAAATGGACTTAACTACTTAGTCTGTGATAGTTTCTGTATGCTTTTACTCTTGCCCCCTAGTAACATGTGTTTTCCTTTTTCTGTTACCTGTTTCACACACAACTCCCAACATCTCTTATGCTCTTACTTTTTCATCATTTCACATACTTTTGCCCACTGTTGAACTTACTTTTACATTCTATTCTCTTTTATCCAAGGGCCCTGCTCTTATTGGAACTCCCTCCCTTGTTTCAAATCTAGAAACCCATCCTGTGGAATGTTTGCTTTCTTAAAAGTTCTGCCTATACCTTTCACTGCTTTTTTCCACACTGTCCTCTGACCACATCCACCATAGTCGGTCCCCTCACTGAACAGCCTCTTTGGACAGGTAAATACCCATCAGGCCCTCGAGAGGTAATTAGTCTCTCACACCTGGATTTGGCTAGTTTAGACTTGCCTGGCTGTGGGGTACCCTTTTCTCTGGTCCCGGACCACCTGGCACCCCAACCCAGCACTAGCAAACCGATCAGAACCAACAGTGTGGTGAATCCTATTGAGCAGTCTATATCTATCCACTTAAATCCTTCTTCACAAGGGTAGGTGTCTCTCATACCATATTTAGTCACCTCTTGTGAACTTGGAGATCTTGGGAGGAGGTTTCTTGGAGTACTGAATTCTAAGGTTCTCTAACTGATGTAACTCTCTATGAACACTTATAAATCATTTTAGTAAACAAACCAATGCTACCTTTTATCTTACAACACCCGTGAATCTCTCATAAATACCATTCACTGTATTCTTTCTTTTATGCATGTCTCATGCCAAGTTATTCTCACACTACACTCCAGTCACCCTATAAGTAGTCGGCCACTGCTCTTCACATCTGATTCAGGTTTGAAATACCACCACGCAACTTACATATATTCACTTACTCCTGGCTGCCTGAGCCTCAATTAAAAATATTAAAGAATCTCTAAAACAGAAGTTTCAAGTAAGACAGAAGTAAATCATGTCTCTAATATTAACACATTGATATGAATAAATATAATACCAACTAATGAAAATCAGAATTAATTTCTATAATACATTCCATGAAAATCTCAAAGTATGTCAGGTTGATGGATTATTATTTATTAGAAAAGTCACAAATGCTTAGTGAAGGAACTGTGATTTACTGTAAGTGTTTAACATCATTTAAAGAAGATGTCCACTATGGACAATCTTTTTAGTGCCAAGTGTTTAATTCTGCTGTAGAGAATACAGATTATGCATTGCTCAATTATTATTGAAGCCAATGGGTTGTCTGTACAATTAGAAATGCTTCAGGTAGTCCACAATGAGCCCTTCTCCTTGTAGCTGATCTACTGTCAGGCAAATAGCTGGAAAGAAAAACTTATTTTATTAATGCAAATTCAGCAGTAGGGTATTTAAAAATGGATCTTCCAAACCAGACAACCACTTCAAGGTGTCTGCATTGGTTCAAGGCTGTGTATGGGTAATGCAGTTTACAGCTATCACTACTGACTGCCGCATCCTTTTTTCTCATCAGGGCACTTTATGGGTAAGAAGAGCCTTGAGGACACATATAGACTGAGTGAACAAGATTTGGAGAGATCAGCTATCTTCCCTCCACGCACTTTGGAAAGCATGAGAGCTACTCTCCTGGAAGAGCAACGCAGAGCACTGTCACCCATGCAACTTCAGGGAGCACAGGTATGTAGGACATTGTGGTTTCAAAAGCTGGCTGACTTCAGGGTTGTTTTGAGAATTTATTTATTCATATTTTGTCATGAGATTTACCTTCAGAGACACTATTAGCAGCACTGACTGCTACTCTAACAAGTAAAATACTGTGCAGTGAAAACGGAAACATTTCTGAATACTTTTACAGTTCACAGAAGAATCCATCTTGAAATTTCCTGACATAGTACCACAGTACTATGCCAGAAGAGGCCATCAGAGGATGGCCAATGAGCTTTGAATGGCATTTAGCGGGGCCCCAGTACCCAGAACCTTTCATGTCCTCTAAGATAGGAAATGTTGCAAAGCTGACAGTGTGCTGAATTCAGTGAGCTTTCAGTTTTGCAGGTATCTGCCTTGGTTACAGAAATATTGGTGCCATTAGTTTTGGCTTCCAATATCACTGCCCTGTCAGAGGGGTCGCTACAGCTAAGTGTCATCGCTGGGTGTTACAAGACTATAGAAGTGTGCTGTCAGGGGAGAGTTCCTCACCGCCCAGCAAAGATAGTGTAGTGATGCATTAAAGGTCCTCTTTAAGAGAGAAATGAGCTGAAATGGCATTTTACAGTATTCCACAATTTGACTCTACACAAAAAATTTAAAGGGTTTTTCCAGTATTAAAAGTTATCTCTCCACAGGATAGGGGATAATGCTCCTATTTGTTGGGGTCTGACCCAAGTGATTACAAAAACAGGGGTCCTGTGTGCACCCATTGTATGGGCAACCTGACACTCCATTCATTTCTATGGGACTGCCAAAGATAGCCAGGCACTTTTGAGTCCAAAGGACTCCTCAATTCTCATGAGTCTCAGCTGTTAGACAATCACCAATAAGACATTTATCCCCTATCCTGAGGATAACTGTTAATTACCGGAATACCCCTTTAAGTAACTTTGTAAATTGCTTGATCTACTTATCTTGTCAAATCTGATCTTAGAGCCCAGGAAAACGTCAGTACTGTATTATAGTATATTTTAGGTATACCACATGTTTTAAATTATTTAATGCTAATGGTCTTCTGACTGCTAATACTTACTTAAGTGAATTGTCTTCTTTTTTTTATTTTTCAGCGAATACTAAGGAAAATCCTGGAGCAGAATTTTAAAATGTCCGAGAAGTAGAGGGGATATTTATTTTCTTGTACACATAAAACTTATATATATATATATATTTGTGCCTGAGATATGGAACTTATTTCAGACATTCCAAAGGCTATTGTTTACAAATAAAAAGAAAATGCTAATGAAAATGCGAGTCTTTTCATTCAGAACCTTACATTTCATTTCTTTATGTTTATCGTTATTCAACAAGTAGTTAATTTCGTGCAGCATATGTATAGTATATTTTATGCCATTTTACAGTGTTCTATCTAAGCAAATCTATAAATAAAAGACATTCTTTGCACACTATGCAGAACATCATTCTGTCTGTACTATGAAAAGTTCTCATATATTACACATCCAAGCGCTGCAGAAGGTAACCAAGAATCAGTAAGTGCAACAATATATATCAGCCATAATCCAAGTTATAATGGGTGAGCAGACTGTAGTTTAGAAAAACTACTTGAAACATTAGGGTGAATTTATGAAACTGTCAAAAGAAAATCACACCAGAGTTTATTTTGTATTCTACTTATGAAAATAATAAGCTATGCTGTGATTGGTTGTTGGCTGAAAGGTGTACACAACTCAGAACTTCTATGTATAGAGAAGGAAGAGCTGAGCAGAAAATATTCAATGCAATCTGTCACTTATCTATTGAAATCTCTGCTCTTTCTATGTTGAGAAGTCAAGGAGGCCGACAGCTATCTCTGCATGCACAGTCGTAGAGGGGAGGCTGTCAATCACTGAAGAACTGTATCCTTGACTTCTCAACCTAGGTCTTTCAATGAATAAATTACAGATTATATGGAATCTTTTCCCACAAACCTATATATCAATCTGCTCAGATCCTCCTGCTCTATAACATGCTGCCTACAGATTGAACAACATTTTTAATGTGAAAGGTTCCCTTTAATCCCTGAAGTTTCTTGCCCAGGACCTAGGGATTATAGTCAGTAGACAAAGGGATTTTAAATAGCTTTCATAAATCTGACCCTGAATTTTCTAGCTAAAAAAATGCTGAAATAACAAGTAAAATGTGAACTGTAATTATCGCTTAAAGGAGTTGTCCAGTTTCAGCAAATGAATTTTATTGTTTGTATAATGAAAATTTATACAATTTTCTATTGCACTTCATGTATCAATTCCTCACAGTTTTCTAGGTCTTGCTGTGGTTCATTGTTTACTTCCATATCCAAAAACAATAGAAACTACAACTCATCTTGCAGAAAGTGGGCCTTAACACAGACCCATAGATAGAAATACATAGAGCAATGCAAATCAAATTTTGTTTTGAAATAAGGTTAAATTATATTTTTTTTTCAGAAGTAAAGCATAACAAAAACTATATAAATTTGGTATCACCGATATATTACTGACCCACTGATTAAAGGTAACAGGTCATTTTTACCACACACTGAATGTTAAACACAAAAAAAGGGCTAATAAACAAATAATATGAAAACCACTGTGGATCATGTAGAACTACAGAACAACAAAATATCATGACCACAAATAAATAAAACAATTTAATTTTATTTTATTAACATAAATAACTAATAAACAATCATATATAGAGAAATAAATAATGGAGGTACACCATAATAAAGGCAGGGAGGAATAATTGGGGCCACAGTAACAATGCAATTATTAGGGTTAGGGAACGTACTGCTAGTGCTAATTCATAAATAAATTCATAATAGTGGTTGAAAACAACCTAAACTACATGTGTCAATATATATATATGCATGCCACAAAACAGTAATAAAACCCTAAATAACTAGCAAACACTAGACTAATCAATACAATAAGCCACCATATTATCCCCACCTTGTCACACACTCCACCCCAATGATCGTTTCACCAAACAGCTTCATCAAGGGGGCGTGTAGCATAGTCAGACAACCTGGTTTAAATATACAACTATATCCATTCCACTGGAAAGAGCACATATCACATGTAAAAACGCACCTGAATAATCTATAATGATTTATAAGAACAAAATGGCGAATCGCTGGAAGAGTAAGGATCCATAGTAACATCAGCGTGCAACAATAGATAACATGAGACTAAGCGGCATATAATGAAGTACATATAAGTACAAATCCCACTTATCGCGAGAATATGCAATGTCATAGACGAATGCGCGAAGGTTGTCGCCTAAACTCACGAGATCTCGCACCACGGCAATACAACCCCACGCATACGCTGAATACAATAAAAGCGCCACTCTTCAACACCAAAATATATATAGCTCACGCATGCGCAATAACATAGAAAGAAAAATAAAAGACCTTATCTGAAATTACTGGCTAAAGTCATGCACTTATAATAAGATCTTAATTTAATAAATAACAATAATGCATATAAAATACCCTGATGGGATAGTGAGAATGTGCATGTAAAAAAGTGATATTAGTGCAGGTGAAACATGCCGTGAAGTGAAAAAGTGAATAGAAAAGACCAATATACAAATATTATAATAATATAACAACGTGATATAATATGTAATTATATAATACATAAGTGATAAAATATGAAGTACAATCCATACATAATAAATAATACATGTGTCAACATGCACAAATGATACACACACATAATAAAAAATAAAAAAATTATATGACTTTTTTAAATAAATATGTGCATAGAATGTGGAAAGGAGACAAATCTTCATATGGAGCACAGGACACACCAAAACAACGAATCTACAATAAAATCTAAAAAATTCAAACCATATAAAAGACCATACAACACAGTGGGTCAACTGGGAACTCAAACGACCAAAATTATGAACCAGTCGAAAGTAATTACAAAAATGGAGCAAAGCTAATTTGTTCATTAAGGCCAAAGGGTTGTGTAGTTTTGAGTGTAAAAATCCATTTACACTCCTTTTGTGCGAGTAGCTGTTTCCAGTTACCCATTCTAGGTCCCATCTTTATTCCATCAATGGCCAATACCCTAAATCCAGTAGGATCAGAATCTTGAATCAACTTGAAATGTTTGGGAATGGTCTTAAGGGAACCAACATCCTCACAATTCTTAGATGCAACAATGCTCAATACGTGTTCACGAACATGTCTACGAAGCTCATGAGTGGTAAGACCAATATAAATTAAGCCACATGAGCATGTAGCATGATACACAACTCCCGTTGAATGACAAGAAAAATGGGAGAGAATACAAAATTGATGTCTCCCATCACTGCCACCAAATTCACAACTAGAATCGATATTGGTGCAAGCGACACATTTGCTGCATGGATGACAGCCATTCCTTGGACCAGAGCCGTCGAACAAGAAACCTGAAGTTCTACCGGGAAAGTGGCTCTGCAGGTTTCTTGAGCGACGATATATGATTGAAGGACGTGGCCCCACATAGCGTCTAAGAACGGGATCACAGGTAAGTACACCCCAATATTTCCTCAGGATCCGCTGTACCTGCAACCAACGGGAATTATAGGTGGTGATGAATCTTACCTGCTGCACTGGCTGTTTCGATCCACTACAAGAGCGTGATGGCTGAGTTCACTTCATCATGAGGTGGTGGCCCATAAAAGAGCATCACGAATCCAATGTTCTTGATAACTACGTTGCGTGAATCTTGTACTTAATTCGTGATTTGACTTTGTGAATGACATTTCCATAGAACAGATGCGACGGGCCCTCAAAAATTGGCCTACAGGAATATTATGAATTAGTGACTTTAGGATGTGCAGAGTTTGAGTGTAGTAACGAATTTGTGGCGGTATCCTTACGATATAACTCAGTCTGTATATTACCCTGTGGTTCTACAGTGCTGGCCAAAAGTATTGGCACCCCTGCAATTCTGTCACATAATACTCAATTTCTTCCAGAAAATGATTGCAATCACAAATGCTTTGGTAATAATATCTTCATTTAATTTGTCGTCAACGGAAAACCACAAAAAAAATTGTCAAAAAGCCAAATTGGATATAATTCCACACCAAACATAAAAAAGGGGGTGGACAAAAGTATTGGCACCCTTTAAAAAATCATGTGATGCTTCTCTAATTTGTGTAATTAACAGCACCTGTTTCTTACCTGTGGCACATAACAGGTGGTGGCAATAACTAAATCACACTTGCAGCCAGTTGAAATGGATTAAAGTTGACTCAACCTCTGTCCTGTGTCCTTGTGTGTACCACATTGGGCATGGAGAAAAGAAAGAAGACCAAAGAACTGTCTGAGGACTTGAGAAGCAAAATTATGAAGAAGCATGAGCAATCTCAAGGCTACAAGTCCATCTCCAAAGACCTGAATGTTCCTGTGTCTACCGTGCGCAGTGTCATCAAGAAGTTTAAAGCCCATGGCACTGTGGCTAACCTCCCTAGATGTGGACGGAAAAGAAAAATTGACGAGAGATTTCAACGAAAGATTGTACGGATGGTGGCTAAAGAACCTCGACTAACATCCAAACAAGTTCTAGCTGCCCTGCAGTCCGAGGGTACAACAGTGTCAACCCGTACTATCCGTCGGCATCTGAATGAAAAGGGACTCTATGGTAGGATACCCAGGAAGACCCCACTTCTGACCCAGAGACATAAAAAAGCCAGGCTGGAGTTTGCCAAAACTTACCTGAGAAAGCCAAAAACTTTTTGGAAGAATGTTCTCTGGGCAGATGAGACAAAAGTAGAGCTTTTTGGGAAAAGGCATCAAAATAGAGTTTACAGGAAAAAAAAAAAAAGAGGCCTTCAAAGAAAAGAACACGGTCCCTACAGTCAAACATGGCGGAGGTTCCCTGATGTTTTGGGGTTGCTTTGCTACCTCTGGCACTGGACTGCTTGACCGTGTGCATGGCATTATGAAGTCTGAAGACTACCAACAAATTTTGCAGCATAATGTAGGGCCCAGTGTGAGAAAGCTGGGTCTCCCTCAGAGGTCATGGGTCTTCCAGCAGGACAATGACCCAAAACACACTTCAAAAAGCACTAGAAAATGGTTTGAGAGAAAGCACTGGAGACTTCTAAAGTGGCCAGCAATGAGTCCAGACCTGAATCCCATAGAACACCTGTGGAGAGATCTCAAAATGGCAGTTTGGAGAAGGCACCCTTCAAATCTCAGGGACCTGGAGAAATTTGCCAAAGAAGAATGGTCTAAAATTCCAGCAGAGCATTGTAAGAAACTCATTGATGGTTACCGGAAGCGGTTGTTCGCAGTTATTTTGTCTAAAGGTTGTGCTACCAAGTATTAGGCTGAGGGTGCCAATACTTTTGTCCGGCCCATTTTTGGAGTTTTGTGTAAAATGATCAATGATTTGACTTTTTTTTTCATTCTCTTTTGTGTTTTTTCATTGCAAGCAAGATAAATGAAGACATTATTACCAAAGCATTTGTGATTGCAATCATTTTCTGGAAGAAATTGAGTATTATGTGACAGAATTGCAGGGGTGCCAATACTTTTGGCCAGCACTGTACGTGCAGTTTTACATCCTGAAAATCGATCTCCGTCGTGCTCCATCTATAGGTCAATTTGATGTTCTTATTATTATGATTCAATGATGTCAAAAAGGATTCAAGGCTATCCGTAGACCCCTGCCAAATGAAGAGCACGTCGTCGATATACCTTCCCCCAAAGTGTAAATTCTCAATTAATCCAACTGGTTCTGTGAGGAACATAGTTCTTTCCCACAGCCTCAGGAACAGATTGGCGTAAGCAGGCGCGCACACCACTCCCATGGCTGTTCCCTGGAGCTGTAGGAAGAACGCCTCCCCAAACATAAAAAAATTATGAGGATAAATTCCAATAACATAATCAAAAACTCACCCAAATTGTTGTCCATGTCAGACATAAGAATGAATGCTCTGACAGCCTCAATCCCGTCCGTATGCCTAATGGAGGTATAGAGGGATTCAATATCGCATGTGACGAGAATCATGTCGTGATCCAAGTGAAGGCCATCCAATTTCCTAAGAATGTCAGTTGTATCTTTTATAAATGAGGGAAGAGTTTCCACTAACGGCTACAGATGGAAGTCAACAAATTTGCTAATAGGTTCACATAATCCATTTGTGCATGAAACAAAGGGGGGGGCCAGGAGGGCATGTGGTGTTTTTATGAATTTTCGGAAGCATATAAAAGGTAAGTACAGTAGGAGATTCACACACTGAATGTTGTAAAACAAATCTGAAAAAAAAAATGGTGGAACTGCACTTCACATATCACCCCACAAATTTTGCAATAAATTGCATTGAACATTAAATAGTGTCATTAAAAAAGACAACCTGTCCCACAGAAAACAAGCCCTCATATGGTTATGTGAGTGGAAAAATAACAAAATTATGGCTTTTGGAAGGTGTAGAGGAAAACAAAAGAATAATAAAATTGAAAATTTGACTCTGGGAAGGGGTTAAAAAAGTTTAGTTACATGGGCAATCATGTATTTATATAGCAATACTGGTAATAACAATCATGGTAATGTCAACACATTAATTTTAATTAAATGTCAAAGTATAACAGTAATGACACCGTTATGCTAATATGGTAGATCTTGCAGCTACAATAAAACAGTCTACAATGTAGGATACACATTAGTACGTTCATAAAGCCACACAGTGATATCAAATATGCAAGCGTGCACATATCATAGTTGGAAATCACAAAACAACGTCTACAAAGTTGTTCATATGAAGCTATATGCATGCAATTGCGCCAAAAACACAGAAGTAGTCAAAGAGAAATGACCATAGTAGTGACCATATAGTAGCAATAGGACCTGTAGTGTCCTTACAATGTTACCAGTTAAATATGTATATACCCAACAACAGTAGTGTCCATTAATAGCAAACAATCTCTTGATAAAACCCATAAATAGTAAAACTTAGGTAACAGTAGCAATCACATACTGTAACCGTGCACTCAATATATATATTACTTCCTATGCACTCCTATCAACAACCAGGAACATATATAATACTGCATATTAGCTTCATACCAAAGGCTACTTTCATGTAACTAACTGTGCCAATTCTTACTGCTAGACATGGCCACAAGAGAAGGGTGCTGTTTGGCTAGGGAGAAAAATAACAGAGATTTCTGCAGGCAGTACTGCACCCCCTCGCTCTAAAAAACGTAACAGGAGACCACAAAAGATTGGATGATCATTTGACCTTGCAGACTAAACCCTGATCCTATATAGCATATCAGAAGAGGTCAGCAGTGGATAAACAACAATTAACATTAAGTATATGAAGAATAATTTAAAGATGAAATAATTTTTAGTAAAGCACAAACAGAGCAATCTTTAAAATTATAATTAAAAATAAAAAATAAAAAAATGTTTCCTGTTATTTTGCTACTCTTTTAGAAAAACAGATGCCACATTAACAGTTCTCTCTGACATTTCTTGGTTTTAAATAGCTGCTGAAAACTTGTAGGGGAAGCTTGCAGTGACTCACCTTACTTTTTCTTCTTTTTTACCATCTGCTTTTCAACTGAGACTTTTAAGTAACTTGCAATTCCTTCTTTAGGCTAAGGCCCCACATAGCGAGCCGCAGCCAAAACGCGCTGCAGAAGACACCACAGCACTTTTCACAGAAAGTCTTCAAACTTTTCCTCTGTGGACTTTCTGCTTTCACCGCCAGCGTTTCCGTACATGACATGCTGTGATTTACAAAAATGTGACGTTTTTTTAAATCGCAGCATTTCCGCTGTGGATATTTTTCTGCAGTGTGTGGATGATATTAGCTAGAATCCTATCCACTTTGCAGGTGCTGTAATACGCAGAATTTTTTACTGTCGCAGCCAAAACGCCACTTATTCGGCCTTAGATTATAAACCATCAGTATCATTTGTACTACTATATTTATTCATTGTAATTGTAAAAGTATGCAAATGCGTCTAAGACTTAATTTTCATGTTTCTAAGGTTTTGTTGATAGAAATGTAGCACTCATAAACTTGTCTATTTAGAACTCATTTATTTATGAATGAAAGAAAATTGACAACAATGAGACTTTCATACTGTAGCTCAGGGGTCAGCAACCCCCGACACGCGTGCCAAGAGTGGCACGTGAGTCTTATTTCCCTGTCACGGCAGCCCGAGTCCTCACCCAGCAGTTTCCGAAACGAAACTGCTATTATTATACTGTGGGGTCTCTTCAGACCCCCGAGTATAATAAGCGGGGCCCCCAGGGAGGTGACAGTCATAAAAAATAATGTTAACTCACCTTACCTGGATCCGCAGCCACTGTGTGCTCTTCAGGCGCTTCTGCCTGATGTAAGATACCACTGACAGGGCCTCAGGGGTCACGTCTGATGTCATTACGCATAATGACGTGACGGGACCCCTGAGACTCAATCAGCGGTCGCTGACTACAGGCAGAAGCGCCCAAAGAGAACACAGCGGCCGCGGAGCGCAGGAAAAGGTGAGTAACCTTGTTTTTTATGTTTGTCACCTCTCTTTGCCCTCCACTTATTATAATACAGTGTACAGGGGCCACTATGAAGGATATTACAGTGTGCAGGGGCCACTATGGGGTATAATACCGTGTGCAGGGGCCGTTATGGGATATAATACCATGTGCAGGGGCCACTATGGGACATAATACCATGTGCAGGGACCGTTATGGGACATATACCGTGTGCAGGGTCCACTATGGCACATAATACTAGGTGCAGGGGCCACTATGGGACATAATACCATGTGCAGGGACCACTATGGGACATAATACCGTGTGCAGGGGCCATTATGGGACATATACCGTGTGCAGGGACCACTATGGGACATATACCGTGTGCAGGGACCACTATGGGACATATACCGTGTGCAGGGACCACTATGGGACATATACTGTGTGCAGGGACCACTATGGGACATAATACAATGTGTTGTGGCCACTATGGGACATAATACCATGTGCAGGGGCCACTATGGGACATAATACCGTGTGCAGGGGCCGTTATGGGACATAATACCATGTGCAGGAGCCGCTATGGGACATAATACCGTGTGCAAGGACCGCTAAGGAACATAATACCGTGTGCAGGGGCCACTATGGGGCATAATACCGTATGGAGGGGCCATTATGGGACATAATACCATGTTCAGGAGCCGCTATGGGACATAATACCGTGTGCAGGGGTCGTCAGACTTACAATTATTGACCAGCACTCTGAGTACCTTAACTTTGATTTTTTAATCGAAATCGGCACGCCGAACAAAAAAGGTTGCCTACCCCTGCTGTAGCTCATAAGAGTGCCTATATACCTAGTGGTAGTGTTCTGCATAATCAAATACAGTATAGGCACTGCTTCTGATATTACAACACAGCTGAATTAAAGTGAACCTGGCTATTTAGCAGAGTCTACATAGTGCAGGTTCAGAAGTGGCATTTTATAGGAGAATGGCCAAAAGGGCTCCTATGCTTTACCTAGTCCTGTGGTGCTTTTTTTAGGGAATAATGGAAGTAGCCAATAATAACATATTGACACCATATCCTAGCCATATGCCATCAATGTCTATTAACCTTTTCAGGACCGCCCACTGTATATAAACGTCGGCGCTTGCTGGGCTTTGTGCAGAGCCGACGTTTATAAACTGACTCTGCTAAATTGGGGATCGGGTCTCCCCAAGGGTCAGGAACTCCGTGAACACAGCAATAATAGCTGCTGGTGTTCACGGAGACATGATCAGGACCTGATAGGTGCAGGTCCCGATCATGTAGCCGCCATATCAGGGAAAGTTTGTTGCAGTAACAAACTTTCCCTGATATTAGCTTCCGCCCGTCCGTGGGCGGCATCGGGAGCGGGTGTTAGCTGTATCTGACAGCTAACACCCTGTTCCATATCCTACGGTCGGAGCTGTGCTCTGATCGGAGGTTTTAACCCCTTGGATGTGTATTGCAGTCTATAATACTGAACCAGCGATCCCTGGTTCAGGTGTCCTTATAGGACAAATAAAAAATGTAAAAAAAAAAAGTGCAAAAGAAATGTAATAAAGTTTGTGAAATAAATAAATGAATAAAGCTCCAAAATTCCCTTTTCCTATATCAAATGAGTTATATAAAACAAAAACCTAAAAATTAATAAAAAACAATACATATTTGGTATCGCCACGTCCGTAACAATCTGTACAATAAAACTGAAACATTATTTAACCTACATGGTGAACGTTGGAAAAAAAAAACTGGAAAAAAATCCGCCGTAAGTAATGATTTTTCGCCATCTCCCCCTACAAAATATGCTATAAAAAGTGATCGAAAAGTCACATATACCCCAAAACAGCACCAATAAAAAGCACAGGTTGTCCCGCAAAAAAATAAGCCCTCAACTATCTCTGTCAACCGAAAAATAAAAATGTTACGCATCTCAGAAGATGGCGATGCAAAGATAATTGATTTCCTTCCCCAAATGGATTTTTGTTCTGCAAAACTAGTAACGCATAAAAAAAACAATATAAATGAGGTATCGCTGTAATCGTACCGACCCAAAGAATAAAGGTCACAGGTTACTTATGTTGTACACTGTGTGGGAAAAAATTAATAGGTAAAACACAATGCCAGAATTGATGAGGATTTTTTTTTAATCCACCAAGAAACGTTAATCAATAAGTCATAGGCACCCAAAAATGTTATTAAAAAATACATCTCATACCGCAAACAACAAGCCCTCATATGGCTACAGCACCAGAAAAAAAAAAAAAATATATAGCTTGTTCAATGTGAAGACAAAAACCCCAAAAATCGCCAAATCATTAGAACACAACTGGCTGCGGCAGGAAGGAAATGTATAAGCTGTGTGAGCCTATATCAGGGGACAAACCAGATTTAGAGCTTACGAGGGAAAATAAACCAGAACTGACCCCCAGAGTGACCCCTCCCCCAATCATACAAGCTACTGGGGATATAGTAGTAGTAAATTTCGTGTTCCCCATGTACTCCGCATAGCTTACATATTCACTCTTCATCTGCTGTGCAGTCACATCTGGGATACTAATGCTCACTCCACCCCTTGATAAGTTCTTTGAGGGGTGCAGTTTTTAAAATGGGGTCATTCCCTAGGGGATTCCACTTTACTGGTACCTTAGAGGCTCTGCAAACATGACATGGTGTCCAGATACCAAACATCTAAATGTGCGCTCCAAAAGCCACATAGCGTTACTTCCCTTCTGTGCCCTGCTGTGTGCCCAAACTGCAGTTTATACCCCCATGTATGACACTGGTGTACCCAGAGTAACTTACTTAATGTCATATGTGGGTATAAATGGCTGTTTGGGCACAGCCAGGCACAGAAGGGAAGGAGCGCTATTTTGGTTTTTGGAGCACAGACTTAGACGGCTTGGTTTTTGGACACCATGACACTTTTTCAGAGCTCCTGAAATGCCAGTAAAGTGGAATCCCCTGATATGTCACCCCATTTTGGAAACTACACCCCTAAAGAAATTTATCCAGGGGTACAGTGAGAATTTTTAACTCCCAAGTGTTGCCTTAATTAATTTTCCAGAAATGAAAACGCAGCTGATGGTGGAAGATGAAAATGACACTTTTTCCAGGAATACATCATTTCAGTGTGTAATATGTTGTGCCCGGCTTGTATCAGAGACGAATGCTCCAAAAGATGTTGTGCCCAGGATACCCGCTTAACAGTTTTTGGAGGTTGTGTCTCTGGTGACACAAGTTGGGTACAACATACAGTGCTGGCCAAAAGTATTGGCACCCCTGCAATTCTGTCAGAAAATACTCAATTTCTTCCAGAAAATGATTGAAATCACAAATGCTTTGGTAATAATATCTTCATTTATTTTGCTTGCAATGAAAAAACACAAAAGAGAATGAAAAAAAAAGTCAAATCATTGATCATTTTACACAAAACTCCAAAAATGAGCCGGACAAAAGTATTGGCACCCTCAGCCTAATACTTGGTAGCACAACCTTTAGACAAAATAACTGCGAACAACCGCTTCCAGTAACCATCAATGAGTTTCTTACAATGCTCTGCTGGAATTTTAGACCATTCTTCTTTGGCAAATTTCTCCAGGTCCCTGAGATTTGAAGGGTGCCTTCTCCAAACTGCCATTTTGAGATCTCTCCACAGGTGTTCTATGGGATTCAGGTCTGGACTCATTGCTGGCCACTTTAGAAGTCTCCAGTGCTTTCTCTCAAACCATTTTCTAGTGCTTTTTGAAGTGTGTTTTGGGTCATTGTCCTGCTGGAAGACCCATGACCTCTGAGGGAGACCCAGCTTTCTCACACTGGACCCTACATTATGCTGCAAAATTTGTTGGTAGTCTTCAGACTTCATAATGCCATGCACACGGTCAAGCAGTCCAGTGCCAGAGGCAGCAAAGCAACCCCAAAACATCAGGGAACCTCCGCCATGTTTGACTGTAGGGACCGTGTTCTTTTCTTTGAAGGCCTCTTTTTTTTCCTGTAAACTCTATGTTGATGCCTTTTCCCAAAAAGCTCTACTTTTGTCTCATCTGACCAGAGAACATTCTTCCAAAAAGTTTTTGGCTTTCTCAGGTAAGTTTTGGCAAACTCCAGCCTGGCTTTTTTATGTCTCTGGGTCAGAAGTGGGGTCTTCCTGGGTATCCTACCATAGAGTCCCTTTTCATTCAGACGCCAACGGATAGTACGGGTTGACACTGTTGTACCCTCGGACTGCAGGGCAGCTAGAACTTGTTTGGATGTTAGTCGAGGTTCTTTAGCCACCATCCGCACAATCTTCCGTTGAAATCTCTCGTCAATTTTTCTTTTCCGTCCACATCTAGGGAGGTTAGCCACAGTGCCATGGGCTTTAAACTTCTTGATGACACTGCGCATGGTAGACACAGGAACATTCAGGTCTTTGGAGATGGACTTGTAGCCTTGAGATTGCTCATGCTTCCTCACAATTTTGCTTCTCAAGTCCTCAGACAGTTCTTTGGTCTTCTTTCTTTTCTCCATGCCCAATGTGGTACACACAAGGACACAGGACAGAGGTTGAGTCAACTTTAATCCATTTCAACTGGCTGCAAGTGTGATTTAGTTATTGCTACCACCTGTTATGTGCCACAGGTAAGAAACAGGTGCTGTTAATTACACAAATTAGAGAAGCATCACATGATTTTTCAAAGGGTGCCAATACTTTTGTCCACCCCCTTTTTATGTTTGGTGTGGAATTATATCCAATTTGGCTTTTTGACAATTCTTTTTGTGGTTTTCCATTGACGACAAATTAAATGAAGATATTATTACCAAAGCATTTGTGATTGCAATCATTTTCTGGAAGAAATTGAGTATTATCTGACAGAATTGCAGGGGTGCCAATACTTTTGGCCAGCACTGTATCAGCACTGAAATGGCGTATCTATGGAAAAATTGCAATTTTCACTTTTTTCATTATCAGCTGCGCATTCATTTCTGGAAATGAAATTAATGTAACACTCAAAGTTTAAAAATGCTCGCTACACCACTTGATAAATCCCTTCAGGGGTGTAGTTTCCAAAGTGGGGTCACATTTCAGCAGGTTCTACTTTACTGCCAATTCAGGGGCTCTGCAAAAGTGGCATGACATCGAAAAACCAAACTGTGCTCCAAAAACCAAAATAGCGCTCCTTCCCTTCTGTGCCCAAACATCAATTTATACCCACATATGACATTAAGTACGTTATCCTGGGTACACCAGTGTCATACATGTGGGCATAAATTGCCGCTTGGGCACACAGGAGGGTGCAGATAAGAAGGAGCGCTATGTGCTTTTGGACCGCTGATTTAGTTTGTTGATTTTTGGACGCCATGTCACATTTATAGAGACTCTAAAATTGCCCCTACAAAATGGGGTCTCTTCTTGGGGAATTCCAATTTACTGGCACAACCAGGGTTCTGCAAAAACAACATGGCATCCAGAAAATCCCTCCAAATCTGTACACCAAAAGCTAAAAAGCGCACTGCTCCATCCCTTCTGAGTCCTGCTGTGTAACCAAGCAGCAGTTTACACCTACATATACAACTTTTTTTCTACTTGGGATAGCCCAGTTAATAGTTTTAGCAGTGCATGTCTCTGATGACACAAAATGGGTGCAACGTATTGGGCACTGACATGGCATATTTCTTTAAAAATTAAAATTTTCACTTTGTACATTCATTTTCAGGAAGCACTCTTAGGGTCAAAATTATAATACCCCTTGATAAATTCCTTGAGGGGTGTAGTTTCTAAAATGGAGTCACCTTTTGGGGGTTTCCATTGTATTGGTACTTTAGGGGCTCTGGAAATGCGACATGGCACCTGAAAACTATTCCAGCAAAATCTGCCCTCCAAAACCAAATAGCGCTCTTTCCATTCCGAGCACCACCATGTACCTGTACAGAAGTTTATAACCACATATGGGGTATTCCCATGTTCAGGAGAAATTGTGTAACAACCCTTGGGGAGCTTTTTTCTCCTTTACCCTCTTGTAAAAATAAAAAAATTTGGACTAAATTGACGGTTTATTGAAAATAAACTAATTTTTCATTTTCACGTCCCGATGTTAATAAAATCTGTGAAAAAGCTGTAGAGTCAAACTGTTCATTATATCCCTTGATATGTTCTGTGAGGGGTGTAGTTTCCAAAATGGGGTCACTTTTGAAGGTTTCCATTGTATTGGTACTTTAGGGGCTCTGCTAATGCGACATGGCACCCGAAATCTAATCCAGCAAAATCTTCCCTCCAAAAACCAAATAGCGCTCTTTCCATTCCGAGCCCCACCATGTACCCATACAGCAGATTATGACCACATATGGGATATTGCCGTGTCCAGGAGAAATTGTGTAACAAACCTTGGGGAGCTTTTTCTCCTTTATCCTCTTGTAAAAATAAAAATGTTTGGACTAAATTGACAGTTTATTAGAAAAAAAGTAATTTTTCATTTTCACGTCCCAATGTTAATAAAATCTGTGAAACAGCTGTAGGGTCAAACTTCTCATTATATTCCTTTATATGTTCTGTGAGGGGTATAGTTTCCAAAACAGGGTTACTTTTGAAGGTTTCCATTGTACTGGTACTTTAGGGGCTCTGCAAATGCGACATGTCACCTGAAAACTATTCCAGCAAAATCTGCCCTCCAAAAGCCAAATAGCGCTCTTTCCATTCCAAGCCCCACCATGTACCCATACAGCAGATTATGACCACATATGGGGTATTGCCACGTTCATGAACAATTGTTTAACAAACTGTGGGGTGCTTTTTCTCCTTTAACCCCTTGTGAAAATGAAAAATTTGGGGAAAAAGTGACATTCTAGTAATTTTTCATTTACACATTCCAATGTTAATAAAATCTGTGAAAAGGCTGTTGGGTCAAAATGATCACTATACCCCATGATAAATTCTGTGAAGGGTGTAGTTTCCAAAATGGGGTCACTTTTGGGGGGTTTCCTTTGTACTGGTGCTTTAGGGGCTCTGCAAATGGGACATGGCACCTGAAAACTATTCCGGCAAAATCTGCTTTTCAAATGCCCATTGTCGCTCCTTCCCTTCTGTGTACTGCCGTGTACCCAAACATGAGTTCACACCCACATGTGGGGTATTTCTGTGCTCGGGAGAAATTGCATAACAAACTGTGAGATGCATTTTTCCTTTAACCCTTTGTGAAGGTGTTAATTTTAGGGCTAAATGAATGTGTTACTGAAAAAAAAAGAAATGTCTAAATTTCACCTCCATATTGTTTTAATTTTTGTGAAATCCTTAATGGGTTAACAAACTTCCCAAATGCTGTTTTGAATTATTTGAGGGGTGCAGTTTTGAAAATGGGGTGATTTATGGGGGGTTTCTAATATATAGGCCTTCATAATTCCCTTCAGAACAGAAGTGGTCCCTAAAAAATTAGTTTGGGAAATTTTCTTGTAAATCTGGAAAATCGCTGTTACACTTGTAAGCCTTCTAACATCCAAAATAAATGAAAGGACGATTAAAAGATGATGCCGATGTAAAGCAGAGATATGGTAGATAATATTTATTAATGTATTTGTGTGATATGACTATGTGTTTGAAAAGCAGAGCATTTCACATTTTGAAAATTGCGATTTTCTCCAAATTTCCATCAAATTTCCTATTTTTTTTATCAAATATAAAAATATTGATCAATATTTACCACTAACATGAAGTACAATGGGTCACGAAAAAACAATCTCAAAATCACTTATGTAAGTTAAATCGTCTCAAAGTTATTGCCATATAAAGTGACACATGTCAGATTTGAAAAATGAGGCCTGGTTACGAAGGCACTTTTAGGCTCAGACCTGAAATGGTTAATGGAACTCCCTGTTGAATGAGACAGAGAGAAGCATATTTTAAAAGTGTTGTCTCTTCCTCCTCCCAGGACCTCCGGCTAACAGATGACTTTGCTGGAAGAAGTAGCAACTACTCTCATTAGTAGAGACGTCAACCTGAGAGAGCCCTACACAGGCTGATTCACAAAAGGCAGATTGTGGCAAAAGTGGGAGTGGGCATTTCAATGGGCCTTTATAATTGAGTACAGCTATATATATTAACACCCCATAAAACAAATATCAGTGCCCAAATATTTACTAGTTAAATAAAATAAACAATTGCACAATTTTTATTTACACAATTTAGTGGTCACTAAAAATATTGGGGCATATTTATTACGACTGGCGTATTGTACGCCAGTCTTAATAAACTAGCCAACTGCACGGGGACCAAGAGATTTATAAACAGACTGCGTCCTCACCTAAGCCCACCCCATGTCCCAACCCACAGCACTCACATTCGCGGTATGTGGTGGGCAAGGCGTGGATCAGGGGTTGAAGTACACATTTGTGATCATAGAGGGTTCCATGGTTCAGACACCAAAACTTTATGTTAAATGTTTATTTTAAAGACATAGGTAATTGGAGAGACAGCCTGCTAGGGACATGCTTCATGACAAGTAGCTACAAGTAGCTATGAGTAAGAGGCTTTAATGCCCCAAAATGCGTTTGGTTTGCGCCCACCGTTTGGTATTCTGATGCTAACTGACTCTGTATTATCAGCTACAGAACATGTGAAACACAATTCCTTCTGAGACGGGGAGGTAGGGGAGAGTTAGGGGAGCAGTTGGAATATGAAACATATGGGTTACTTCTCAAAGTCCAAGGAGTAGGGAAGTAACTACGTGTTTAGTGCACAGGATGCCACACATGCAGTGTATATACACCAACATTATGGCTAAATGACAACATCTAAGACTGGCCTGCAGAGATATTCCAGTTACAGACAGTACATTAGATAGATCTTCCTGCCTGTAAAAACTTCAAAGATCAGATAACGTCTATTTATTCATTTTCCAGAAAGTCAGTGCTACAACTCACAATTTCATGCAGGAGAAAGAAATAAAGCATAAATGCATATCTTAAACTTACAAATAGTGTTTATGTATCAAAGTCAAAAGTAGAAGAAAATCTAATTATATCAATGTGAACAAATTTTCCATAATAAAGAACAAGGAATAAATTCACCTGTGCGGGTTGTCTTAACATTAAGAGAAAAGTGCTGCAGTTCTTCATATTAAGCAGTTTTATTACATTATTATGTTCTGTGGCCTGAAATAAATGGTTTCAGGAACAGAATATTTTAAGAGCCTTGTATAAGTTGGTGTTTACAGATGCCTTACTGCGAAGGTAAGGGAGCTGTGATTAGGGGAAAAATTACAACAATATACTTAAAAAGCCATTACGATCAAAAAACGAGATGACAGGTTCCTCCTATCACGGACTATTTCACCAAAATGGCATATACGCAGGCTCACATACTGTATTACACTCATACAACTATAGAGGACAAATATTTCAGTATTGCAGTCTGTAAACAATTAGCCTCCTGCACATTGGAGAAAGCAGGGCATGAAGCTGAATTGCCTTTGTGTGAAAATAATAATACATTTTATTTATATAGTGCCAACTTATTCCGTAGCACTTTACAAATCGTAAGGTTAAAGTACAGTCAAAATGAGACATTACCGAATAATAAATTCACACAATGTGATTAAGGGCCCAGCTTGCAAGAGCTTACAATTTGTGAGGTAGAAGAGGTGACACAAGAGGTAGCAAGGGTGGCATAGGAGGTAGCATTGCTTATACAGTGGTCCGGCCATTTTTGTGATAAAGGTTATTTTAATTACATAAATAAATAAAGCTGTATGATTTGTCACCAGCCAATTCCCTTTTATGTGCAGATGGTGTCTGGACATACAAGGTTACAGTTTCATAAGGCATCATGTCTTGTAAAGTAATGCAAGAGCATGAACAGTGGAGGGTTAGTTTTAGAGATTCTAACTGCAGAAAGATTTAGATTAGGAATTGTGATAGACCTGTCTGAAAAAATGTGTCTTTAGCATGCACTTGAAGCTGTAGAAATTGGGAGTTAATCTGATTATACAGGGTAGAGCATTTCAGAGAAGTGGTGCAACTCGGGAGAAGTCTTTGATAGTGTAGTGGTGAAGTTCTGATAATAGAGGATGTTAGTCTTAGGTCATTGACCGAACGGAGAGCACGGGTTGGGTGATAGACAGAGATGAGGGAGGAAATGTAGAGAGGTGCAGCATTATGGAGAGCTTTATGGATGAGGCTTATAAGTTTTTATTGTATTATACTATATGAACTATACTATATGAATATATCGTACTTTATTATAATGAATAGGCAGCCAATGCAGTGACGGGTACATACCGGAGGCATTTGTGTAGCGCTTAGACTGATAGATGAATCTGGCTGCCTCATTCAGAATAGATTGTAGGGTCAGTATAGTAAGGGGAAGCCAACTAGTAGGGAGTTACAGTGGTCAAGTTGAGAGTAAATCACGGTGACAATAAGGGTCTTTAATGTTTCCATGGTAAGGAAAGGGCACATTAAGGAAATGTTTCTGAGGTGGAGATGACATGAGTGTGCAAGTGATTGGATATGAAGGGGAAAGGAAAGGTCTGAGTAAAACATAACCACAAGACAGCAGGCATGCTGCTTCGGAGTTATGGTAAAACCACAGACTGAAATGGAAATATCAGGGTTTGGTCTGTTAGTAGATGGTGGAAACAGCAGTCTTTGAGAGATTCAATTTCAGATGAAGCGAAGACATGATATTTGAAACAGGAGAGAGAAAGTCACTGGAGCTCGGTAGTAGTGCAGGGGTGATGTTACGAGAATAGGTCTATAGTTGGGTGACATCAGCATAAAGATGTTACCGGAAGCCAAATCTGGTGATGGTTTGTCCAATAGGACTGTGTAGGGAGAGAAGAGGAGGAGGCCTAGGACCGAGCCCTAAGGAACCCCAACAGCAAGGGGAAGAGACACAGAGCCCACAAATGATACACTGAAAGTGCAGTCTGAGAGATAAGAGGAGACTATAGTAAAGTGGTCTATCATCGTCATCACCTGGATCAGGTAAATAAATTAATATTCCAGACAACTTCTTTAAGCCTGCAATCCTAAATAGATTTTCCAGGACTTCTAGATTAGAACCTGTTGGCCTGGGAGACGAATTTGAGGTGAAGCTCTTGGACACCAAGAAAGTTGAAAGAAAAACTTTTCACCAGGAGGATTGGCAGGGATCCAGCGGAAAAGATCCTGGGAATTTGCATAAAATATTAATGCTACTGCCCTCCTCATAAATTTTTGTCTGTTTTCGACGTAATCGGGTGACGCTCCATCTGGCAGTCCCTATCACCAGGTTACTTTATGCAGCCGTCAGAACATTGCTCTACTTGTTATGTTGTCATTCGGTTTCCACTACTATACTGACAATCCCAGCAGGCAAGGATGTCTCTCTTTTCCCCGCTGTTGTACAGGGTCTTTTTCCCAGTCTTCTCCTCCTCCTCTTCCTACCAGGACTGTCCCATAGAGCACATGACAATATCACTTAGACTTACCACGAAGGTACCCTACTTCTCTGGTTTGGATGTTGTCCTCTGAATGTCTCTATTTCCCGGTCCAGCGATGACATGTTGACATGGTCCACTCACTCACATACCAATAGGTCTATTTTTTGTTTCACTTATTGAAAGCAATGAAACTTTTTCAACTAGCTAATATGGCACCTCACTTTTTGTCATCAAGATTGAATTGTAATCACAGACTATGGGAAAATATAGAGCCACCTATGAAAGCCCCAGTGCCTCCAGAAGCAGCCACTGTATCTCTAGTTTACACAGAACTTACCACCTACACACTCCTGCCACCTGCTGGAAAAAGAAAATTAATTTGCTGTTCTTAGCTGTGTAAGAAAATGTCTTTGATAAAACAATGGGCCAGATTTACCAATGCTGTCTAATTTTTAGACAGTGCAAACTTAAAGGGAATTTGTCACGTGGAAAATGCTATTCAATATGCAAGCAGCATGTTATAGAGCAGATGACGCTGAGCTGTAAGGCTACAACAAACAGTCTTTGCACTCAAACTTCAAACCACATTGTGACACTTCACTAAATGCCAATATTTATAAATTTTTCAAAGGGTTTCCACAATGTTGCCCACTAGTGTATATAACATTTATTTAAAAAAGAATAGTTAAAACTTAAAGGAAATTACATAGAGGATTCCCCCATCTACTTATAGCTTTATTCTATATTTTTTTTCATAAGGGGCTTTGAACTCACAATTATACCTAATGAAGACATATTCAGGGCAGCAACTCTGCTGTTTGAGCCACTGACTCCATTATTCTCAATGGAAGGTTTTTTTCTCTTACCAGAGTTCAATAGTGTTTTTTCTTTCCCTGCATAATATATTGTATATAGAGAAATATCAATATAAGTCAATACAAAAAAAGAATAAGTACATCCCTAATTTAAAAATACATAAGACTAAAACTTTAACTAGATGGGAGAGTCTCCCAGCAACTTCCTTTTTAGTATTCACTGCACTAAGGTGCCATTACAGTGTAATGAATACTAATGAGCAGGGGGAAATGAACATTGACCTAATAGGGGGGCCTGGAATCTGGATGAGCTCATATGTCTGAAATTGCACCCCAAATGCTTTATTGCATTTTTGCTTTTATTTTCACAGCAATTTTCTCAGCATTCTCTTTTTTTTGGTTATTCAACCAAAAGCTTCCTTTTCCTGTTCTGATTGAGTCAGAACTTTATCATACATGTATTTTCACTGTAGGATTGACATTCACTGCGGCGTTTTCCTTTGTGAAAATGAAATATAAATCAGTGCCAACGTTTTTTGCATGTATAATTGGCATGCCGCCTTTCTGAAGAATGCAGCACAGTGCATTTTTTTCCCTGGGTGTTCCAGTCTCAGGCTGGAATAACATACAAGTTGTTGGGTGAGGATGAAGTCAGGGCTCTGTTGCAGACCAGACACCTTTTTTCTCCACACTGAACTCACTCAACCAGACCTTTATGTACCAAACCCAGACTCTCCAAAAAACTGCCAAATAGAGAAGCCTGATTCATTGCTCTACAGAACATGATTCTACTACTCCAAAGTCTATTGGTGGCGTGGTTTATATCACTCCATCTCACACTTTGAATCGTGCTTCATGATGTAAGGGTATGTTCACATAGAGTTTCAATTGGTTGTCCAAAGCCTAATCTGCCTGAAGATAGGTTATGTTGATTTTTTTTTGCCCGCTAGCTGAAGAGTAAAAAAATCTGCTACAGACTTCCATTGAAATGAATGGAAGGCATTTTTTGAGGCAGATTCGTGTGCGGAACAACTGTGTGGGTAACTGGAGGGGATATGAAAATGGGGGGCAACTGGAGGGGAACATTATAATATAATGTTTGAGGAGCTACGGGGGGGGACAGGTTCATGTCTGAAGGCCCACAGGGGGTTAAAGTGTGATGCATGCAGGGGAATTTGACTGTGTGATGAGACACTAAGAGGCATTATACTATTTGGGGGCCTTTGAGGGGGCATTATAATTTGTACGGATCAGGTATTTCTAAGTGGTGGTGATGGGGGGCCCACTTATAAAACGTTTGCACTAGGCCTACTAATGTGTTAAAACAGCCCTGCTTAAAGCTCCCAACTCACAGGTTTTTTTTTTGCTGAAGTTAATGTCTAAAGAGGTTTGGAACTCTGCAGTTATTGGGGGTTATTTATCATCTGCCCCTTTTTTGACCATAATTTTCGCAGGTGTGCCTTTTTTTTAGACTAGTTTTACTGTGGTGCTTATTTATGATGTAGGCACACATCCTTATTAAATGTTGTGCACGTTAGTTAGTGTAGAAGCGCCTTTATAGGCCATGTGCACTTTGCCCCTTTTTTGTTCAAAAAGGCGCAGTTGCCCCTTTTCAATGCTTTCTAACCTGACGGGTTCTTTTACACTGCCCATGGACTGGAGGGCATTTGCACCTTTTTTTGCCCCTTTTTAAAAAGGCGCAAGTCACAAATACAGCGTGAAAAGGATCTCCATTTAGGCCACACACCCTTTTCTCGCCAAAAAAGCCAAAAGTGGCCAGAGCAGCATAACATCTGCAAAAAAAGGTGCAAATTACTTCATAAATGAAACATGGGGCAGAAAAAGGTGAAATTTACGCCAAAAAAAGGCACAATTAGCTTGATAAATGTGCCCCATTGAGTCAGCAGAGTGTTGGCGACTTATATTTCCTATACGCCTTAGCATTTAGTGTACAGTCATGGCCAAAAGTTTTGAGAATGACACAAATATTCTATTTTCACATGATCTGCTGCCCTCTGGTTTTTATGTGTGTTTGTCAGATGTTTTTATCACATACAGAAATAGAATTGCATTCATATTATGAGTAACAGAAGCTTATATTGACAGTTAGAATGAGTTAATGCAGCAAGTCAATATTTGCAGTGTTGACCCTTCTTCTTCAGGACCTCTGCAATTCTCCCTGGCATGCTCTCAATCAACTTCTGGACCAAATCCTGACTGATAGCAGTCCATTCTTGCAGAATCAATGCTTTAATTTTGTCTGAATTTGTTGGTTTTTGTTTGTCCACCCGTCTCTTGATGATTGACCACAAGTTCTCAATGGGATTAAGATCTGGGGAGTTTCCAGGCCATGGACCCAAAATCTCTATGTTTTGTTCCCTGAGCCATTTAGTTATCACCTTTTCTTTATGGCAAGGTGCTCCATCATGCTGGAAAAGGCATTGTTGAGCGCCAAACTGCTCTTGGACGGTTGGGAGAAGTTGCTCTTGGAGGACATTCTGGTACCATTCTTTATTCATGGCTGTGTTTTTAGGCAAGACTGTGAGAGAGCCGATTCCCTTGGCTGAGAAGCAACCCCACACATGAATGGTTTCAGGATGCTTTACAGTTGGCATGAGACAAGACTGGTGGTAGCGCTCACCTCTTCTTCTCCGAATAAGCTGTTTTTCAGATGTTCCAAACAATCGAAAAGGGGATTCATCAGAGAAAATGACTTTCCCCCAGTCCTCAGCAGTCCACTCCCTGTACCTTTTGCAGAATATCAGTCTGTCCCTGATGTTTTTTCTGGAGAGAAGTGGCTTCTTTGCTGCCCTCCTTGAGACCAGGCCTTGCTCCAAGAGTCTCCGCCTCACAGTGCGTGCAGATGCACTCACACCTGCCTGCTGCCATTCCTCAGCAAGCTCTGCACTGCTGGTAGCCCGATCCCGCAGATGAAACACTTTTAAGAGACGGTCCTGCCGCTTGCTGGTCTTTCTTGGGCGCCCTGGAGCCTTTTTGGCACCAATGGAACCTCTCTCCTTGAAGTTCTTGATGATGCGATAGATTGTTGACTGAGGTGCAATCTTTCTAGCTGCAATACTCTTCCCAGTTAGGCCATTTTTGTGCAGTGCAATGATGACTGCACGTGTTTCTTCAGAGATAACCATGGTTAACAGAAGAGAAACAATGATGGCAAGCACCAGCCTCCTTTTAAAGTGTCCAGTGGTGTCATTCTTACTTAATCATGACAGATTGATCTCCAGCCCTGTCCTCATCAACACCCACACCTGTGTTAATGGAGCAATTACTGAAACGATGTTAGGTGGTCCTTTTAAGGCAGGGCTGCAATGATGTTGAAATGTGTTTTGGGGGATAAAGTTCATTTTCTAGGCAAATATTGACTTTGCAAGTAATTGCTGTTAAGCTGATCACTCTTTATAACATTCTGGAGTATATGCAAATTGCCATTAGAAAAACTGAAGCAGTAGACTTTGTAAAAATTAATATTTGTATCATTCTCAAAACTTTTGGCCATGACTGTACATGCTCTGTCACTTTGCATAGTAATGTGGCTGAATTGCTGTGGTTCCTAAACACTTCCACTTTTCAATAATACCACTCACTGTTGATCGTGGAATACTATAATAATAAATAAATTTCACATCTGATTTGTTACAATAGTGGCATCCTATTATAGTAGCATGCTGGAATTCAGTGAGCTCTTTAGAACAACCTATTTTTTTTCACAAATGTTTGAGGAGGCAGACTGCATGGCTAGGTGCTGGATTTTATACACCTGTGGCAATGGGACTGAATGAAATTGTGCAACTCAGAGTAGCAGTTGCAGCAACATCAGGGTTGCAATGCAATCCCATTCCCTTGTATTAGTGCAGGTGTGGCAGGGAGACACGGCAGTGTTTGGTTGCGTGACAGGAGTCACAATCGAAATTATTATGTAGTTTAAGTTGAAAAATTATTGGTTACTTCTCAATCTTTTTGCAACACATATTTGCAGTAGTGGAAACACAGAGTTGCAATGCAACCCCATTCACCTGCATTTGTGCAGATGTCACAGGGCGACAAAGAACCTTTTGCTGCGCAATAGTGGTCATGTTCAAAATCAGCTCCAGCCTAAGGCTACTGTCACAACAGCTTTCGGTGACCTTTTGGGGACTCTGGTCTGGGGTGCCACCAGTGTTCCAATGTACTAAAAGGTGAGACCATCTGCCACCCCCATACGGGACAGGCTATACAGTGTAAAGAATTCTTCACATGCAATAGTAATTTTGTTGTGTATTTGATCAAATACAGTCTTGCATACATTGGGGAGATGATCCAACGTGTGTGAGACCGCATAAAACAACATAAGTCTAATATACGGTGTAAAAACATGCTACTTCCTATTCCTGCTCAATTTATAAGACACAATCACTCCATAGCACAGCTGCGCTTCCAAGTGCTAGAATCAGTGCCTCTTGCACGCAGAGGTAGAAATCGGATACTGACTCTTAAAAAGTGTGAAGCTTTTTAGATTCATAAGTTGGAAACATTGGAACCTAAAGGCCTCAATTGGGAGTATGAATTGTACAGCTTTCTGTAGATATGTTTATTAATTTTGACATTTATCTTTCAGCCACGCCTGAACTACATGTCAACTATCTTCATTAATCCCCAGGTACCAGTATCCCTCACCCATTATTAGCTAGTTCCCCTGCCATTCTTATCCTTTAGTCCGCTCCATTACTTTTTTATTTCCCCTTCACCTTTCTCTATTCAATCTTACCTCCTTCAGACTTTCCTAACCCCTCTCCCTTTTTCCTACATATATTTTTTTTCTACATATAATCCAGTTGATTTTCATTATAATTATCTGCAATAACAATCACTCACCATTACATTAATCACTCCAGTAATACTTTCATTTATTCCTTTCACTTGTTGCTACATTTTACATCTATTACCCAAACTCCTATTTCCTATGTACTGCATTGCTATTCTTATAAACTGTTCCCATATCTAGTACTGGCAGATTGCTCTGCACAGTGACACACTTCTGCCCACACTCTGACCACTTCCCCCCACTCTGGGACAGGAAGTGGCTAGGATACAGCATTAGCACGCCTTCCCAGCGTGCTGTTTCAAGCCAGCCTGGCTCCAATCTGCCACCGGTCCTTGAGTACTGCAAGAGGTAAGAACTTTCTGACCCATATGGTCTTCTGGACACCAGGAATGACACTTGGATCTGGATAGTAATTACTTTACTGCCATCTCTGGACCTAGTATCCTAATAAGATGTGACCTACATAATTCCAATTAACTATGTGATCCTTTACAACAATATGAGTTTTATACCCTTCCTGTATGAGAACTAATGAGACTATAATTTATTACCTTATATTTATGGTGTTACTACTTTTACTAACTGGGAAACTAGTGATATTATGAAAATATTGCTATACAGGACTTCTTCGTCTTATTCACCCTATTACGTACCTATTTTCAGCATGCTACCTGAGGAGATCACCCCCACATAGTGGATTTTGTCAATCAAGATTGGATCATCTAATATTGACTGGACTGTTACCGATCATATTCTATCTTATAATTATTTATACTTTTGTACCATAGGTGAGTCTGAATTGATTTCTCCTGTATATCTTGGATAGTTTATTTACTTTTGATGTATATCTAATATTAATTACATTGAGACATTACCTGTCTAACCTTAGATGCTTTGATATGATTCATTTAATACTAATGACATCTTGAGACTCTACGGCGATAATAGATTCAATATTTATGTAATTTTTTTTTATAGATATTTTTGCAACTTTGTACCTTCATCCATATGCGTATATTAGAATAGATTGAGTGCTGTTGTTTGTTTGCTTTTTTTTCATCTGTTTGTTAAACTAAATTTATATGATGTTATATATCGCAACCTACAGAGTCTGATGAAGGCAGCATTGCCGAAAACATTTATTGCTCTGTAAGAATCTTCTTTTGATTAAATCACCTCTTCAACTCAACCTGAGTGCTTGAATTCTTTATACTATCTACATATTGGGGTTGGGACCCTTTTGAAAACTTGTGCCGCATACAAATCGTACTACCATAGTAAATGACTTACATGGTTCATCACATTCTGTTGTTATTGGGTTTCCTGTTTACTTAAAGGGGTATTCCCATGACCATAACCATTTTTAAATTTGTAGATTATTAAAAGTTAAACATTTTTGCAAATATAAGTAATTAAACATTTTGCAGCGTTTTAAAGATTTTCTCTAAATATCTTGTGATCACAGTCTGTTGTCTTGATCGGTTGCCAATGGATACGACCATGAATGCAGGAACTTTCTAAGGTCAGAAAATCAGCCATGATTTTCTTATTGTGACCGGGATGTCTTTTGATACATGTATTGTCCCTGCCTGATAACCCAGATACAATAAGAAAATCATGGCTGGGTTCCTGACAAGTCCCAGACCATATAAAGTTTCTGCATTAGTGGTCGTATCCATTGGCAACCGATCAAGACACCAGATGTCACCACTAACATAGTTAGAGAAAATCTGTAAAACTCTGCTGAATTATTAACTACTTATATTTGCAAAAATGTTTAACTTTAATTATCTACAAATATAGATATGATTATGTTGATGGGCATACCCCTTTAAGGACGGCTTTTTTTTTTTTTTCTTCAGTTCTTTTCCATACTTGAGAAATGTGAAACACTGCACAGTCTTACTGTACTGTAGGTTTGAGCATGTGTTCTGCACAGAACTCTGCATGGCATGCATGTGAATGGCAGTTCTGTAGCCTTATTCTCAACAGAGGATAGTTGATGCAGGCATAGAAAAAAAAAAATTCCACAATGCGAATAAGTGGCCTGTTAATAATTTCAGGTGGAAAATGACTTGTCTTAACCCCCTAAATGAAAATGGAAATACTCCTTGTGCAGATCTGTGGCAGAAATCCGTCATGTCCAAAATAGAATTTCAGTGGTTGCTATGGACCTCAAGGTCACTTAGACACTACTGGTATGAGGTGGTTATGTTAGTATATTGAATTGTTTCACATCCAGTAGGTTATCATCCATTCATAGGCATGTTCGACTTCCCCCTGCACACAGTTAGGGCTTATTTAGAATGCATATTTTGCGGTCATGAGGAGGATTGTGTGACATCACACAATTGTCCATATATATACAATTTTTTTTTTTTTTTAAGATCATGTGTTATTTTCACTTTCATATTTTATTTGCTATACTTGTTTCCCCCCCACAAAACCTCCATGGGTGTGCAATCAGGTATCTTAAAATGGCTCCTGGCTTTGGTTAAAAAAACCGTGGCAAAATCTGCAGCAAAAAAAAGTTGCGTTTCTGCAATGTGGGGCCTTGGCCTTAGAGGGCTTTTCAAAAAAATAGTGCACCCAGTCTATAAAGGTATAATGGGTGTTACATGGATTCCTCCCCTGCTTTTGGGACTATTCATGTAAGCAAGAGGTAGATGACTTGAACCAACAGCATCTTCAGTGCAGCTTAGTTTGAAAAGACTACGTTGGTCCAAGGCCGGGGCCCACGTGGCGGAAATGTTGCTGTTTTGGAAATCGCAGCATGTCAATGAAAACTATGGAAACGCCGGTGGTTTTCCTATAGGTATAATTGAAGCAGAAAGTGCTGCATGAAAAACAATCCAGTTTCCTTGGCGGCCAGGAGCCTTATGAAGACTCCCAGACCTGTCATTGCATTATAGCTATTAAGGCTAGTCTATGACCAGCCTCAATAGCCAAGCAGCATAAGTCCCATAGACTGCAATACAATGTGTGGGGGGGGGGGGTTGTTAAAATAAATAAATTTTATTTTAAATTTTTTTTTTTTTTTTTAAATAAAAAAAACCTGAATTCTAATTACCCCCCCCCCCCCCCCACTTTCCTTAGCTTTGAAGTTAAAGTAAATGAACATATTATATATCAACATGTCTGAAAAGCCCTGGTATATAAAAATATTATTCCCATATGGCAAATACCATAGCGTGTGGGGAGGAATTGAATATATATATATATATATATATATATATATATATATATACACATACATACACATACATACATACATTTTTTTTTTTTTTTTTTGGGGGGGGGGGGTTAAAACATAAAAAAAAAAATCTAAATTTGGTATCCCTGGAACACCATAAAAACAAATCCCGTAAGAAAGTTGCACAAACGCAGTTTTTCTCCAATTCCACCCTATTCTGAATCTCCCCCCCCAGTAAATTGTACAGAATACTAAATGGTACCATTAGAAAGTAAAATTTGTCCTGCATACATTAAGCCCTCAAATGGCTCTGTGAACAGAAAAGTAACAAAGTAATGGGGTTTGGAATGTGGGGAGTCAAAAACGAAAATCAAAGAGTGCCTGCACACAAGTTCATACTAGTCTGCACTGCATGTACAGTCTGCTCCACATGGTGCAAAAAAAAAAATGGAAGTCCCTTGGATACCACTCAAGTATAAATGCATAGCCTCCCATATTTTATACCAGCTTCCTCGTCATTTCAGTTTAGCGTCCACCACTCTGTTGTTCTGGTCCTCCGACAGACCAGAATAACGGAGAGGCAGTGCTAGTGTGAACCTAACATTTATATTTCCTGTAAACCAAGCAGAACTGTGGACCTGGGAAAAAAGGTTAGCCTCCACCTTCAAAATGTTGTACAATCACTTAGATGCATAATTTGTTGCATATTTATCTTCAAAGGAATTTAGTCAGTGGCTTTTTCGTGTATTAGAGGAGCCTTCCAGTTTCTGACTGATCATGGCTATAAGTCATTTATGAAGTAGTTTGGCTGTGGAAAAATAGGAGTTGGTGGTTTGGCCTACTAACTCCACGGCCCTGAGAGTAAGCTTAGATTCAGACGAATGTCGTACGAAATGGCTGTCAAAAATGCAGTTCTGCACCCGAAGGACGTCCATTTTCACAGATCCCTAATACATTTGTGTATTGAGGGATTTGTGAAAACTGATTAAATAAAAATGGACATATATATATATATATATATATATATATATATATATATATATATATATTTTTTTTTTTTTTTTTTTTTGATGGACTGTTAAAATGGACCATCACAATATCAGTCGTGTGTAGCTCCCATTCACATACAGTGCATTTAAAACAAAAATGGCCATTACTCAGTCTTGTGAATGCAGGATAACAAATGTATTTAGATACTTAAATGGAAAATATTGTTATGCTATTACAGAAAGTGTGCTTTTGGCATGATTTGCAGGTGTACATCTGGAGGATTTTTGAAACTGCTGCAGATTTTTTTTTTTTTTTTTGCAATGTGTGGATGGGATTAGCCAGAATCCCATCCACTTTGCAGGTACTGTAAAATGCAAAAAGAGTTTTTTTGCTGCGGCACTTCTGCAACATGGGACCCCGGTCTAAAGGGGTTATCTGGTTTTTAGGATTGCTGACTTAGCTTTAGGATAGGCCATCAATATTAGATCTGTGGGGGTCTGACACTGAAGTCTATGGGACAGGCCATAAGGATTGCCAGTCAGTGCTAGAATCTGGATAACCCCTTTAAGGGTTCTTTTACACAAACTTATTTAGGCCTGAGAAATATTATGTTATGGCTGTTTTTCCCAGTCTGACCACGGTCCTCTGATCTGAACTTATAGGTATAGCGCACAGCATCATAAATCTGTTTGAGGTACGGCTGGGCACTTAATTGAAAAATAACTAAAACCAACTGGCAATCTGTATAACCGACCTGATTTTTGTTAATGTCGGTTATTTTGGTTTGGATGTTACATTATTTGTGAGCTTTTGCCTGCAGTTTCGTTCAGACTGAACTCGTCTAAACCGGAACTGCTATTATACTCTGGGGTCTCTCCAGACCCCTGAGTATAATGAGTGGAGGCCCATGGGAGGTGAGCAAACATAAAAACAGTGTTACTCACACCCCTGGGCTCCAGCGCTGGTCTTAGTCGTCTTCTGAGCTCCTGAATAATGTCCCTGATATCTTTAGCAAGTCTGAAGAGGACCAGCAGCAGCATCCGTGGATGTATGAAGTCTGTGGTTATTCTGCTTTTCACGTCTGTGAAAGATAGATCGCTACCTTTTTTTTTTTTTTTTTTTTTTTTTTTATATGTACCCATAGACTTTCATTGGTGTGATGCATTAGTGAAAAAAAAAAAAAGACCTGCTTATTTGCTGACCGGAAAAATGAACGTGATATGAGGTCATGTGAATAAAGCATGATGCTCTATGGTCTGTTCAGTAAAAACATGGTTGGGCCTGCAAATATTATACCTGTCAGGAGATTCATTCCGCACAAAGCATGTCACTCTTTACAAATAACTATATTTTATTCTGAAGCGCTATGGTCAAAAACAAGCAGGGCGAAGAGTCATTGGAGTTTCTCCCCACCCGGCTCAACACGATTGACAAGTTTTTCCTATATACAAATAGAGAGACCTATCAATTAAATTGAGCTGGGAGAAACTTGAGAAGAGCCAACCCCGATTTATACCCTTTACTGCTGTGGTTTGGACAACAGTAATTTCCTCACAGGTGCTCTTAAATAATTTTTTTTTATTTTTTTTTAAACTGATTTGTTTGAAGGAGTTTAGGTTTGAAATATACTGAGTTTTATCTGTGCTCTGATAGCTTGATGTGTTTATTCCAGCAGGCTGGTTCCACAATGCCACTTGTTGTGATGTGCGGATTCCCTTGCAGCGGAAAGAGTCGTAGATCATTAGAGTTAAAAGAACACTTGGAGCAGAAGGGAAGAAAAGTTTATATTGTTGGAGACCATGATCTTGGAGTAGATAGGAATTCTGTGTATGCAGGTGAGCAGTATTCTTAAAATCGTGTTGATCCATGATTTTGTGAATATGTTTATTTGAGGTATATCTATCTTAAAAAGTGATGGCATGTCGGTAGGATATGTCATCACTTTATAATCAGTGGGGGATTGACCTCTGCGACATTACTGCAACATCCTCTTCCAGTGACACATTGGCTGCCACATGGCTTCATTCATGTAACCGAGGCCAGCTGCGGTTCTTTGCACAGCCGAGTGGCCAGCAGAACCACTATGGAAATAAAACAGAGAAAGGGGTGCAGTGTTGGGTCTCCCCTTGCTCAGGTGCAGTGGGACTTCTGATCCCCACTCATTGTAAATTGATGTTATAATCTAGCATTATGCCAGTACTTTATAAGATTGGAATAACCCTCGAGGTATTTGTGTATTTAGTATACAAATATATACTATTAACCCTGAGTACTCTTAATTCAAGGTGTAGTGCAAAATGCAGTACAAATACAGTACCGATCTATAAAGGGATGCTTTCTCAATTACAAACTGTTGGGAGAGCTCCTTTTTGACCAATGGGATTTGCAAAACTTGAACTGACCACCTCCATAAATTCTTTTTTTTTTTTTTTTTTTTTTTGATATTTTTACCATCCACAACTTTAACTCCTTAATGACCAGGCCAGAAAAGGCCAGGTTTTCCAAGCAAAAAATATTGATGACCTGTCCTAAGGACATTTGTTTCTTAGGTTAAAGCCCCACGTAACGGTCTGCAGCACTTTTCTCAGAAAGTCTACAGAGGTATAATTGACATGCTGCGGTTTTGGAAATCACAATGTGTCTGCTGCGCATATTTTTCCACAGTGCGTGGATGGGATTCGCTAGAATCCCATCCAATTTGTAGGGACTGTAAAACACTGCGTTTGTTCCGTGGCGTTTATGGCACATGGGCCCTGTCCTTAATACTGTATTAGTCAGAAACTGGACAACCCCTTTAAAGCCTAAACTTGATATGAACAGGGGTAGGTTTGCACTATAATGTCCTCCAGTTAAATGTTAAAGAATCTTGGTTTGCTCAAGGCTCTGCCCACTTTTCCTTACCATTTTTTCAAAAGTATGCCATACTCCATAGTTTGCTACTTTTCTACACCATAACAGCTTTTGACAAATTCCCGATATGGAGCAAATTATCCACCTACACACATACATACTGTATATTTATTTTTATTTTTTTTAAGTGATTTTAGGTCCTTTTGTATACAAGTTTGAAGCTTTTTCTTTTTTCAGTACTGTCTTTGTGCTGTACTTGCTAGAGGTGGGATTCTGTACTGGTTCCACTCCCCAATGGCAGATCTAGATATGTTCTAGGAATAGAGCTGTCAAGTCAGTTCAGGTTCATTGCTCTGCGCATTGGTTCATGGTGCTGGCCATGATGTCACCAGGGGCTCAGATTTGACAGATGAGTTAAGAATGGATCTTAAGCCTTGCATCTCTATGAAGGGACATATCTAAAAACCTGTTGGTAAGATCAAAAGCCGCTTGTAGTGCACGCCAGCAACATTTTTTATTTTTTTTCAATCAAAAAAGTCATGTGAGAAACCAAATACACTCTCTTTCATGAGTTAAATACCCATATGTATTGTTTATTCCAATTCTATGTTGACTCTCCTTTTGCATTATGTCCTTTTTATATTTGCTAAATGTCATCACTATTTGCTAGTTTTTGATGTGTAATACTGAAAAACTCTAATAAAAAGTTATTAAAAAACAAAGTACACCACCTTTAACACCTTAAAGGGAGTTTATCACTGCCCTCAGCTACTTTAAACCGCTGCCATAGTGCTGTAGATGCTGTTAGCAGAATAACCACAGCTTTCTTAGGTTTCAGAGCCCCAGGGATGTGGAGAAACAGCACCTATTCTTTATTCAAATGAGGATCTTCGAGCACAGGGGGAGTTTTCTTCTATTACTGAGCACTGCTGCATCATCCCTAAACACACCCATCCTGCATTCAGCTTGTCCTCTTGGGCAGTGTTAGGATCGATCCGGCGGATAGACCGGGCCAGTACACTGGCACTCTATTCACTTATTTATTCATGATTTTTATTTGTCACCGTTTGTCACTTTGCTGTGGATGAAGGGGTGCGGAAACCCTTTTGGGTCCTACCCGTAGTCTAGGGGTTGGAGTGTGTGGCCTTCGGGTTCCCTCCTTCCTTGCTCTCCTGGTCTGTCTCTGCTTTTGTGGAGATGGACAACAGTTGCAGGCTCAGTAGTACTCTTGGGGTGGCAGCCCTTGAGGAGACTGGTGCAAGTGGCTGGCTTGATAGTACTCTTGGTGGCAGCCCGGGAGGAAACCAAGCAAGATCTGACCCTCCTGCCTTGGCAGTTGGGTTAGTCAAATCACACTGCCCAGGGGGACGAGCTGAATGCAGGATGGGTGTGTTTAGTGATGATGCAGCAATTCTCAGTAATAGAAGAAAACTCCTCCCTGTGCACCAAAATACTCATTTGAATAACCAGGTGGCAACCAGGTACTGCTTGTCAAATGCCTCTGATCATCAGCAAGTGTGACCGCCTCTGTCAAGAAGGTAACACACAATGTACTGGATACAGCAATAGCTGTCTTTAACTTCTCAGTAAGTGAAAATATGCATACGTTTTTCTGTTACTGCACGGAGAAAGCTTCAGGACAACAATGAATTCTTGATGGGGTTTTTTTTTTTTAGCATTTGGTAGATATACGCACGCATACATACATAAACAGTATAATGGTCCACATTGAACCCTGCACAGTATAATGCCTGTGCTCCGCAGTGGCATCTGAACAGTATAATGTTCCACGGTGGCCCCCACACGGTATCATATGCTCCACGGCGGCCTCCGTACGATATAATATGGATTGCGTATTCACAGTCCATATTGTATGGCACTACATGACTCCCTGCTACAGGATTCCCCGCTGCCCACTCTTTGGAGGTGCCGGCCAGGCAGATAGCATAGAATTCAAAGAGGGTGTACCTTGTTTTTTTCATGAGTGGATAAGTTAAAAGAATGTTAGATGTCACTGAAGAGTTCCATAATCATATTAAAGGCCAGGAGCATGTATACAGGTAATGGAACTCCAAGGTGACTTCTAATATAATTTATAATTTATAGTAGGACATACATTATTCTGTTTAATGTATAACTGAGTTTCTGTAGAGCCTCTTAAAGATTAAAGGTGGTCCTCCTGTCCAACAAAATTATTCATCATCTGAGGTGTATTATAGTGTGTGTGTGTGTGTGTGTGTGTGTGTGTGTGTGTGTGTGTGTGTGTTTTTTTGTTTTTTTTTTGTTTTTTACAACAGCAAAGACATAGAACTGTATAGTACACACTGAAATGGATCACTGTCATTGGCTATTACGAGACTTTAATGGAAGAGCAGTGAGAGGAGCAGCACGTTGTTATGTAGCACCATTCATATAATCGTCTGGTTCTGACATCAGAATGTGATGGCTATCCAAGTATTAGTAGTATTTCTATCTAATAGAGGTGATATTATCCTACTACAAATGCATTGCAGAACACTGATGATGAATTCTTTTTATACCGGTTAAGGTCTAGTTAACATGTGCACTGCGTGTCTGCCTGGCACAGATCTGTCATAAATTGCCAGACAAAAAAGATTTCAGTTTAAAAAAAAAAAACAAAAAAAAACAACACACCCAACGGACCCCACTAATGTCAATGTGGTTCCTTGGGCTCCATTCACGTACATCAAGGGTGTCTAAAAAAATTTTTCTAAGGAGGGTCAGATTTGGTGAGGTGAAAATGTATGGGAGCTGACATTCTTTTAGGCTGGGGCCCCATGTAACGTACCTCCAAAGTGGATCTTTGTTGGCATAAGGCTGCTATGCTCACTAACCCGGCGGGGGGGGGTTCATGCAGAAAGGATGTGCTGGGGAAACGATCTGAATATCTTCTGTAGACAGACATGTCATGACATGTCATTTTATATGGCAAAAACTTTGAGACGGTTTAACTTACACAAGTGATTTTGAGATTTTTTTTATTTTTTTTTGACACATACTTCATGTTAGTGGTAAATACTAATCAATATTTTTGTATTTATTTATAAAAAAAAAATAGGAAATTTGATGGAAATTTTTGGAAAAAAACGCAATTTTCAAAATGTGAAATGCTCTGCTTATCAGACAGATGGTCATATCAACCAAATACACTAATAAATATTTATCTACCATATCTCTGCTTTATATTGGCATCATATTTTGTCATTTTATTTTGGATGTTAGAGTGCTTACAAGTGTAACAGTGATTTTCCAGATTTACAAGAAAATTTCTCAAACTAATTAATTTTTTAGGCACTACTTCAGCTCTGAAGGAGATTATTAAGGCCTATATATTAGAAACCCCCCATAAATCATCCCATTTTCAAAACTGCACCCCTCAAATAATTCAAAACAGCATTTGGGAAGTTTAACCCTTTAAGAATTTCACAGGAATTAAAACAATATGGAGGTGAAATTTAGACAATTTTTTTCCCACTAATACATTCACTTAGCCCTAATATTACCACATTCACAAAGGGTTAAAGGAGAAAATGCATCTGTTTATGAAATTTCTCCTGAGCACAGAAATATCCCACATGTGGGTGTAAACTCATGTTTGGGCACACGGCAGTGCACGAAAGGGAAAGAACGTCACTGGGTGTTTGAAAAGCAGGTTTTGCTGGAATATTTTCCAGGTGCCATGTCTCATTTGCAGAGCCCCTAGAGTACCAATGCAATGGACCCCCCCCCCCCCCAAGAGTGGCCCCACTTTGTAAACCACACCTCTCACAGAATTCATGAAGGGGTATAGTAAGCATTTTGACCATAGCCATTTCACAGATTTTTCTAACTTTGGGTTGTGTAAATTACTAAAACGTCACTTTATCCCCAAAGTTTTCATTTTCACAAGGGGTTAAAGGTGAGAGAGCACCCCACGGTTTAAATAATTGCTCCTGAACACTGCCATACACCATATGTGTTTGTAATCTGCTGTATGGTTACATGGCGGGGCTCAGAATGGAAAGAGTGCAATTTGGCTTTTGGAGGACAGATTTTACTGGAATACAGTAGTTTTCAGGTGCCATATCTCACTTGCAGAGCCCCTAAATTACCAGTACAATGGAAACCCCCAAAAAGTGACCCTGTTTTGGAAACTACACCCCTCAAGGAATTTCTCAAGGGGTATAGTGAGCATTTTGACCATACAGCTGTTTCACAGATTCATTTAATGTTGGGACGTAAAAATTAAAAATTCCTTTTTTTTTTCCCCCTATAAACTGTCCATTTAGCGCCATATTTTAAATTTTTACAAGGGGTTAAAAAAGAAAAACACACCCCACAGTTTGTTGCACAAGTTCTTCTGAACACAGAAATGTCCCATATGTGTTTGTAATCTGCTGTATGGTTACATGGCGGGGCTCAGAATGGAAAGAGCGCAATTTGGCTTTTGGAGGGCAGATTTTGCTGGAATACAGTAGTTTTCAGGTGCCATGTCACATTTGTAGAGCCCCTAAATTACCAGTACAATGGAAACCTCTCAAATGTGACCCCATTTTAGAAACTACACCCCTCAAGGAATTTCTCAAGTGGTATTATCATTTTGAGCTTTCGGAATATAGATTTAGACTGAGGCCCCACGTTGCAGAAAAACAGCTTTTTTTGTTGCAGATTTTTTTGTGGTTTTTTGGAGCCAAAGCCAACAATGGCTACAAAAGGAATGGGAAATATATAGGAAGTTCTTAGACTTCTACCTTCTGCTTAATCCACTCCTGGCTTTGGCTCAAAGAACTTCAACAAAATGTGCAACAAAAAAAGCTGCGTTTCCGCAACGTGGGGCTGTAGCCTTTGAGGGATTTTTCTGGACGCCATATTGTTTTTTCCATGCATGAATGGAGTGTCATGACAGTCTCTGTTGCTTTACATGGGAATCCACTGTGACCAGGTTAACAATAAGGATTGTTTATATCCTTGGTGAATCCTTTTAACAGCAGAATCAGTGATTCCAGTGTGAACAGAGCCTTATGTAACTGGGGCATACATTTGTTTATTGATGATTCTTTAAATTCTTAGATGATTAACAATTTTGAAGTGGGAAAAAATGAATCCAAGCAAAATTACAATAAAAGACTAGCGCTTCAGTCTATTAGATACAGTATACCCTGCATACTGAGCCCTTGTTGAATGTATAGGTGTCAGTGGACATTGGAGATCTATAGTTGCTAAGAGACCTGGTGGGTGTGAGATGTAATTAATGCAGGTGGAAAGCTTGGTGTGAAAACCTGCGCCACCGCCTTCCGTCTATACAAACACTAAATGCTGCTGCCAGGACAGATTCATTGTGTGTATGGTGTAAATGTCATTTCTGTTATAAAATCAAAGACTTATCAGAAGTTACATCAACTGGTCAAAGACACATAAGAGTATTTTTTTTGTATTGTAGTAAATACAAACGCTTATTTCTGAAGCCTCAGAAATGTGATCATAATATGTTGTAATAAGAGAATGAAATATTTCTATTACAGATTCACAAAAAGAAAAGGATCTACGTGGAGCCTTAAGAGCTGAAATTGAAAGGTTTTAAAATCACTTAATTTGTGGGTCGTCTTGTTTTTATTAACTATATTGTCTTTAAGAGAAAGGAGAAGTGACCGCTGGGTGTCTCTTATCTTGGGAGATAGCTGTCAGTCCAACTGATCTGGGCAGAAGGAGGCCAGAGGAGGGGAGCTGTACAGTGGCCTGTGCATGAGACGCTTCATCAATAAATCACTTCTGCTTGCAGTGAGTGTATATGGAGGTTGTAGATCAGGGGTACACAACAATTTCCAGAAGAGAACATGCATGCATGTGGCTCTTTCCCTGTAGAATATAGGAGTTGCAAAACGGCCTAGGATTTTATAATGTTATTATAATGATGATGGAGCAAGTTCCCTGCATAGTTGGTCACATTTCCACCTCATATTTTTTTTTTTTTTATTCTGGAGTGTAAAGGAAGGAAGGGGGGGGGTCAAAGGACCCTATTCTCTTGACATGGCTGACAGTAGACCATTCTTACTTGCATGTCCCTGTTTCTACTCAGGGAAGAGTATATGTGAACAGACAAAGACAAGGACGTCTGTGTCCAGATGGTTGGGAGCCACACAGAATGGCATTAGAGCTAACCGGTGGCCCCCAGGCTGCGATTTGAGCATCACATTGTAGATAATGCATTTAACTAATATAGTTAATAAATTCTGTACCATCAATTCATAAGTACACCTGATGTTGAGGAAACTCCAGTCCTTTTTGTGTTCCTTGTATAGCAAAGAAAAGTAAACTAAACATTTCAGGTTAGTGACTTTATTTAAAGGATTCACCTGATAGGAAATGTTCTTATGTCTTGGCCGCTGCTTAATGTTGCAATTTATTCGGTAGGGTTTTTATTTGTCTTTGCTTTCTACATTTCCTTAACCAGAGGTCAGAATACTAAGGAACAAATCTAATTTTGTGATGGCTTTGTGTCTGGGGATTGGGGTGGATTAGATTGTGCAGAATTGTAAACTCTTGTACTGAAATATATAATGATTTTCTGCTATTTTAGGAAATTAAATAAAGAAGATGTTGTCATTCTGGATTCCCTCAACTATATTAAAGGTGACTGCTTATCTTCATTCATTTGCTCCTGCTTAACAAATAATATTAAAGTATGTGTGGTATCACTGACCCTTTAACCCACTAACTAGCCATGTGACAGTATGTTAAAACAAAACTATTTAGCCATATGTCTTAGTAACCATTTAATTCTTACCAGGAATGATGACTAGAGTGAGATATCTAATGAGATCGTAATTTTATTATTTAATTCTGCAGTTGAGGGGCCCTTAAAACATGACAAACCATTACTCAGCGCCGGCAGATTCTTTTGTCTGTATACAGTTCCTCCAGCTATTTGTGCCAGATGACTGCTACAGCTAATAACAGGCCACAAAGGTCACTGAGGCCTGTGATTCGCTATAGCGGTCCTCTAGCACACGGGACGTCACTGGTGACGTCTATCAGCGGACTTGTATAAAGACGAAATGAGCTAATGGAGCGTGTAACAGAGTCCTGGGGACTGGTGAGTAGTCGTTTGTTATGCTTAAGAGCCCCTCAGCAGCAGTATTAAATAATAAATTGAGTTGGAAAGCCCCTATAATCCAATTATCTGGAAGTTTTGGCAAAGAGAGAAAGGAAATGAATACTTACTGTATGTGCAGGTGACTTATAGCTGGTGACATAAAATATTATTTGCTAGTATACTGGTCAACTGCTTGAAGCATAGTGAGAAACCTCAGGAAACTGACTTCTGATATAAGGATATCTTCTCTTGAAGAAATGAATTGACCACATTGCAATTCTGTTATGTAGAGCGCAAGTTAGGTTTGCCATTTACATTTTAGAGGTGCTTTAACTGCACAGTATAACCACATAAAGAGCATTTGCACTCTCTAAAAATGGCATTGTCCTGTCAAAACAGCATTTTTTACAACCACACACTGAATGAGATTACATAGCATCCCATTCACAACCATGTAACCTCTTAACACTGCATCAAAGACCTCCTATGTGGTGTTCAGGGTTTGTCTTTGAAGGCTGTCATTCTGGAAAGCAATGGCATACATTAAAGCAAAAAAAAAATGCCAATAATACCATGGATTTCAAACACGCACTTGCCAAATGAAAATCTGCATCCCATCAACAGAAGATGGAATGCATATTTTAATTTGGCATGTGTGTGTTTGAAATTATATAGCCTATGGCAATTTTGTCTGGTCATATATCATAAATTGCTAGTTTTTTTTTTTTTTTTTTTTTTATTAACAAAATTATAAGACAGTGTTTTATGTACAATGTATTTTTATAGTTTAAAACCAAGTTCTTCTATGTAAACACTCTTTTGGACAATGTCCTTCCTGGGGAGTCCAAAAGACTTTGTTGTGCAGTGGTGAGAAATGGGGTACTCAGAATCGCCATTCTAGTAATCACAGCCCCTTCATCCTGGCATATGGGGTTTCCACCTACTAAAACATCTGTACTGTGACACATTTTGTCGTCTTATCAGTAAACTGGTCTAAGCAGCATATGCTCTCAGTAAATTGAGCCAAGCCAAAGATAATGTAACACAGCAGATGGTTACTACATATTCAAGAGTTGAGAGTAGATAATGAATCCAGCTTATTAAATAGCCAATTACAATAAAACCTTCTGTCTAAAGTATGTAGAAATGACCTTTGTTCTAGTTAGTTGCTATAATAATGTAATGACCTAATAATTACATGTGGCCAGGCTATGGATATTCTATCATGTCTACTCCACCTGCCGTTTGTGTCATGATCAGTTAAGTCCACATGATGATAAGCTGTCCTGTAATATTTTTTCTAAGATGCTAAAGCAAACATTGCTCTACATATTAAACCAGGGCTGTGGAGTCGGTAGGTCAAACTTGCTCTGACTCTATTTTTCCACAGTCCAACTCTGACTCCTGGTCCGACTCCACTTCATAAATAGCAGCCATGGTCAGACAAACTGCAGAGCTCCTCTAATTCGCAAAAAAGCTAGCAATTAAATTTTTACGAAAGTGAATAGCAATTACAAAAGCTATGCTTTTAATTTAAAATAGTAAATATAATAATAGTAAAAATAATGAATCATTTTTATTTTGCAGATGGAGTTGGTAACTTTCTTTCTTTCATCTCCGACACCAAAGCCCTGAATGCAAAAAAAAAAAAAATCTACTCCAGAGACATACATATTTTTTAGTACAGGGCATACTAATGTGTAGTGTATATTCACTCAGTTGCACTGTTCACTTTATACAGCTATTGAATGTGTCCTCTGTTTGGTCATGTGATTGGAAGACTGACCTGCCAATTCATACACCACCCAGAAGTCTCTGTTTTATGCGCAAGTCTGAGCGTGTATCAGCCATAAAAAAAAAAAAAAGTGGATTCCATCTGATGTTTCAGATCGCATGACCAAATGGCCGACACGTTCAGCAGCTGAATAAAATGAGCGGTGCAACTGATGAATGGGTGCACAGTTCACTACACCTTAACGTGCCCTGTACTAAAGGGCTCAAAAATATCTATTTCTGGAGTTGGGTTTTAAATAGATGCCTTTATGCAATGCAATTTTATTTGTTGCTTAATATTGGTAAGGTATATTATTTATGCATATTGTTAGATCTTTTGGCAATGTTGTAAATGCAGTAGCTGACAAAATGCTTAGATTGCAGTTAACAATTGTTGATTGCAACTTTAAAATTTAAGCAAACACTGCATTTGACCACAATATATAACCATGAGGTTACAAGTCAAGGAAGCCCAGATGGTGGGATCCCCAAATTAGAGGGTTGCCTCTAATCTCAGTTTGTGAGACGTAGGTAAATCTGTTCACTAGGAACTTTCTTTCACTAACACATTAGTGACTCTTTGGGGTCAAGTAGTCATCCAGAAGAGTACCAAAACTGTTCCTAAAAGGTGGCCATACACATTAGGTAGACATAGGTTAATGGTTGAACAACCATGTATCCAAAGATTGTTCAGTATACCATTTGTTTCACAAATGGAGCTATATATATTTAGTCCTTATTGACTGTGGCAGATTTTCAGACTTGGTCACACATGTTTATCGGGTGATGGATCAGCCATATTTCTAGGACAATACTTCAAGGAAAGATTGAACGTGGACAAAAAGATGTTTTGTAAGAACAAAAGAACTTTCATCCAAGTATCAAATGAAAAATTCAAACATAGACAACTTGTTTTCAGACCATAATCGTGTCATCAGTCGACTTAATATGATAGTTCGTTACTAATGTTTATGGTTAAAATTTCCCATTTTCAACAACTGTATACAGAGAACAATGCGTATAGTCAATAGTGAGTACAGTGTTCCATTTATGTCGCATGCTGGCATCATGATGGTTAAAGCCAAATGTCCAGTGTAAGAATCCAAGTATGTAGCCACATATCTCAGCTTTTGGCCCCAGGTAAATATGAAATGGGAAAAGTAGGACACTGGAATTAACTGTATATTGAGTTAGAAATCTGCAATATTACATAAAATGGCTATTGAGTCACAACAATACCACATCTACAGACATGTCAGTATAAATCATACATAGACCATTGCTTTCTCTGGCAGCCGAAAACCAGGAACTAAATAATTAAAGTGTTGCACTGTCATACATAATAATACTTAAAGGAGATTTCTGTAAAACAATAATGTACTTGTGGTTGCTATTGTTAAGCTTCATCTTGGTATCCTTTTTACAGATTGGTGAAAATAGATGGCAAGGTCATGTAACAGAAATGAAACACTTCCGCACATGCATACATGCCCTGTATTCACAGAACTTTGTAAATGTAGTTGGTAAAATTGCATGTACAGTATATGATGGGCAATGATTGCTTTATACATAGTGCATAAAATAACTAAAAGGGAACTGTAAAGACCATTCTAATTTCCAGCACTATGACCCATCAGGACTAGTGCAAATTGAACACAGTTTGCTGGCGAAGACAAATAAGCAGTGTCCACTTTAATCACAATTTGTTGCTTCATTTCCAATCTATCCATTATTTACGCAGCCACTAGCAGCTTCTGGGATTGATTCCTGTAAGACATTGAAGTATTCTCCGTAATTATACTGTCTAGTGCTAGGTTGACACAAAGTCAGAGAATATCACATTGGTATACGTAATGGGACAGGATGACTGCTGGTAACATGAAGGAAAATAAAGAGTTGGAAGTTCCACTGAGACCTGCATAAACTCTCTGTACCTTCATAATTTTCTTAGGTTCAACAGAAAATTAACCATTTCCACACATACACATGTACTGTATTCACAATGTCCCCCAATGCATGTGTGAACGTGGTTGAACAAATAGAAGAGAATTTGGACCCTCAATGATCAGACATCTATAACCTATTCTATGAATAGGTAATACGTTTATAACTTGGTACCACCCCTTTAAGTAGTAATATTGTGACCTTGCTTTACCTGGTTGTGGAAAAATTGTAAAGCTATGCAGACAGATGTTTTCTCCTCTTTCTTTTCCAGGTTATAGGTATGAGATGTTTTGTCTTATTAAACATGTACAGACTCCACACTGCCTGGTATGACATGTTACTAAAATTTCCTTGTGTATATATATGTATGAACTAGTTATAGTCATTAGATTGTATTAAATAGTGTTTGCATTTGATGTATGTAATAGATATTTTAATGTATATGTTACCGTAGTTGAGAATGTATACAAAAAGTACCTATTGTTACAAATCGTTCCATTTCTGCAGATGCTTTTTAGATGTATTGCTGCCAGGAATATAGACTTTTTAATGAGCCGTGTAAATGTGTGTTTGTGTTGTTTTTGTTTTTTTTCTTGCATGCTTTGAGTGGTCTGACTCTTACTGGGATGTATATTGGTGTAATTTCCTGTTCTCACTTATGTACTGCTACTTGGATTTGGCCAGTTTTTTTGCTCACCCTATTCTAAAAGCATGTAAAGTTACAACACTTTTATAGTCTAAAATTGACTGTAGAACACTAGAGAGCCCTTTAAAGAGGACCTTTCACATCCTCATGTATATGCGTTTTTACATACCGCTAGAAAGCACTGAATTCAGCGCACTGCCAGCTTTCCCGTTATGTTCCCCGGGGCTGGAGATATCGGGGGTCTAAATTTCACCGTTCACTGTCAGAAGGGCGTTCCTGACAGTCTAGCTGCGCTGTGAGGAATGTCTTCCCTGATAGTATTCCTCCATAGCACTGTACTGGGGGGACATTCCTCACAGCTTAGCGTCATCACTGAGCGGTAAGGAACGCCCTCCCTGACAGTACTCCTCCATAGCACTGTACTGGGGGGGCGTTCCTCACAGCTTAGCGTCATCACTGGGCAGTAAGGAACACCCTCTCTCTCTGTACTCGTCCCATAGCCATGTGCTGTCAGAGGGGGCGTTCCTTACAGCCCAGTGATGACGCTGAGCTGTGAGGAACGCCCCCCAGTACAGTGCTATGGAGGAGTACTGTCAGGGAGAGCGTTCCTCACAGCGCAGCTAGACTGTCAGGAACACCCTTTTGATAATGAACGGTGAAATTTAGACCCCCGATATCTCCAGCCCCGGAGCACATACTGGGAAAGCCGGCAGTGCGCTGAATTCAGCGCACTGTCGGCTTTCTAGCGGTATGTAAAACCGCATATACATGAGGACGTGAAAGGTCCTCTTTAAGACAACATATTTAGACATGGTAGTTCTGTTGTTCTTTTACTTCAGTAGGCAGATTTGATGGAAATGCTTGCGTTGTTAAAGAGGACCTTTCACCACCAGCTCCAGCTATTTGCATCCTTCATTGGTGGTCGTTTAAAGGACCATTCACGTCCTCATAGATGTGTGGTATTATACATACACATATAAATAGAGAGATATTATACATACCACTAGAAAACCTCTATGCGCTTAATTCACTGCCCCATCTTCCATAGACTTGTACTGTCGGGGGGGGCGTTCCTTACAGCCCATGGATGACGCAGTGAGGCCCACCCTTCTGACAGTGGGGAGATATCGGTTTCCGAAATTAACGGCACCAATATCTCCAGCATCGAGTGCATACCAGGAAAGCCGGCAGTGTGCTGAATTAAGGGCACTGTTGGCTTTCTAGTGGTATAGAATACCGCACATCTATGAGGATGGGAAAGGCTTTCTTTAAGGGCCCCATTATATACTTACCTCGCTTCTTCCTGCAGGATGGCCCATCCTTCTTTTTCTAACTGCCGGCGCGCGCTACAGTGCCAGAGCTGGTCTGTGCTCTGCAGCGACGATCCACGTCTACTGCACAGGCGTGGGAGCTGCGCAGTAGAGGTGGATTATCGGCATCAGAGCACAGCAGTGCTGGGACATTAGCGCGCGCTGGCAGTCAGAAAAGAAGGAGGAGCCTTCCTGCAGAAGGAAGCCTGGAAGGTAAGTATGATGGAGTGGATGGTGCGGTGGAGTAGTAGTGACCTTCCGTTTCCGGAAACAGGAAAACGGATCGTCACCGGATAACCAACAAATGTCCCTGGGGTGGTCGTATGGGTAAATCTACATTTTTGATTAATTGCTATTTAGAAAGTAGGAGGGGGGGAGCGTGTTTAGATTAGTGTAGGGATTTCCCTTTATCCCAGACAACCCCTTTAATGTAGGGCCCGAACCCTGGGGAACAATAAACAGTAATAATTAAATACTCTTATGTTATTGCAGATCTATTGTCTAACTTCTCCAGACATCAGCTCCAGCTGGAACCAGGACAGACAGCAGGATGACAAATATACACAAGCAGTGTAAGTGATAGAAGCCTTGCTGTGCCACTTTGTTAGAAACATTACAATAGTAGAACACATTGACACAAACTCACCAGGAATGATGTAGTTAAAGTTTCCTGTTCTAGAAGAGTCATTAACATTTTTGTATAGTGCCTATTTACAACAGGTATTTTGACTGCAAATGGTGAAATAAGCCCATAGCTATCTCCATTCTAGTCTGTAGATTGGATCGTTTTCTCCGTTTGTTTTTCAAGACTGATAGAAGAAAAAAAATACTAATTTGGCCTTGAAGGCAAACAGAGAATAATTCATTAGAAAGCGATCTTAAAATGCGTGCTACCATAAGCTTCTCTCTGGGGGGTTGTACAGATTTCTGAATTGGTTAGTTCAAAGCTGCCATCAACGGCTGCTGGAATTCTTGTACATCTTTTATTTCTACATGGAACTCTTTGAATTGCAGATGAGGATGAAAGATTTTCAGATGTTTAGGGATTAGTTTAAGGCATCCTGAATTTCAAGTTATTTTCAATGTAAAGCATCTTGTTCTAAAAACAATCAGATCATTTTTCTTTCTTGTTAATATTTAATATAATTATGGTAATTTATTTATTACTGGCAGCAAAGAGTATAAAAAGGCTAAAAATTCATCCACATTATGGCCAGAGTAATAATGAGTGGTTTATATCATTACACTTATTTTGTTTTTGTGTTTTTTTTTTTTTGCATATAGATTTTCAATATGGCATTAAGACCATTATTTTCAGTATTTCACTTTGTACAAAAAAAAAAAAGACATCTCAAATGCCTAAACAGACATTGTGTGAGGAGCCAAAGCAGCAGCCACTTAATACAGGATTGATTAATATTTCTGACTCTACCAGACAGAAGGGGAATGTAATTAATTCTACCCTATGGGACCTTCCTTCCAATAAGAGCCCCAAGTCCCAAATAATGACAGGAAAACTCATTAAATGTGTTATATCCTTGAATTGTACAAGAATTGTTTTTTTTTTTTGTTTTTTTTGGGGTGAGGCTTTTGTATAATGTTCCAGCACAGTTTCCTCCAGAGCATAATTTGTGCTCTTTATGCTTGTCTTTTGTATGTTACGCACAGTGGTCTTGTAGACATTACCCCTTCTGACCCACATCAAGACCATTCACACAGCCAGCCAGTACCATGCTCTGCAACGATGGGAGTCAAAAACAATGAAACAGCTGCCTGTGGATGGGGACCTCTTCCTCTTAGCTTGGCTATTATTCACAGATTATTCCCTTAAGTTTCTTTGAAAACCAGGTTTTAATCTATAGGGCGTTACCTTCCAAAAGGTGGCACTAGGAGCAAATTCCTCTCTTTCACCAATGAGGTTTTATATTCCTTACCCAGAATTCTTAGCCGACATTACCCCTACTGACTGAGAGTCTTTTTGTTGCAGTCTTTGCTGCACTTTGAACCAACGCCAGAAATGGATCACACATGAAGCCCTTAAAGGGGTTGTCCATTCAAAAATGGACACAATTATTTTCTAAATCGGCGGGGACGGTGAAAAAAAATAATACTCTCCTTTCTCCAGTGCGCCTTGGCGCAGTCTGGTCCTCCTGGTCTGTTGTCTTCTGGCGGAAGTGCCCCCCACACGTGAAGGGCACATGACATCAGTACCTGTGATGTCCCGGGGGGTCTCTTCCTGAGCCCAAAATCAGCGGCTTCAGTGGAAGGGATCTGGATCATCACAGTTTAATTAATTATTACAACATGCATTCTTTGCTATTAAGGCCTCAGCAGTATCTTGTAATTTGTGACATTTGGGTTTGGAAACCTTGTCAGTTGGTGCCCTGGATTGTGTTATATGAATTAAAGTTTTCAATGAGTGTCACACTTTGATTGGTGAAGCCATGTTTGTTTCTCATTTGACAGGTTTGATGCTTTGGTGCAGAGGTTTGAGGCTCCAGATTCTCGAAATCGCTGGGATAGCCCTCTCTTTACTGTACATAAGGATGACATGCTCCCATTGGAACAGATTAGTGATGCAATTTTTCACAGGAAAGCACCTCCACCCAACCAATCTACACAAACGGTGTGTAATTTACATTTGTTTCTTATTTCTTGTAAGGTGTGTTGTAAAATTTGATGTGCAGACCAAATTCTGCTGAATACCTTCTGTGAAAGCCTAATTAATAAAACAACATAGATTACGGTCCAGGGAGACAGTCATACAGCCTAATGGAATGTAAAAGTGTCCCAATTTATTGTAATTCAGTTCATTTTGTATACTATTTTACAGATAAGACAACACAATGAACACAATACAGTGACCAGACTTCAAGGTTGTGCAATGTCTGCATTTAGAGATGAGCAAATTTTTCAAAAATTCGATTCGGCCGCATCACCGAATTTTCCTATTTTGATTCCATCTGAATTCATTTGCAGCGAATCGCGTTAAAAAACAGCTATTTCCTGGCTACAGAGAGCCTGTATAGTGGTGTAGAACACTGTACCTTGCAGTAACACACTGCTCTGTGGTAGTGAAACAATACTGTGAGTCAGTATGACACGCACATGACAGGCGTCAATCTTAGAAACACTGCATACTTCACTTATTTGGCTGGTTACCGGGCCAAAACTCATTAACTAACTCAAGTGTGAACTCAGCCTTACAGGTCGATGTTAGTGCCAGGTATAAAGAACCGTGCAGAGACCCAAGATCTTGCTATAGCGTGAAAGACCGCACTCCTTTTACACCGTCGTCTACTGATTCCACATAGATGTCTACAGAACCTGTTAAACGCTTATACAGTACAAGTAGAGCCCCCTGACAGAGTGGAGAGGGTGCCAGCAGTAAGTTTGTGTTGATGTCACTGATTATTTTGCCCTTTCTCTGATCCTTCAGAACAATAACCCCCCCCCCCCCCAAAACAAAAAAAAAAAAAATGGATCCTGTCTGTTGAGCATCTGTCTTCATTCGGTCAGAATTTGGTCAGTAATCCATCAGTATTGCTGACGTAAAAAAAAACAGGAGTGGATCCAAAACAGAGTTGACACGTGAATGGAATATATGCATGTCTTCTGTGTTTTGTACCCACTCCTGCTTTTGGCTACCAAATCATAAGCCAATTCTGATGGGACCATACAGGCCTTACAGCTGCTACACAGACAGGATCCGTTGTGCGTCTCATTTTTCCTTCCTGGTGGCTAAGGAGGAGCACTTGGCATCAGATGTGTGGCATCGGGCGGGTGGCAGCATCGGAATAGTAGCTGAGGCAGGTAGCCAGAAGAATCCGATCTCTTTTGTCAAGGTTTGGGTGAGGCAGCATGGATGATTTAATCTGATTCATCAGGCATGGGTGGGTGGAAATCCTGGCTGAACCACGCCTGATTCATCTTGACAAAGGTCAGTCTCTCCATATTTTGGGTGGACAGGCGAGTTCTCCTTGGGGTAACTATGGCCCTTGCCACACTAAACACGCGCACTGATGCCACACTACTGGCTGGGAAGGACAGCTTTTTCAGGGCAAACTCGGCCAGTTGCGGCCACAAATCCAGTTTGGTTGCCCAGTAGTCCAGCGGATCTTCGATGACGAGTGGCAGGGTGCACTCCAAGTATGCCACCACCTGCTGGTTCAGGTTCTGCTCGGTCTAGCTGCTGGTGAGAAGTTTCTTCACTATGCAGGTGAAGAAAGCTGCACATGTTGACACAGGGCTATGGTGCCAACATTGGCACCCTGGCCACGCTTCCCTTTCTGCCCACAGATTCGACATATGGCAATGTTCAAGTCCCCCAGCGGCTTAACAAAAAACTGCCACACCGCCAAGTAGGTGATTTTACCCCCAACACACCACACTGACTGACTGCTACCGCAACTGCCTCCGTGAACCCCTGCACCACTGCTTTCCGGGCCAGTAGACTCCTGCGAAGCGGGTGGTCTACCCGGGGCACGTTTGGCTCCCGACCTCCCACTGCTGCCACCCTGCTGACTCCTGGCCACACTACCGACTTTCTGCCTCATGCGCAAGCTGCCACCCTCTTCTCCCGATGATGATGAAGCCTCTTCGTCACCCGGCTCCCAATCGGCTACATCATCATCGAGTACTGTCTGCACGTCACTGATGTCCTCCTCAAGTCTCTGAGCCAGGAGCCTGATCACTCGCAACACCAGCTACCACGCCACTCTCCTCATCACTACTTGCCTGCCTACCAGAGGAAGCGGGGGATGTCTCCTCCAGATCTTGGCTGGGCAGTAGCTGCTGATTGTCCACTAGTAGCTTGTCCTCGGTGTATAGTGGATCTGAGCCCACATCATAGAGTACTTTTCTGGTTGAGGGAACAGAAAAGGACAGCGGCAGGTTGAGGAAAGGTGAAGGCACAGGGCCTGCTCCCGGGCCAAGCTAACTAAGGGTTGTGTCTGACGAACCCACCGACTCTTGGCTGGTGGTGTCTGATATGACTGTGCATGCATCAGATACATTTAGGCCTGTGCCCCTCCCTTGTGCAGGGCCTGTCGCTTCTCTGTCTGACATACTGTTAGATCAAATAACTAAATGAAAAGGAAATTAATACAAGGCAAAAAGGCCTGTAACTTTCTCCCTTCAACACACAACTGCGAATTCCACTTATTCATGTTTTCTACCACTTTCCCTAGCGCCTGCTGACATCTCTCCCTGCATGAAGTACACTGGAAAACGCCTGACTCCAAGATGGCGGAGGGTATTTATAGGGTTGTGACATTACAGGGCTGGCTACTGATTGGCTGCACGCATGGCATTGTGGGTGATCCAGAGTTCCTTGCCCCATGTCCTAACGTGCAGCAGCTATTTTATGAAGAAATGATTCGTTACCACAAAGTGTGAGGAAATCTGGATTTGACGCGAATCGAATATTTCCTGAAATTTGGAACGAATTCCACTTCGTCAGCTTCGATTCGCTCATCTCTATCTACATTGAGCAAGCCAGGGTCTCTTGGCTGAGTCATCAAGTTAGCTTGTCTGACAGACAAATATACACATTTTGCTCTTTCACATACTATAGTTTAACCCTTCATTAACAGGTGTAAAGATTGCTCTACTACTGACTGTACTATTATATCTCACTGAGTGTATAGTTAATGCTCAATGACATAATAGTATCGTTCTTTCATGCCACTGGCACAGGAGCTTTGTGCAAATTAATGTATTTTGGGCACCTCTTCCCCCCCCCCCCCCAAAATGGCAATAAAAAGTGATCAATAATTCATACATAACAAAAATACATATAAATACTACAACTTGCCCTGCTAATAGAGTCCTTACATATCTACATCAACTGAACCGTAAAAAAGTTATAAGCTTCGGAATCCGTGAACCCAGGAAAATCGTTCATTTTCAAAAAACATTTTATTAATGAACACGGTAAAACTTAATAAAACCAATATAAATACGGTATTGCCGTAATCGCAATGACCAGCCGGACAAAGTTGCCATGTCATTTTTAACTCTTTCCCAATGTTGTCCAGAATAGTATGGTAGATGTTGGGTATTTAAATATGACGGTCGCTCATAGCTGACCAAGATGCACTTTCCCATTATGGGGTGGATCTCGCCGGCCCCACCAAGAGATCCGTGGGCGGGGATCAATTGCCATGACCACTGTGAGCCTGTTGAAGACTCGCAGGCCTGTCTCCGACATTGCCTTGTATTATAGGCTACTCTATGCTATGCTATACTTAAAAAATATTTTTTCCATGTGGTGAGCACCGTAGCAAGGAAAAAAAAATCAAAAGCGCCAAACCCCTGTTTTTTTTCTGTTTTGTTTCCCAGAAAAATTGGGATAAAGTCAAAGCAATAGACATTCCCCAAATTGGAATAAATAAACAGTACATCTGGCCCCGCAGAAATACGCCATATGCATACTCAGAAATATAAAAAAAGGTATGTGTGTCAGACTATGGTGCCTCTAAAAAATTTTTTGTAAAGTTTTTGATTTTTTATTTTTAAGAGGTTAAAAAATTTTTTATCACTGTAATTGTGTGCTGACCAAATACAGGTGACATGTTGTTTTGGCTGCACAGTGAAAGCAGTAAAATCAAATCTCATAAGAAATTTGCAGAAATACTGTTTGTTTGTTTTTCTCCAAATCCATCCGATTTGAACCTAAATAGGAAAGTTGTCTCACCCAGAGTGCTTTATTTACATCAGTGAAGACCATCATATGGTAGGATCAGTGCTGTTAAAGCAGTTGCCCAGGATAAAATAAAAATGAACCCCTAAACTAAACCGCCTCCCCCCGCCTAACTTCATATTTACTTAGTTTTAAAAGATTTTTTTTTTTTTTTTTAGCCTGGAAAACCCCTTTAATTCAGTGGGCAGATCTGAACCAGGAAAAGATGGGTATTAGCTGATGCTCACACAAGAACCCGTTCCGATGGATGAACTGAGGGAAATAACTTATTCACCTTATTTAGATCAGTTCTTCCCAATACCTCTTTATATTTTCTATTTATTGGTGGTGATGCTGCTTGTAAAGGAGGAGAATCTCCATGAGTATAGTATCGGAGACATCATTGCAGGTAGTCTGAACCTTCCAGCTCCTAGACAACTAGGAATTAGAGTCTGCAGAAGGGAAAACTGCTACTTAATGCAGGATACAAATCATATAATGGCCAGAGACATACAGGTTTACTACATGATTCATTGTTTCATGGTATGAATTTTGGGATATTTCTTGTTGGGGTGCATAGTTATTTTAATGTTTACAAATTTGACTACAACATACTTCTTTAATAATGCTTTTTTTTTTTTTTCATTTTAAAACAGCAACCTTTGTCCTCAACAAACTTTTTGCACGAGCTGGATAAGGTGACACAGGACATTGTGACTGTGAGTGTAACCACTACTGAAAGTGACTGTTCATGTGAGACAGGGCACATGGTTTTTTTTTTTTCTGGTCTAGAGTTGGTGTCCCATCCTTCCCTAACCTAGCTCACATTATAAGACCAGGTTCACGCAGATTGTATTTCTGCCCTTTTAAAATTCATGTATAAAGTTGTTTAAAATGACTGCTTTTAATTAAAAGTATAATTTGTCTTGTGAAGTCATGATTATTGGTTAAAATTCTCATGGGAAAAGTATGGATTTCACCTGGCTTTACCTTGTAACTTGATGGGACCAGTACAGGATTATCACATTTTGGGGCTTGTTGTCTCCAGTGTGAGTCTCAGTGGTTGGACCTCCACTAGTCAGCAAATGGTGGCGTATCCTAGTAATAAGTCATCACTTACTATGGCTGGAATACCCCTCTAAGGGTTACCGTGTCTATTGATCAGTTGTGTCTGACCTTGCACTTTTCTTTTAAAGAAGCACTCCAGGTTTTTTTTTGTCATTATGTACTTAGTTCCTCTATATAAATAATTCAGCAAATATTTTGTTATTCCTTTCTATCTGTATACTTTTTCTTCAAGGTCATGTGATCTCACTCAAAACCTATAGGTTTTAATCAGGTCTATCTACAGTTTAAGGGTCCATTCACATCACATTTTGATCCTTCCATTTTATGGATGCTAAAAATGGATGAAAACTAATGGAAACTGGTAGCCATCCATTTACATAGAGCCAATGTCAAATAAAAAGAATCAGTTTATTTTTATGTGGAGCTCAAAAGTTTTAGTATGTCCTACTTTTCCGTCCTATAGAAATAAACATAGGTTTTTTTTTTTGTTTGTTTTTTTTTGTTTAACATTGATGCGATGTAAGTGGATGACCATCCCTTTTGCGTCAGTTTTTGCAAGTGTAAATCTGATTCATTAAATGGATGATCAAACTGTGATGTGAACAGCCCCTAAAAGTCCATCCTATTCACTTACTGTATAATAGACTGTATTAAACAGGTTCTCCACAATTTCTGCCAATAACTGTTGATGAACAGACAGTTCCTGTCACATAGCAATAATGGAGCTAACAGCGCAGCTTTCCTAACTACAGTATATACATGTAGTCTCTTTAGATTTAGAATAATAGAGAGAAGGATAGTTACATACGTAGTTACTTAGTATGGTTGAAAAAGACTTATGTCCATCAAGTTCAACCAAGAAATGGGAAAGGGCATCACTGAAGGGACTTGTGAAAGAAAGTAGTATTCTATACATTTCCATAAGCATCAATGCTATTTTGCTGTAAAAATACATCTAAGCCTTTTTTTTAAGCTGTCAGCTGTTGCTTCTATGACCAGCTCCTGGGGTAGGCTTTTCCATAGATTCACAGTCCTTACAGTGAAGAAGACTTGTCGTCTCTTGAGATTTAAACTTTTGTGGGCCATTTATATATTTATACAGGTTTACCATATCTCCCCTTTAAATCCCTTAAATTCCTCTTCCCAAGAGTAAAGAAATTTATTTAATTTCTCCTCATAACTGAGATCCTCCATGCCCCTTATCAGATGTGTGGCCCTCTGTTGTACGTTTTACTACTCTAGGACATCCTTTCAATAAACTGGTGCCCAGAACTGAACTGCATATTCAAATGACTTACAGGTGCATCTCAATAAATTAGAATATCTTTGAAACGTTCATTCATTTCAGTAATTCAGTAATACAATTCATAATCAGCGTCTTCCATGATTGTGGGTCCTACTGAACTAGACTGAGGGACCATTTAAAGGCTTAGGAAACCTTGACAGGTAACACACTGAATTTACAATACTGAACTTTTTTACAATATTCTAGTTTTCTTAGATTTAGGTTTTCATTACCTGTAATCCATAATCAACATTAACAGAAATAAAACACTTGAAATACAACACTCTGTGTGTAAAGAACCTAGAAAATATAGATCACTCTTAATTTAATTACTGAAATAAACGTTTCAAATATATTCTAATTTATTGAGATGCACCTGTATAAAGTGGTAATATTACATCCTTGTCCCTTGATTCTACACCACTTTTATTACATGACAGTATCTCGCTGGCCTCAGAAGCAGCGGACTGACTTTGTATGCTGTTTATTTAATATGTGATCTACAAGTACACTCAAGTCCTTCTCCACCAGTGACTCTCCCAGCTTTACTCCCCCTAGGACATATGTTGCATGTAGACTATTTTACCCAGATGCATAACTTTACATTTAGCCACATTGAACCTTATTTGCCAAGTGGATGCCCAAAAACTGTCTGTCTGTCCAAGTCAGCCATGTACTTCTTCAGTATACTGTACTGTACTACATAGCTTGGTGTCATCTGCAAAAATAGACAGTGCCATTAAACCCATCTTCTATATCATTAATAAGTTAAACATCGGACCCAGCACTGAAACCTGGGGTACACCACTTATAATAGAGGACAATTCTGAGAAGTAGTCATTGACCACAACTCTCTGGCTTGGAAATACAGTATAATTTGTAATTGGATTAAAAACTAGTTAAAGGATCGTATCAAATCTGACTTTACAGAGGAAACCTAGAGAATCCCTTAAAAACGAAGACTAGGGGTACAGCAGTGATTGGACTTGATTCTATAAGTACTCGTGGGTGTAATCCATCTGGACCCGGAGCATTGCTCACATTTAATTTGTTTAGCTTGGCTTGGACTATTTCTATGCTTATTCAGTTTGGTATATTTTTTTGATGCTTTACCAACATTGGTGACTTCTACATCAACTATTTTGTTCTTCTGCATATACAGATCCAAAGAACCCATTTAGTAGCTTTGCTTTTTCTTGATCCCTGGTGACCAACTCCCCATTACCATTATTTAGGGGACCTACCTGTTCTGACCTTGGTTTTTATATTTAAAGAATTTTTTTTTTTTTTTTTTTTGGGGGGGGGGGGGTGTTTTGCTTTCCTTAGCCATCTGCCTTTCATTATGTATTTTTAGCTGATTTTATTTCCCTTTTTTTATAGAATTTTTTTTTTTTTTTTTTGCCTCCTCCTTGCGAATGGGGCGCCAGTGTGCTTGCATGATCGGCGCTCCATTCACTGCTATGGGACTGCCAGATTGTAGTACCAGCAGCCCCATAGCAGTGAATGGAGCGCCGTTCATGCAGTTGCACTAGTGCACCATTCATAAGGTGGAGGCATGGAGGACATCCAATCACTGGGGGATGCATTGGTCAGACCTCCCAGTGATCTAACACTGTGGATAGGGGTAAGTGTCCTTAACGGGACATCCCTTTTAAAGAATCGCTCCAGTGAAAATCACGTTTTTCCATCGCTGCATCCATCACGTGACCGAAAACCCCTTTTAAGCCTTAAGTATTTGTATACTGTATGTGATAAAGATACACAAATACAAAAATAAGAGTTGTGCCCCCCAAATGTAGATGTTTGGAACCTGGAAGAATAATAATAATAATAAATTTTATTTATATAGCGCCAACATATTCCGCAGCACTGTACAATTTGTAGGGTTCAAGTACTGATAAAAAAGAGACATTACAAAGAAATATTCAATTCACACACTGGGACTGAGGGCCTTGCTCGCAAGAGCTTACAATCTATGAGGTAGAGGGGGTGACACAGGAGGTAGCAGGGGCGGCAACAGACGTAGCATTGCTTGTACAATGATCAGACAATTCTGTAATAGAGGTTACTGTCATTACACATATATAAAGCTGTATGAGCCATTACCAGTCGTGTCCTTTAACGTGCAGATGGTGCCTGGACATATAAAGTTAGTTTGATACGGCATCATATCCTGTGAGGTAATGTTGGAGCATCAACAGAGGAGGGTACGTTTTAGGGATTCTAACTACGGAAGGGTTTACATTAGAAGTTGTGATAGGCCTGTCTGAAAAGATATGTCTTTAGTTTACGTTTGAAGCTGTGGAAATTGGGGATTAATCTAATAGTCTGGAATAGAGCATTCCAGAGAAGTGGTGCAACTCGGGAGAAGTCTCGTATACGAGCGTGGGAGGTTCTGATAATAGAGGATGTTAGTCTTAGGTCATTGAGTGAACAGAGAATACGGGTTGGGCGATAGACAGAGATGAGGGAGGAAATGTAGGGAGGTGCAGTATTATGGAGAGCCTTGTGAATGAGGGTGATAAGTTTATATTGTATTCTGTATTGAATAGGCAGCCAATGTAGTGACCGGCACAGACCGGAGGCATCACTGTAGCGTCTAGACTGATAGATGAGCCTGGCCGCACATTCAGAATAGATTGTAGAGGGGAGAGTTTAGTAAGGGGAAGACCAATTAGTAAGGAGTTACAGTAGTCAAGGAGGGAGTGAATCAGGGCAACAATAAGTGTCTTTAGTGTATTTGTGGTAAGGAAAGGGCGGATTCTGGAGATGTTTTTGAGGTGGAGATGACATGAGTGTGCGAGTGATTGGATATGGGGGGTGAATGAAAGGGCTGAGTCAAACAAAACCCCGAGGCAGCGGGTATACTGCCTAGGAGATATGGTAAGGCCAGAGACTGCAATGGAGATATCAGGGACAGATCTATTAGATGGTGGAAACAGCAGTAGTTCAGTCTTTGAGAGATTCAGTTTCAGATAAAGCGAAGACATGTTATTTGAGACAGCAGAGAGGCAGTCACCGGTGTTCTGTATTAGGGCAAGGGTGATGTCACGGGATGACGTATATAAAGATCAGCATAAGGATGGTACCGGAAACCAAATAGTGTTGACTATCTCAATGCCCGTCCCCTGGATGTCCACTGGTTTTGGAGGGTATCTGCGCTTGCGAAAGTCCACCACCATCTCCTTGGTTGTCCCAGCATTAATCCTAAAGTGGTTCTGCTGTTACCAATCCACAAAATCACAGTTCAATTCTCTGTACTCCCTGTCATCCTACTTTAGTGATTTATAGTTTGTACAAATTATATATATGTTATATAGATTTAAAATATATTTATATAGTTTTAAATTCTACAAGTTTATTATCCACCTCTTCAAAAGTTATTAAAAGCCTTAAGCGAGACTATTTATTTTACATCAGTTTGACTATTGGGAACCTCGCAGATCAGCTGGTTGCTGCACACCTCATTCGCCATATTCTTGATGGTGGTGGTTATGGATACTGCAGCGTGTCTAAGTCAAATTTGTGAGACACCGCTGAAGTACCCACAGTTGCCACTATCAAGAATACAGTGAGTGAGCAGATTAGCGCTGCCATGTAAACAGTGCTGGGGGTCCCTAGCTGATATGTGGGGGTCCCTACAGTCAGACTCCTGCCTACCCATGCACAATACCATTCCTGGACATTTAGCTCCTCTGATATGCAATGTTTAGTAACATACAAGACATATCTTCATGTGGAATACATTGCTTTCAATGTGTATTTTGTTTGTCTTCAGTTAAAAGAATTAGATATTTATTTTCACAGGCTATTCTAAGTGCCCAGAAGACCAGTGTTCCAGGAGATATCATCATGGTGCCGGGAGCCACTGAGAAAATATCCTTTAAAAAAAAACTGCATATGTAACTAAAAGGCTATGATAATGATTTTTTTTTTTTTTTTAAGCAATTCTAATACTACAATGTATTAACCATGCTACAGATAACCAACCATACAAGCTGTCTCTGACTCCCCTATACATATGCACTTTGTCAATTTGAAATGTTACCCCTTTATACTGACATCTAGTGTTTAAAATCTAAATTAAACTGTTCCATCGTTTCATTTTCATAGAGAGAGGCAACATCATAAAAAGAAACCTCTTCACAAAAAAGCTATTTTTTTTTTTTTTATTTAAAAAAAATGTCTCTTTGGTGTTAGTATGCATCTAAACTATGTTTTACTGTTCACTGCTGCAGGACAACCAGCCACTGATATGTCACCATGTGTGGAATATATATGAATCTGCATTCATATGCATTACTCATTATTGAAGGTATACTTTTGAAAGCAAATAATGGAAATAGGTCTAGAAAATGCCTCAAAAGAAAAGGTGGGCATTTAAACAGTATTCCGACATTAGACATTTGACACATCTGTAGGGCGTTCCATAAATATCTGATAGATGCATATCCCACCTGTGGCACCTAACCCTGTTTCCAGAACAGGCATTCCCCCCCCCCCCAATCCATTTTGGTGGTGCACACCTGTAGAAGTGAATGGAGAACCTTGCATATACATAGCCAACTCTCCATTCATTTTCCACCTGGATGTCACTTCACCAGGTGGGATAAAACTCAGGGGACGCTTGTTCTGGAGATGGGTGTAGATTCATGAAGTTGTATCAGCATCTATCAAGACATTTATGGAATATCCTGTGGCATAAATGCCACGGTTTGCCCACGGCAGAAATGCTGCAGGAAAAAAACACGGAATTTTACTGTCAATGTGTAGTGGATGGGATTCTAGCAAATCCCATTCCCACAGTGTGGGAAAATACGCGCTGCAGACACACTGCAGTTTTCAAAACAGTTGCAGTTTTGGAAATCGCAGCATGTCAATTATACCTATGGAAATGCCGGCGGTTTTCCTATAGGTATATTGGAAGCAGACAGTCCACAGAGGAAACCTCTGCAGACTTTCTGTGAAAAGCGCAGTGGGAAAAACCGCAATACGTTGCCGCCACGTTTTTTTTTTTTTCCCGCAGCACTTTTTTGCTGTGGCCCGCTACATGGGGCCTTGAAGGGTTTTACCAAGCTAAAAATATTGATGTCCTATCTTAAGGATAGGTAATCGATATCAGATCGGTGACAGTCTGACACCTAGCACCCCATACCGATCAGCTTTTCTCGACAGCTGCTGCACAGAGAATAGAGCAGGATGCAGAAAGCTCCCTTCTTTGCCCCATCAATCTGATATAGATCATCAATACTTTAGCCTGGAAAACCTCTTTATGGATACATCTTAATAATTTTGGTTTTATAATTGTGGCTGTATGGAACTGATGACCATAGTGTTACCAGTTACTTCTCAAATACACATCATGTAGTTTTCTCTCACACTTTTATATTCTCCCTTATTATTGTGACTATTTCTATTAACCAGTACTTATCATAATTGTCATAGGGCCCTTGATAAATGATGTGATTCATCTGTTTCCATAAGCTTGCAAAGAACCTTTGACTACTTCTGATTTTCTCTTAGGCCTGGTTCAGATCTGCGTTCGGGGAGTCCGCTTGGGGATCCCCCGAACGGAAACCTATACGCATAAAAAAGCAGTTTACCTGGGAAACCCGCGGACCCCATAGACTATAATGGGGTCCGTGTGGTTTCCATTCTGTGTCCAAACGAAACATGCGGAAACATGCAGAGAGGAAAGTGCTGCGGAAACCACATGGACCCCATTATAGTCTATGGGGTCCGCGGGTTTCCCAGGTAAACCGCTTTTTTATGTGTATAGGTTTCCATTCGGGCGGTCCCCAAGCGGACTCCCCGAAAGGAAACCCGAACGCAGATGTGAACCGGGCCTTAGAGACAACTCTTAGATTTTAATATTTGCAGTTTCTTCCTTAATGTTCCCACATGCAGCTACCACGTATACTGAATATGTCAGAGCTGCGGAGGCTTCGTCAACAGTTTATCAGTTACACCAAACTTCATCCCAATGAGAATATCTCACAGCTTGCAAATATGTTTGTACAGTACCTGAAACAAAGTATCCTCTGAAGAGACGACCAAATTAACTTCTAATATCATGAGAAGTTGCAAAACAGTAGTTTTTTTTTTTTTTTGTTTTGTTTTTTTTTCTTTTTCAGATTTTGCTGTGGTTATTTGAACCAAAGTCAAGAGTGGCTTGAAAAGGAATGGAAAATATAAAGGAAGCTCCTTCTAGTTCTCCCTTCTACTAAATCCACTCCTGACTTTGGTACAATCAATTAGTAATACTACAAAACTTTGCAGTGTAGACCAGGTCTTTATGCTTTTAATATGTCTGTACACAGTTTCTACAATAAGAATGTAAACTATTATTTATATGGACAAACTGTGAATGGTCATCATGTAAACTTATATTGGTAATTTTAGTACATACAGTAAATGATACTATCTAAGCATTTTAACAGTGATTTATTTATTTTGTCAGGAAAAGGGTAATTCATGGGTAGTTTGATTTTTGTCCCACTTTAGAATTGTGATATACAAGGGGGATGCCAAGAAAAAAGAGTGGGGGAAACCATTCCCATATTCCCTACTGTCATCACAAAGAATGAAGGGAAGCTGACCTTTATGCCTTACAGTGCCAGCTAAACTTCATGATTTCATGGGACCAGCTGACTTTCTGATATGTAAGATGAGCCACTGATTATCCCTACATGGCAGGGGTCGGCAACCCCTGGCATGCGTGCCACTCTTGGCATATTTCTCTGTCACAGCAGCCCAAGTCCCTGAGCGGGCGTCACTTAGACTAACTCGGCCAGCAGTTTTGTTTGGACCAAACATAGCTGAAACAAAACTGCTATTATACTCTGGGGTTTCTTCAGACCCCAGAGTATAATAAGCAAACATAAAAAACAACGTTGCTCAATGCTCTGGAGCAATTACCTGTTCTCTTCCGTGCTTCTGTCTGTTGTCAGAGACTGCTGATAGGGTCTCGGGTCACATCAGTGTCATGACTCATTTTAATCTGCATATTTTTTTAATTTTTTTTCAGGCCCCTGTCACCATGTCATCCCAGGTTGAGCCAACCCGCCCCTTCTGGTGCCACCATGTTTTATACATGCGCCCGCTGTAACAAAAAGTTGCAATGTGGTCAGCCTAAGCCCATCTGCTTTGTCCGCCTTCTGCCTAAGCCAGCTCAGGACCCTCCTGGCCCCTCTCCCACGGATACTTCCCCAGACTGGGAGGCTTCCCTTACTCCTTGTCTATACGGCAGCCATATTTAAGAATTCTGGAGGACAGGGTTATATTTAGAATAGACCCATCCTTTATCCCGAAAGTAGCTTCTACCTTCCACAGAAATCAGGAGATTGTGCTTCCCTCTTTCTGCCCAGCTCCCAAAAACCATTGCCTAGATATAAAGAGGATAGTTCTTCATTACTTGGAAGAAATGGCTCCCTTTCGGAAAGATCAGAACTTATTTGTCCTCTTCTCAGGGAAAAAACAAGGGTAAGAAGGCATCTAAAAGCACCCTGTCAAGATGGATAAGGACTTTAATCCAACAAGCCTATATTGCACAAGATCTCCCTCCACCAGAGGGAATCAAAGCACACTCCAATAGGGTCATAGCCTCTTCGTGGGCAGAGAGAGAGGAAGCTTCTGTTGACCAGATTTGTAAGGCTGCTACATAGTCTAGTTTTCATACCTTTATTAAACATTATAGACTGGACATTCTTTCCAGTCAGGATACTGGCTTTGGACGCAAAGTTCTGCAAGCAGTAGTTCCCCCCCCCCCCCCCGACTGGAGTAATTTGGTACTGCTCCTGTGGTGCTGTCATGAGGGACGTCCTGGAAAATAGGAATTAGACCTACCGGTAATTGGGTTTCCAGGAGTCCTTCATGACAACACCCTGATATTCCCTCCCCTTTGCATTACTTCTGGTTAGCAGATATGTTTATGGGGTGTATGTGATGTAACATATACCAAAAAAAAAAAAAAATAGAAAAAAAAATATATATAGTGGGTATCCACACATTATGATGATTTAATTATATATATATATATATATCAGTATATTTACACTATATAGACACTGGAGAGGGGAGGTGGGTTGGGGACCTTTGACCTCTCTAACTTCCTGTCCCGCTCAGAGGTCAACTTAATGTGGTACTGTCATGAAGGACTCCTGGAAATTACCTCCCAATTACCGGTAGGTCTAATTCCTTTTTTTTTTTTTCCCCACGTGAGCAAATCCTGTGTCATATTCTGCCCCTGCCAGGTGCTATTTTTCTTTCTATTCACTTTAATGGGAGTTATCAGGCAGAATCCACCTAAACATCGACCCTGACAATTCTTCCGGTAGCTGAAAAAAAAAAATCAGCATCTGCCCTCATTTAAGTCAATAGAGGTTGATTTCAGGCGCAATTTGCCTCTAATTCAGTGCCAAATTCCGTTGTTTAAACATACCCTATTGTACATACAGTAATTGTAGTCGTGTGTGGGTCTGTTGAAAACAGAACAGACTGCACAAAGATTGCATCTGTGTTTTCCACAGACCCTATGAATAGATTAGATGATTCTGAGTCACAAAAACAGACAGGAATAGGACCTGCTCCATATTTTGTGGATTTTTACCTATAGTGCCCACACAGATCTATAAATAATACAGTTATGTATGTGAATCTGTGGAACTGAATGGGTTTGCATGGTATCCATTATAACACAAAACACGGTTGTGTGCATGTTACCTAATGGCTGAGAGAGGATTTTTTATTTTTTTTTTTTACATGTTGACAAAAGTGTAGTTATTTAGTACACGACATTCTCTTTCCCCATACATTACAAAAAATATCCTACACCTAATAGTTAGGTTTTAACAGGTTATTTAGTGTGAAACATGAACAGTATAAAAAGTAAGCACAAAAAGGTGAAATAAATATTTTTTTTCTTCTATATCTGCTTCAAGAAAAAAAATTATATCAATTACACAGTAATTTACCCTGAAAAAAAAAAAATATATATTTTGCATAAAACAAGTGCCCATGATCAGCAGCAGGAGGCTGGTGGTTACGCATATACAGTAATACCTCGTAAATTCGCGAGGTTAGGTTACAGAGCGGGTCGCGGATCGCGAGGAATCGCGAATGTTTGGTACAAGCGCTTAGAAGCGCTTACAATGCCGATTTCTAATGTTTAACCCCTAAATATCAATAAACTTTACCCTACAGTACTGTACAGTATACTAAAGTATACTGTACAGTACTGTATATTAATACATTCATTCATTTTTCTTATACACTCACAGTAAAATGAAACTAATTACCGGGTACGTAACGAACAGGACGCTACTACCCAATAGCGAAGGTGTTTTTTTTTTATTAAATTTCACAGATCTGAGAAAAAAGAGCAAAATCTATATATGTTAGTTGCCAAAAAAATATCGCGAATCTGTGAATTCGCAAATTCGGAAACGCGAGTGTACGAGGTATTACTGTACCTGGGTTCCTGCAGCTGTTCTGATCAGCAATAGCTCCTGATCTGGGAAGGGTCAATAGCAACTGCGACATTTAAGCAGTTAGGTGGAAGGGGTTCCCTCTGTTATCCTTTCAGCCCTCCTTTGATGGAAAGTCATGGCAGCTAGAGGCCTAACAGTGGAAGCTTAGAAGTCCCAGACCAAACTATAAAATATATATATATAAAAAAAAGAAAAACTTTTTCCACCTCACAAAAAACTAAACAAAAAGAAATAAAAAAAACTCACATGGACCTCAGAATGACACCCCTTAAAAATACGATTCATTCTATAAAAACAAGTACGATTCAATTAATAGGAGCAGTGCTGCAGTTCTTCACATGCTCTATACCAGTGGACCGGGCTGCTCTGCCGCTTGTAAAGGAGCTGTGTTGCGCACGCCGTCCGCCCATTAGCAGCTTTCAGTACCTGAAGGCTGCTGTAACAGTTGATTTGTACAAGGTTGGACCCCCACAGTTTGCATACCGATGCCCTACCTTATGCATAGGTCATCAGTATGATAAAGTGATTTGGGCCAGAAAACCCCTTTAGGCTAAAGTAGCGGGCCACAGAGAAAAAGCGCTGCGGGAAAAACCACAGCGGAAACATATTACAGAGGTTTCCTCTGAGGACTTTCGGCTTCCTTTATACCTATAGGCTTTCTAAAACCGCAGCATTTCTGCTGTATGTATTTTTCTGCAATGTATGGATGGAATTCATTAGAATCCCATCCACTTTGCAATGACTGTGGCGTTTATGTCACATGGGACCCTGGCCTTAGGCCGGGGCAGAAACGCCATGGCAAAAAAACGCTGCGTTTTACATTATCCGCAAAGTGGATGAGATTCTAGCAAATCCCATCCACTCATTGCAGAAAAAAAAATCTGCATCGGAAATGCGATTTTAAAAAATGTGATGTGTTTCAGCCAAGGTCTTTTCTGCCGAGAGTTTTTAGGCTGCAGCTCGCTACGTGGGGTCTTAGGCGGTTAAGACCTGGTGCAGGTTTGAGGGTTAAGTACAAAAAAAACAAAAGCAGAGTTCTTCTTAGAGATCTGACTTGTGACTATGTGGTGCATATATGATGTGTACTAAAGTTGCTGTAAATAGGAGGCTTAGTAGAGTCATTCTGATGTTACAGTCACTCCCTTACATTGTGCAATCCTTACTACACATGATCTAGGGATACTCATAGTTTACACAAATGGAACTAACAGCGTCTGTGCACATAGCCACGGAAGTTAATTCTGAAGGACAAGGCTGCTCGGGGACCGATTTGCTTACTGTACCAGTTTGCAGGTGGGTGGCAGGAGCTTCTAATTGCCAGGGTCTAGATGGACACGTTTTTGTCAGGAGCTCTGGCCAGTGGTTGTCACAGACACAGACTGCCTCGGTTTATCTCGGCTGTAGTTTATAGACTAAGGATTTTAATCGACGGGCCCTGGGCATTGATGAGACAAGACAATACAGCGATACATGGAAAGTGTCTTGAATATACCACGGGGAGTGTACAGGGCTCCATTGTCAGTGCAGCCGGATGCTTCAGTGCATTGACATTCAGCACGCACTGCCCCAGTCTCTCTGTGCTTCTATATGTACACTGATTTGTATGTCAGACGCAGCATGGTGGACTACACCAGGCTGCCAGTCACCACAGCTAGCTGCTAAGGACACTTTTACACTTCACTCCATTGTTCTTCAGTATATAGGAAGAGTAATAAGTATAAAGAATTCAAGCACTCCTTGAGGTTGAGTTGAAGAGGTGATTTAATCAAAAGAAGATTCTTACAGAACAGTAAACGTTTTCGGCAATGCCGTCATCAGACTCTGTAGGTTGTGATATATAACATCATATATTTATAGTTTAACAAACCGATGAAAAAAAGCGAACAAACAATAGCACTCAATCTATTCTAATATACGCATATGGATGAAGGTAAAAAAAAAAATATCTATCAAAAAATACATCAGTAGTAATATCTATGTATAATGAATCTATTCTCTTCATAGAGCCTCAAGATGTCATTAGTATTAAATTAATCATATTAATGCATCTAAGATTAAGCAGGTAATGTCTCAATGTATTTAATATTATATATACACTTCAAAAGTAAATAAACTATCCAAGATATACAGGAGAAATCAATTCAGACTCACCTATGGTATAAATAAAAAGTTTAAATAATTATAAGATAGAATACGATCAGTAACAGTCCAGTCAATATTAGATGATCCAATCTTGATTCACGAAATTCACTATGTTGGGGTGATCTCCTCAAGTAGCATGCTGAAAATAGGTACATAATAGGGTGAATAAGGCCAAGAGGTCCTATATAGCAATATTTGCATAATGTCTCTAGTCTTCTGGTTAATAAAAGTAGTAACTCCATAAATATAAGGTAATAAATTATAGTCTCATTAGTTCTCATGCAGGAAGGGTATAAAAAAAATTAACTAACCATCACTCCACCTTCTACACAGAGCTCTTTCTCAACTGGAGAAACCAGGGAACACTGTGAGAATAATGTTCTTTGATTTCTCCAGTGCTTTTAACACTATACAGCCAGGGCTATTGAGAGACAAGCTGGTCCTAGTTGGAGTGGACCACCACCTCTCCAACTGGATCCTAGACTACCTCACAAACCGACCTCAGTATGTGAGAGCCCGGGACTGTGTGTCAGACACCGTGATCTGTAATACAGGGGCACCTCAAGGTACAGTTCTTGCCCCTTTCCTCTTCACACTGTACACTGCTGATTTTAGGTGCAACTCATCTAGCTGCTACTTACAGAAGTATTCTGATGAGACTGCAATAGTAGGCCTCATCACAGAAGTAGGATGACAGGGAGTACAGAGAATTGAACTGTGATTTTGTGGATTGGTAACAGCAGAACCACTTTAGGATTAATGCTGGGAAAACCAAGGAGATGGTGGTGGACTTTCGCAAGCGCAGATACCCTCCAAAACCAGTGGACATCCAGGGGACGGGCATTGAGATAGTCAACACTATTTGGCTTCCGGTACCATCCTTATGCTGATTTTTATATACGTCATCCCGTGACCTCACCCTTGCACTAATACAGAACACCGGTGACTGCCTCTCTGCTGTCTCAAATAACATGTCTTCGCTCTATCTGAAACTGAATCTCTCAAAGACTGAACTACTACTGTTTCCACCATCTAATAGATCTGTCCCTGATATCTCCATTGCAGTCTCTGGCCTTACCATAACTCCTAGGCAGTATGCCCGCTGCCTCGGGGTTTTGTTTGACTCAGACAAAACCCACCATATCCAATCATTCGCACGCTCATGTCATCTCCACCTCAAAAACATCTCCAGAATCCGCCCTTTCCTTACCACAGATACACTAAAGACACTTATTGTTGCCCTGATTCACTCCCGCCTTGACTACTGTAACTCCTTACTAATCGGTCTTCCCCTTACTAAACTCTCCCCTCTACAATCTATTCTGAATGCGGCGGCCAGGCTCATCTATCAGTCTAGACGCTACTGTGATGCCTCCGGTCTGTGCCGGTCACTACATTGGCTGCCTATTCAATACAGAATACAATATGAACTTATCACCCTCATTCACAAGGCTCTCCATAATGCTGCACCTCCCTACATTTCCTCCCTCATCTCTGTCTATCGCCCAACCTGTACTCTCCGTTCACTCAATGACCTAAGACTAACATCCTCTATTATCAGAACCTCCCACGCTCGTATACAAGACTTCTCCCGAGTTGCACCACTTCTCTGGAATGCTCTATCCTGGACTATTAGATTAACCCCCAATTTCCACAGCTTCAAGCATAAACTAAAGACATATCTTTTCAGACAGGCCTATCGCAACTCCTAATGTAAACCCTTCCGTAGTTAGAATCCCTAAAATATACCCTCCTCTGTTGATGCTCCAACATTACCTCACAGGATATGATGCCGTATCAGACTAACTTTATATGTTCAGGCACCATCTGCACATTAAAGGACACAACTGGTGACGGCTCATACAGCTTTATATATGTGTAATGACAGTAACCTCTATCACAAAATTGTCTGACCATTGTACATCCAATGCTACGTCTGTTGCCGCCCCTGCTACCTCCTGTGTCACTCCCTCTACCTCATAGATTGTAAGCTCTTGCGAGCAGGGCCCTCAGTCCCAGTGTGTGAATTGAATATTTCTTTGTAATGTATCTTTTTTGTCAGTACTTGAACCCTACAAATTGTACAGTGCTGCGGAATATGTTGGCGCTATATAAATAAAAATTATTATTATTATTATCAACACCTATAAGTACCTGGGTGTGCTCCTCAATAAGCTGGACTGGGCAGATCACTTGGATGCACTGTACAGAATGGGCCACAGCAGGCTCTATCTTCTTAGGAGACTGAGAGCCTTTGGAGTCCAGGGGACACTTAGGGCCTTTTTCAACTCTGTAGTGGCATCAGCCATCTTCTTCAGAGTGACCTGCTGGGGGAGTAGCATATCAACCAGGGATAGGAATAGATTCAACAAGCTATTATTATTATTGTTTATTTATATAGCACTATTAATTCCATGGTGCATTATATTTGAGGGTTTACATACAGTACACAAGATATACAAATATAATACTAACAGTGATCAACTGGCACAGCGGGATACAAGGCCCTGCCCGCAAGGGCTTACAATCTATGAGGGAAGAGGGATAGAGACAGAGGGTTAGAGGAAAGGTTGTACAGATGGTTGTGTGGTGACAGTAGTGTTATTGGAGGTTGTAGGCCTTCCTGAATTCTTGAAGCTTGTGATTGTGGGGGTTAGTCTTATGTGTCTTGGTAATGAGTTCCAGAGTATGGGGGATGCACGGGAGAAGCCTTGGAGACGATTGTATGAAGAGCGGATAAGAGCAGAGCGGAGTAGGAGGTCTTTGGAGGATCGGAGGTTACGTGCGGGCAGGTAGCGGGAGATTAGGTCGGGGATATATGGAGGGGACAGGTTGTGGATGGCTTTGTATGTCAGCGTTAGTAGTTTGAACTCTATTCGCTGGGCAAAAGGGTAGCCAGTGAAGGGATAGGCAGAGGGGAGCGACCGATGAAGAACGGGGGGGAGAGGTGAATTAAGCGAGCAGCACAGTTTAAGGTGGACTGGAGGGGGTAGAGAGTGTTAGCTGGGAGGCCATGGAGAAGGGTGTTACAGTAGTCTAGACGGGAGATTATGAGGGCTGATTAGAAGGGCCAGCTCTGACCTTGGGAGTCCCCTGGACCCAGTGCAGGTGGTGGGTGATAGAAGGATACTGTCCGTGGTGAGTTCCATATGGGAGAATAACTCCCATCCCATGCATGAGACCGTGATAATGCTGGGAAGTACTGTCAGTGACCGACTGCTTCACCCTAAGTGTGAGAAGGAGCGCTATCGGAAGTCTTTCCTCCTCGCTGCGGTTAGGCTGTAAACCAACACCGACCTAAGCGGAGATCATTCCATACATAGAACTGAAAGATCTTAAGTTGTGATATCCCTTCTACTACTTTTTTTACCTTTACCTGTTTTATCTGTATCTACTGTTACTGTAATGCCTGTCACTGTAATGCCTCTACCTTGGAGCTTTCTTGTATTTGTATGTATTTTCTTTGCTGCTGTAACAAACTGAATTTCCCCGTAGTGGGACTATTAAAGAATTATCTTATTTTATCTTATATTTTTGTAAAGAAACACAGTTAATTGGAATTGTGTAGCTCACGTGTTATTAGGACACTAGGTCCAGAGATGCCAGTCAGAGTGGATGGAAGTGGTCAGAGTGTGGGCAGACATATGTCACTGTGCAGAGCAATCTGCCAGTACTAGATTTGGGAACCGCCCCATTACTCTTTTTATGCATTTATTTTCATTATAATTATCTACAATTGCTCTCACTCACCATTGCATTAATCACATTAATCCAGTAATACTTTCAGTTATTACTTTCACTTATTGCTACTAACATCTATTATCCAAACTGCTATTTCCTATGTACTGTATTGCTATTCTTATAAACTGTTCCCATATCTAGTACTGGCAGATTGCGCTGCACAGTGACACACTTCCGCCCACACTCTGACCACTTCCGCCCACTCTGGGACAGGAAGTGATAAGGATACACTCCTGTCAAATCGAGAAGCCAGCCTCAACAAGCAGGTGGTGATACAGCTACTCTGCATATGACATACTTAAAGCGGCGGATACCGCTCCAATCTGCCACCGGTCCTTGAGTACTGCAAGAGGTAAGAACTTTCTGACCCATATGGTCTTCTAGACACCAGGAATGACACTTGGATCTGGATAGTAATTACTTTACTGCCATCTCTGGACCTAGTATCCTAATAAGATGTGACCTACATAATTCCAATTAACTATGTGATCCTTTACAACAATATGAGTTTTATACCCTTCCTGTATGAGAACTAATGAGACTGTAATTTATTACTTTATATTTATGGAGTTATTACTTTTACTAACTGGGAAACTAGTGATATTATGAAAATATTGCTATATAGGACCTCTTGGCCTTATTCACGCTATTACGTACCTATTTTCAGCATGCTACCTGAGGAGATCACCCCCAAATAATGGATTTCATGAATCAAGATTGGATCATCTAATATTGACTGGACTATTACCGATCGTATTCTATCTTATAATTATTTATACTTTTGTCCCATAGAGTCTGATGACGGCATTGCCGAAAACATTTATTGCTCTAAGAATCTTCTTTTGATTAAATCACCTCTCCAACTCAACCTAAGGAGTGCTTGAATTCTTTATACTCTCTACATATTGGGGTTGGGACCCTATTGAATCACCCACCGAAAAATTGAAAACTTGAGTGCCGCATGTAAATCATACTAGGAAGAGTAATAAGGCACTTAAGAATAGTAATACAGAAAGCCTCAGAGTTTAGTGACCTGCATCTGTCTCTCATGAAGGGCTGTGGCAGCCATTAGCACACATTATCACATGTGTACAGCCTCTAACCTGGCTTGCCAGTCTCCAGCTGTGGTGATGCCCATGGGCCTGCTACATTTTATGGCTTCTGAGAATTGTTTAGAACAACATCAGAAAAAAAAGTAGCATGGCAGTATATGTCAGAGGAGTAAGTGTACTTTGCCCCTTGCTGACACCAGCATTTTTTAAAAATTTTTTTCCTTCTCGCAAAACACTTTTTTTTTTTTTTTTTTTTTTATATATCACCTTGTGAAAGTTTGTGATTTGCAGGGCAATTTGTAGTTTTTAATGTTCCATATAATGTTTAGAAGCTGTAATAAGAAAAAAAAGTGGTGTGGAATGGGAAACACAATTCTGTCATTTTTATGACATTCACTGTACCATAAAAATATTGTTAGCTTTATACTGCATATCAGTACAGTTATGCTGCTAGTTCAGTTTTACATATATTTTATGGCTTGATATTTTTAAGACATAAACTTTATTAAAAATGTTTTTTGTCACCATTCTGACACTGTTTAAGGTGGTTGTCCAGGCTTAAAGGGGTTGGCCACTTTCAGGCCAATATTGAGAGACAAAGGTTGTTATACAATTTTTCAATATACTTTCTGTATAAATTCCTCACGGTTTTCTAGATCTACTTGCTGCCATTTATTTTGTTACTTCTAGTGGATAATTTTCTGACCATGGTCATGTGATGAACACAGGTGCACAGCTTGTTAGTCACAACACAGTAATCAGACATGCTCCTGGTAACGAGCTGTGCATCTGTGTGTCCATCACATGACCATGGTCAGAATTTTATCCACTAGAAGTAACAGAATAAATGACAGCAAGCAGAGATCTAGAAAACTGTGAGGAACTGATAAAGTATATTGGAAAATTGTACAACTATTTATTATACTAACTATAATATTTCTCTCAACATTGGTCGGAAAGTGGCCTTTAACCCTTTCGCTGCCAACCACGTATCTATACATCCTCCCAGAGTGGCACTTTCCTAGCCGATATCTCAGGATTGGTTAGGGCTATGAAGATCATTTTGGATTCATTTTAAAGATGAGAATCTCATCTTTAAAATTATACTATACCGAGATCTTCATGATAGCCCTTACAGATCCTGAGCGATTCACTGTTGAGATATAGGGCTCTAAAGTGTCCCGTCCCCCCTCCTTCTGCCTCAGGTACCATCTTAAGAACTGTGGTATGAAGAAGGAGGGGGGAGGAGCAGTCCTGAAGACTGCACAGAGATAATAAATCATCATCTGTGCATAACTTGGTGCATTTCAGACCTTAAAATGTATATATGCAGATATTGTTTGTGCTAATATTTTAATAAAAACCATATAGAGAAGCAAGTAAATTTTAAAGTGTAACTCCAATTTCATTTTTTTTTTTTCCCTCCGCTATGTGTGTGTGTGTGTGTGTGTGTGTGTGGTGGGGGTGAACATTTTTGTAATATACTTAATCTTATTAATCTATCAAACTTCCTTTTAATAGAAAACAGGCTGTTAAGTTCCTATAAGCAATGATATAACTCAGGTTGGGTTCACATCAACAGAGAGAAAAGTTCTGCATTTTTCAGGCGGAAATGGGGTTCATGGATTTCCGCAGGTAACTGCTTTGTAATTGTGGATTTCTGGTATCATAAGAAAGCTAAGCTTTAAGAACTAGCTCTAACATAATCTGAGAGATCATTAATTAAAAACAGTCGGGAATGTGGTTTTATATGCAGCATGAACAAACTGCTGCGTTTTAAGTTGAAATTCCTGACTGTTTTTAACTAGTGATATCTCAGGTTTTGTTATAGCTAGTACTTCAATAAGCTGAAATCTAAACTTTCTTTTGATACTAGAACCATTTCTCTAAGTAGTATAAAACTGAATGTACAGCCATTTGACATGACTACCCCAACACAATAGCGAGAAATAAAAATGGGAGTTACAATTTAAATCTCTATACAGTAATCTAGAAGTGTCTCGCCGCGCGTTGGGTACCCATGAGAAAAGCGCATTATAAATGTTTGTCATTTGACTGTTTATATAGTTGGGAGATATGATGGGTGACAGCATCTGAAAGTTAGCCTTCCAAAATAAGAGTTTATTTTATCTCAAGTACTGCCTGTGTATGTCAGCAGCACAGTCGCCACCTAGTGTGTATGGAGTAGGCTCAGCTGCAGCTGAACTGAGCTTTCATGTTATCAAAAAAGGGAAAAGGAGATAAGCCACAGCCAGAAACCTTATGTAGGCTTATCTTTCTTGAGATCAAAAATTATGGGCATTTTAAATTCCAACATGCCCAACTCTTCTTTTCCCTGTCGGGACACCTCCACATATATTAAATGTCAGCACTTCAAGTGTATTTGCCTGGCTCTCTCTGCTATTTTAAGGTAAGTCTCTCAGTATTAAATCATTATAAAATAAAGTATCTTGTAGAGGTGATTCCAGAGTTTCCAAAATGCCTCAGCGATTCAGCTTTGGAGCCCCATTTTAATGTAAAGTGTTGTTTTATTTACAGTATATGCAAACACAGCGAAAAGTGCTTTAGGGCGTCTTAGGGTGGGTTCACACCTGCGCTTCAGTCCGTCTGCTGCCAATCCGAGTGAAAATCTCAGGGAACGGGATCGGCATCGGATACCGAAAGGTTAGCAACACATTGGATTGCACCCTCTGCCCTGCGAATCCTTTTTTTTTTTTTTCGTCGGATACAAAGTCGGACATGCAGGACTTCGTGTCCGACGAAAAAAACGGCTTCGCAGTGCAGAGGGTGTAAGCGCACACCCGCGCATTGCTTTAAAAACCCATTCAAATGAATGGGTTTTTAACCAGTGCGTTGCTAACATGTCGGTATACGATGCCAATCCCGTTCCCCGAGATTTTCACTCGAATTGGCAGCGGACGGACTGAAGCGCAGGTGTGAACCCACCCTTACCTTACCTGGGTTTCAGTTTTCACTCTAGATTCTGGGGCAAAGCACTTTCCCTTCATTTGCATATGAATAAGACAACAATATAAATTAAAATGGGGCTTCAAAGCTGAATAACACGTTGTGGAAAAGCTGCTTTTTTTGCTGAGGTTTCTAGAGCCAAACCGAGGAGTGGCTACAAAAGAAATGGGAAATATAAAGCAAGCTTCTTATACTTCTTCCGTCTGCTCAATCCACCCCTGACTTTGGCTCAAAAAACCGCAGCAATATCTGCAGCAAAAAAAGCAGCTTTTCCGTAATGTGCGGCCTTACCCTTATCTGGAAACTGCAGAATCAGTTTGTTTTTGCACATTGAAGCAAATTCAGAAGTTTAGCATGGCAGCTAAACATATTAGTTCATTTCGACAAGGCTGAGTAGATATTTATGGATTTATTAGACAAAAAATAAAAATAAACTGCTTTGTGAGGGGCATCCTTTGTCCATCACAGGCTTACTACAGATCACTTTTGTGTCCTCTGTTCAGCCAAAATTCATATCCACCAGAGAAGGATCATCTTTGCAAAAAAATGTCAGGGACAAATATCACATTGAAATGTAATTTTAATCAATTGGTTGTGTTTTAGGTTTGGGTTATATGGATTTCATGTAGGGGGTTGGCATATATTTACAATTATTGCATGGCGCAATGAGTATTTCATTTTTTAAAAAAACATGGATTTCCCACCGCTGTATTAGATGGTCAAAAAGGTTCTGTGTGTTCGGCCAACATTCATTCAATGCATATGGCCGCCTGAGCGCCTATGGACTGGACAGCAGTGGGGGACATCGGAGCACTGGGGACAGGTGAGTATGAGTTTGTTTGGAAAGCCCCTTTAACTCCTTCCTACCACATCCATTTTTTGTCTTTGTATTTTTCCTTATTACTCCCCTCTTTCCAAAAGTCATAGTTTGATTTTTTCGTAGAGCCATATGAGGGCGACATTTTGACACACACAACTTTTTTAGATTTTCTTGTACAGAACTGTGTAGGGGATTTTTTTTTTTTTTTTTTTCTGTGGGGAGGGCAAGTTGTACTTTTTACTGATAACATTGTAGGGATTGTATGATGTTTACGTCACTTTTCATTCAATATTTCATGGCAGGTGAATCAGCGAAAAAACAGAGGTTCGACCATTTTTTTTTTTTTTTTCCTCCTGTTACTCAATCCACCATACAGGATATATATTTTTGCATGTTTATAGATCGGACATTTATGGATGCAGGGATGCCTAATGTGTTTTTATTTGTGATCTAGAGAGAGGGTGATTTTAATTTTAATATTTTTTTAAAACTTTCAGACCCCATAGGGTTACTTGAACTGGGTCTGATCACCAGTACTGCAATACTAAACTATTCTAATGTTGAAAATCCATTGAGTTTTTTTTACAGGATCCCTACTACAAAGAAAATATGGACGGGGCATTTAAAGGGTTAAAGCCCATGGTCAGATAGGATTTGATTGCGGACATTGCGTCTTCAATGTGTAAATCAATGGCTATGGCACCTGCTCAGCTTCTGATCAGGCATCATGTTTAAAGTCCCAACGTCTGCCATACTTATATGGCTGATGTCTAAAAGGAGACAAAGCATTACAAAACTATATAAAATTGGTATCACCATGAACATACAGACCCACAGAATAAAGGTAATGTATTATTTTTACCACCACAGAAGCAAATCCTGTAAAAATAGCCCAGAAGGTTTTTTTGTTTTTTTTCAAATTTCACAAGATTCAGAATTTTTTTTTTCCAGCCTCCCAATACATCATAAGGAATATTAAATGTTGTCATTAGGAAGAAACAATCCCTTATATGGCTGTTTTGAGAAAAAATTTTTAAAAAATTATGGATCTTGGAAGGCGGGGAGGAAAAATGGATATGCAAAATTGTCCCCATCCTGAAATAAAGAAAAATGTGTCACGTTGAAAATGCAGTCTAATCTGTAAGCAGCATCCTAAAGAGCAGGAGGAACTACCGTATTTTTTTGGACTATGAGGCATTTTTTTTCTCCCCCAAATTTGGGAGGAAAATGGGGGGCGGGGGGGGGGGGGTGCGTCTCATAGTCTGAATGTGGGTGTTTTGGCGGAGGAGCGGAGTCGCTGCATCACCGGTGAACCTTAGGAAAATGTCCCTGGGCCCGGTGGTACCTTTCGTTGCAGGCCAGCTCCTGCGCGGCGAGATCGCAGGAACCATCCTGTTCCTGTGAAAGTCTTCCATAGACTTGCAATCAAATGCTTGCAGGTTGAAGCCCCCTGGGAGGGGGGGGGGGGGCTAATGGTGTAAAAAAAAAAAAAAAAAAAGTCACTCACCCCCTTTCCCTAGAATACACATTAGGTATCCCTGTGTCTGAAAATGCCCGGTCTACAAACTTATAAAACTTTGGATGGTCATGTGATGGAGACACGGTGCTGCTCGTTATAGTCACAGCACAGTAATCGGACATCTGCCTGGTAATGAGCTGTGCACCTGTGTTCACTTGAATGGGGCTGAGCTGCAAACTGGTTATATGACGAATGAACAGGATTCTAGTGGCCTGAGAAGCAGAAGCAGTGCTGACTCGAGCGCCAATGACATTTTGAGCAACTGATCTGTAAGGGTCCAAAGTATTTGACCCTCACCAATGAGATATAGATGACCTTTCCCGAGGATTGTTCATAGATATTTAGGTTCTAAAAAACCCCTTTAACAGTAAAAAAAAAAAAAAAAAAAAAAAAAAAATTACATCTAAGGCCAGCAGAACAAGTGGTTTTCTGCTATGTTGTTTAGCACTTTGAATAGTGTAAAACAAAGCACTGCTAACTGTAATTTTGTATGATTCATTTCAGGTTGCTTTTCATCTGTATTCCTCTGCATTAAGATGGCTGAAAGTGAAGCACAAAGTACAGATCTCTCTTCTACCTTACAAGAAGGTGCAACTCCAAGTCAGAACGTGACACAGCATACTCAACAGCCTCACTTGTGCAGGTTTTACTCCCAAGGACGTTTCTGCCAGTTTGGGCGGAGATGCCGATTTCTACACCAACGAATATGTGACAAGCCTCCTGTGAAGAAGAATCCAGCCTTACAAAATAACACTGTGGTTGAAGTTACAGAATCACAGGTCGCTGAAAGTAAACATCCACTCAACCCTGTCCTACCAAAGAGTCGCCCTGAACCACCACACAAGCAATATCCAAACAGAAAACTATGTCGTTACTTTGCTGCAGGATACTGCTCCAAGGATAAGAACTGCAGGTTTTGGCATCCTCGGAAGACTCCACCAGTCCGTGATGTCTCCTCTGGAAACAAGAAACCACCTTTTAGAACTAAGATGGAGCGACCATCAATTATTCCAGAAGATATAAGGACTACAAATCTAACTGGAGATTTGGCAAGTAAGCTTAGAGAGACTGAAATTTCTCAACTGTTGAAGCGGTTTCCTAAGGACAAACTGATCATCCAAGAGAGGGAGGATGGGAAAGTTACCTATTATAGGGTAACTGTGGAGCCTACAGATCCAGACTGGGTGAGTTATTAACCTTGATCCAGGAACAACCAATTACAATCTTCTTTATGAGAAGCTGTTAATAATGTGGTCTAAGAATCAGTTATTAAATACATTCTTAGTTCACTATTAAATAGAAAGCTTTGATAAGTTTACATTGCATATTCTGATTCAAATTTTATGTAAATAAAGCTTAAACAGGTTATTCCACAAAAACATACATCACAGTGTAGATAAATGTTTGGTTGCTGGAGTGGAGTCTCTGGGACCATTACTATCAGGCTTGTTCCTGAACCAAGCAGTTTGTTTTGATGGCTGCCCCTGTGCCAAGCCAGACATAGTTCTACATTTTGCAGTTTACTGTAATTTGTGCAAAACTGCATTATTTCTGATGTGATTCTAAGTAAATTGCAGCAAAACCATGGCACTTTTGAAAACATTTTTGGCACAACAGCAAAACAATATAGCCACATGACGTTGTTCCTGTGATGTGAGAGATACATTGTACTTGTATTTGTGTGTGTGTGCGCGCGCGCGCGTGTGTGTGTGTGTGTGTGTGTGTGTGCGCGTGTGTGTGCGCGCGCGCGTACGGTGTCTGCTGCAGGTTTTTCATTGGGGCCCAGGAGCTTCATGTTATACTTCTGGTTCTTCCCATTGTAAGTGACTGAAAAATTGACAGAACCACTGACAGTGATACAAAATGTAGATGTAAACAGAGTCTTAACAATCATCCTTAATTGAAAGAAAAAGAAACCCTTAGATAGGACTTCAATATCATATGGGTTGTGGTCCGACACCCCCATCAATCAGCTTTTTGAAGAGACCGCAATATCAGGCGGCAGACGTCACAGCGGCTGAGTGCTGCTGTGAGAAATGCTGGGGAAAAGACCAGTTTTTGTGTGAGTGGAGAACTTTGGAGAACAGTGTGCGAGAGGGGGATACCATGAGGAGCAGTCTGTGAGAAAAGAGCCATGGAGATCAGTCTGTGTAAAGGTGGGATATAGGGAGCAGTCTCTGGGGAGAGCCAAGAGGAGTAGTGTGTGGAATAGAGGGTGAGCATGGGGGATCTGTCTTTGTGAGAGAGGTGTGGCCTAGAGGAGCAGTCTGGGACTTGAAATTATTTACATGTCATGTTTGGGGTCTGAGTTCATTTAGGGATCTAATCTATCTGACATGTGAATGGATTTTTTAGCTTCTGATAAAGGGTCTGAATTTTATTTTCTGGTGTCTATTCAGGGGGACTATTTTGAAGTCAGATTAATTTAGGGTGCATCAAAGACTCTGCACTGACTCAAAGATCCAGCACTCTAAAAAGAGAATATGCTATTTAGATCAGATTTATTAAGTGAAAACAATCCATCTGTCTGTGACATTTCAGTCCATCCCTGTCCTTCATCAGACAGGCTGATCACCTGGTAGAAGAGAGAAGTAGAAGTTGGAGAAAAGTTCTACAATTTTCCAACATACTTTGTATCAATTCCTCACGGTTTTCTAGATCTCTGCTTGCTGTCATTTATTCTGCTTACTCCCAGTGGATAAAAATCAGTCCATAGTCATGTGGTGGTACACAGGTGCACAGCTCGTTACCAGGCAGATGTCTGATTGCTGTGCTGTGACGAGCTGTGCACTTGTGTGCTCATCACATGACCATGGACTGTTTATCACATGACCATGCATTGGCATAATTTGCACCAAATTTATAAGATGTTGCACATTGATAAATGAGGAGCATCTATCTGAAACGTCTTTCCTGAAAGGCTACTTCACTTTCTATGCCACCCACTGAGTGTTGTAAGTTTGCGACAATTTTTGTGAAAGTTGTAGTTTATAAATCTGGAGCACAGACATCTAAAAGGTCTAACCACGAACTCTTTTCTAAAGTGCAGTGAGCAGTGCAGAAATCAGAAAGTCGCTTTTTTTTTTGCAAATGAGCTTGAAAAGTCACATGTCTGCATTTTTTAACACCAGAATTCCAGAGTGCAGGGCTTGATATATTTCTCCCGTTGTTTTTAATGTGATTATTCAAAATAATACACAGTTGCCATCATTGCACTACTAAATCCCCCCCCCCCCCATTGTGCCATTAAGCAAATTGGTATTGTGAGCAATGGTGTGCAAGAGTGAAAGACTTAATGAAAGACTTCTGCATCACATCAATGTGAAATTGTTAAAAGTACATTGTTTTATATACTTGACAGGCGATAAGAGTAAATCATTAGGAAATTCATAGGTAGGTTATTCACATGACAGCCACATGGAGTGTGCTTGGGAAATCAATGATATTTGTTGCTTTCCAGCCCCCCTTTTGGAATGTAGAATTAATTTTAAGAACTGTTTATTAGCTGTATAGGATCTATTTGTATTCTCAAAGATACATTTGTTATATGACTCAGTTTGCTGTGTGGCAAAATGTACTTGGCACAACTTTAGACATGCGAGACACATTTCTCTGACTGATGACACATCATGGCTGGTATATATGTAAACTTTAAATTTCCTTTCTCAATGCTTTTCAGAATGATGAAAGTGGATATAAAATTGTCAAAACACATAGTTTGGCATATGACATATATTCTTTGACACTTTTTTTGTTATGTAAATACCCCCTAATGTTTGTTTTCTTTTCTCGTATTTTTGACATTTTAGTGAAATCTACATATAATGTTGAGATGCTTTGCTTCACTGAGTGACATGACCTGTTTTGTCACCTTTCAGGGGCCTTTCTCACAGATTCTACAAAACAAACCCCAACAAAATAGCACACCATTTAATCCATAATTCAGAGAGTTGTAAACCATTCCCAATAGGTCAATCAGTCACAGCATTGAATGATGTAAAAAAAAAAAAACAAAAAAAAAAAAACTTTTAACAATATCTGATAAAACGCTACGGACGTCCACTACAAATATATACTTTGAGAACTGCAAGTCAGAAAAATGTTCCAGCATGTGGTATTTGTATATCATGTTATGGTCTCCTATTTACCCCACAACGTAGTAGATATTCCTGGGTTCAACATTAACACTAGGTCATAATCATGCCCCCAGGTCACAGTCTCATAGCATATATCTGTGAATTTTAGCAGCTGTGGTGTATGACAAAATGCAGAGTTTGCCTGGGGAGAATTTTTATATAAAATGTTGATTCTTCCCAGGATACTTTACTATCTCAGAACTTTAGTGATCCCGATACCCAAGTCTGTTTTCCTGAGTTTCCCAAAACAGATGGCCTTTATATGGCATGATTGTAAGCCCAGAGTAGCTTTACAGGCGCTCTTTAAGGCAAGAGATAATGGAGGTATGGGTGTACCAAACCTGTACCATTACTATTTAGCCACGACTTTGGGTCAACTTCAATTTTGGTTTTCATCGAACCATGATAAATTATGGCCAGATATGGAGGCTCAAATAGCCCAGATTACCGACTGGGAGGGATTCCTGCTAGCATCAGGGCCCAATAAACGTTTTCCCCCTCTCTGCCCCACCGGCTGTACAGGCCACGGTTGGGGCGTGGCGTGTCTTTTGTGCTATTTCAGATAGTGATAACCCTGCGGTCACATTGAATTTACCTCTTATGATGCTCCCTCACGTGATACCACATTTATCCTTGGGCACGTGATGCAGATGTGGGATAAAGTATATCTCTGACCTCTACAGAGGTAATACCATTGCACCCTTTTTCCGTGTTGCAGGAAACACATAATCTACCTGCAAAGGAAGCATATAACTATGCTAGATTGGTTTCATATGTCTGACACCACCTCAGCTCAACTGCACTTGCCACAGCTGACCGCTGACCTCCTACACCCACAGACTTCCCCAGATGCACATAAGACTAAGATTCTGTATCATAATTTGAACATGGATTGCACCTTTTGGAAGACTAAACATATGTGCCTTTGGGAAGAAGATCTAGGTTGCAGATTTGAGGCTAGTCATGGCGGGAGGCGATTAGATGGGCTAAGCAATCTACAGTATGTGCCTCACACTGGGAGCAATAAGCAAATTACTCCTCCGCTGGTATTGCCCTCCCCTACGCCTAGCTAAGTTCTATCCATCGGGTTGTTGGAGAGGTTCCGGAGGGATTGTCTCATTGTTCCATGTGTTCTGGCACTGCTCGCTCATTCAGCCCTTTTGGGTTTCTGTGTTTTTGTTGCTCAATTGACTGTGTGGTTGGATCTACACCTGAACTGGCGCTCCTCTTGCTGGGCGTTCATATGACGCCGAGCAGATATAGAATCGTCATATGTCAGGTACTTGGGGCTGCTTATTGCACGTAGATGGAAATCTGCCTCCTATCCGACCTTGGCGTAGTTGATTTCGGTGGTGTCATTGAATTAATATGAGCGCATCTACGCATGCAATGGTGGAAGCCTGGACAGATTCAGGAAGCATTGGGAGCTATGGGCGACTTCATTCCCCCCACCCTACGCCCATTGATGGTCTATATGCCTTAGCCATTCCTGGTACCCTGAGTATCGTATTCTCTTAATCTCCTAGGGGGATGCTCTGCTTGTGTGTTCTTGGAATGCCTATACACTAGCTTCCTGCTTACTTAATTACTTAATTCATTAATTACTCTTAATGTCGATGACTGGTAGCCAATAGGTCTGCACATGGGGTCGTGTGGCAGACCATCCACTTGGTGGGATGCTGAGAGTGATCCGATCTTATTTTATTCCTCAGGCCATTCCTATGTTGATTTGGTCATTTTTATTTCTTTTCGGGCCTGTCTTGATCTCCCCTTCCCCATGGCAAGATTTGATGTTTCATACTACCTTTTTACCATGTTCAGCTACTCATATGTATGAAAAAACCTATATGCTTTTAATTTACATTGCGAAATGTATCTCTGCTATTTGATGTACCTCACCTGCATCTTTTCTATTTCCCTGTTTATATGCAGTTTGCAATGCCATGATTGTCTTCTATGTTATTGCTATGTTGGACATTTGCATTGTATTCATGTATACTTTCAATAAAAAAATATTGATATATAAAAAGCAGACTTTGCCGATTCCCACATGGTATTTTAGACCCAAGGTCTCCCAGGACCCAGTAGTGTCAATAAAGTAAACACTTGGGTCCAAGGAGCCAGTAGGCAGAATCATTACTTCTACCCATATACCGGTATCGGTACAGCCGAGGTTGCACCACACCCACGATAATAAATATTACCCCCCTTTTTTTATCGTAGCGTTTTTTCAGATATTAAAAGTTATGTTTTGTTTTTGTTTTTTGTTTTTTTCTTGACACCATTCAGTGCTGTGACTGACCATTTAATCCAATAAAATGGCTGACACCATGACCAAAACCTAATGGTCCACTTTACAGGAAGCAGGGTCCATCAGGAACGCTAGTTTCTCTGTGGCAGAATTTGGTTGGTGTCCTGGTGTAAATTAATAAAACCTTCTAATGTACTTTAATTCACAATACTGTATCATTGGCCTGCTTTCAGATCTCCTCTCCTGGTTGAAGCCCCCATTCACATACAGAGAAATTAATATGGCCGTGTGATGACTGTTAAAAAAAAAAACGGCCATGATACAGGAAATATTAACTATTGTGTGAATATATTGTTACTTAGAAGTGAAGGCATCGGCAGCCGGGAACTGGATGTGGCTACAGCTGCTTCCAGGTATGTAGTCAGACACCACCCTCAGTTACTTAACTAAGCCTGCGGCCTTCTCTGTCGCTGTATCAGCTGTGATAAAGAAGTTGGCTGGCTTAGCTAATGAACTGAGCTAGACTGCCAGTCCTCTTCATCACTTAAGTGACACAGCTAGCAGGAAGCACTCTGACTCTGACAATAGCAGAAATGGAGGCTCTGGGAAAGAGAGGTCTGAAATTATGCTAATGGTGCAGTATTCTGAATTAAAGGGGTTTTCCATGAACATTAACCATATTTAGATTTGTAGACTATTTAAAAGTTAAACATTTTTGAAAATATAAATTAAAAATTTTGTAGAGTTCTAAAGATTTTCTTTATCTATCTTAGTGTTGATAATCTTTTGTCTTGATCGTTTGCTAATGGATATGACATCAATGCAAGACCTTTATATGGTCTGGCCCTTGTCAGAAACCCTGCCATGATTTCCTTATTTCTGTCAAGTTAGGGTGAGTTCACACTTGCAGCGGCACTCCGTCTGCCGCAAATCCGACCTAAATGTCGGAAAACTGGATAGGAAAAGGTTTGCGACGCTTTGCTTAAAAACCCATTCACTCGATTGGATTTTTTAAATCAATGCGCGGGTGTGCGCTTACATCCTCTGCGCAGCGAAGCCGTATTTTTTTTTTTTCGTCGGAAACAAAGTTGGACATGCAGGACTTTGTGTCCGAAGAAAAAAAACAGCTTCGTGGCGCAGAGTGTGCAAGCTTACATTTATTTCAATCATATCCCACAGCCACAATATGTTTTTTTTTCTTAAAATCTGGTATTATACTACTTTCATCCATATACCCCTGTTTTCATCTTGAGTTCTTTTTATCCATTGTAAACTTAGTTCTCATCTGGATCCTTCATCCTTTCCCTAATGACTAGGATGATAAACTAATGCATTTATTTATGTCTTCCGCAGCCATTTGACCTGAAGGAAATTGAGATTTTGCTGGAGTTCCCAGATGACTATCCCATGCAGGTATTTAAGATGGAACCAATGACCTTTTAGCCTATTTACCATGTTACCTTCATTTGAAAAGAATATACCTTAAACTTTATTGCTGTTGGTGGGAGATTTATTTTACCTGTTCATCGTTCTATGGGGTTAAGTGGTCTGTGGTCTTTTTCTGAAAAAAAAAAAAACAAAAAAAACCCCATGAATTCTCCTACCTTGGAAAGCCATCATGGTTGTCTGTACTGCTCTTTCATCTTCCTGATGCGGAGAACTGGGATCATCCTAACAACTATGTTCACTGCTATTAATTATTCCACCTCCCTACCCTCCATGCTTTTTTTTTTTTTTTTACAAGATTTTGTTCAGGAGATTAAAGCTGTCCCAACACTGTCTCCCAAAGAGGATTTAATAAGATCTTTGTTGGCTTTGAGATGACGTTTGATGTATTTTCATCATTTTGTGCGTCTCAGCAGCCGTCCTTGTTGAATTATAAAAACACAGTGATTGACAGTAGATAGCTGTATTCAGTATCGCCTCCTCACTGCCCCCTCTGTTCTGAAACCTACATTTTCTCTTCCTGTCCCACTTAATAATATTAAGAAATCTAAAATGCTCATATATGTCATAATTGGTTGTAATGCAAGGCCCAATAGTTCTTCATTTACTTAGTATCTGTGTCCCTGTCTACAGAACTCTAGCAGTATAGAATACAAAAAAAAACCATTACTTTTAAATTCTACATTTCAGATATCATGCCTTGATTTGGTCTCAAACATTTGTTTAAATGGGAACAAGAGGCACATAGGAACACATTTTATCCACCCACATTCAAGCAGGGTATTTTTTTTTTCTAATGATAGGGTCATCTTTAGAGTTGTTAGTCCCATGGTATACGAAACATAAGTGAGCAGAATTTTAAGTACATGTATATTAGAAATTTGGAACCGACTGCGCTGCAATCGAATCAACAAACTGCTAGAAATTTTTGATTTTTTTAAATATATATATATATATTTATTTATTTATTTATTTATTTTATTTATTTTTTTTTAAAGAAATTTAAAAAATAAAAACCTGGAAACCCCTTCATTTTATTTGCAGGTTTTTACAATTCTCATCCCTGAAGATCAAGAATTGCCCTCTGTTATGGGCAGGTAAGGTAACACATATTGTTGCTATATTAATGTACATGTATCAGTATAACAGATCTCTCACAGGTGCTTGTACTTAGTTAGGCATGTGTTCTAGTTTCCCTTTTCTTAAGACATACATACAGGGCAAACCCCATTCAAATGGTGCCCTTGTTGGTTTTCAACAACTACCGGGTCTCTTGAGGAAATAAAAAAATAATAATAATCAATGCTTGTAAATGTGCTTCTAATACTGAACCAAGTCTATGTGTGCATTACAATCCCAGATTGTTTTGATATTAGAGCTATGACAAATCCTTTATTAAGGAGATCCAGGCACACACTATTGACTTATTACAGGTTCTGTTACTAGAAGGCAAAAATACTGTCAGCACTATCAACAATGCTGGAAACGGTGTTTGAAATTGCATGATGCAGATGTGAACAAAGCCTAAACTTTGTGCATTATTATTTCATAGGCATGTGTGTGACACCTCAAAGGCATGGCTCGAAGCAAAACATGCAACCAATCAGTTGGTTGGAAAAGTGGAGCTTTTGTTTAGGCCTTTTCTTCTCTGGCTTGATCGCAACTTGGAGCGCTTGTTTACAGAAGGAGCCCGCATGGTAGGAGTGTCTTTATTCCCTGACAGCATATAGCAATAAGTATATAAAGTCAATTCATACAGGTTTACATGTTAGTGGTAAATTTTATATTTTGCCTGTGCTCTAGTTAAAAAGAGACATTGAAGCAGAGAAAGCAGGATTAGAGTTTGTGCCATACCAGCAATTGCAAGCAGCAGTCACAGTTAAATCAGGTGAGGAAGAAAATGTTGAAGATGAGGAACAACATGAGACTGACCAAGAAGCTTTGGAGGATGATGACTCAGATAGCTGGATAAGCTACAGTGAAGACGATGAGGATGCTGTAGAACCTGGCACAGGAGATGATACCAGTGGCATGAGAATTGTGGAAGGAGGAACAGCAGAAGGTCCAAGAAAGGGCACAGAAATACGATTCTTGGGATTAAAACTGGGAGGTGGAGTGGGCACTTTGACTGCACAAAACATCGTAGTGTCCTTGGAGTGCAGCAGGTGAGAAAGGAGAGGAGTGTAATTTTAGCAGCTTTCTACACAGTTTGAACAAACTGCTTTGAACAAACCCTACTTGGTTTGGCTATAGAGATATAGCTGGTTAAACTGGTGTTGCATATGGCGTTGCAACTTTCGCTTTAACCAGAGTGCAGAGAGCACTTGCAGTTGACAGTGCAGGGAGAGGAGAAAATTATTTTATTATTCTCCTGCCCGGTTACTTCAGATGACTCTAGGGGAGGGGGTACCATAGACTAGACTTTTTGTTCATATCCCCCCCACCCCCACATTATCAATCAGAAAGCTTACTTGCCATTTAACCCCTTATATGCTGCAGTCAGTGCTGACCACAGCACCCAAGTCGTCATACAGAAAAAAATATATTTTTTTCCCTTTTTAATGGAAAAAACAAAACACAAAATTAGTATCGCCACATCTGTAACAACCCCTAAATTAAAATTAACACGTTATTTATTCTACATGATAGACACCATAAACCTTAAAATTCAGATGCCTTGATGTTTTTTGTTCATCTCACCTGTTACAAACAGTAATAAAAACTGATCATAAAGTCTTATGTACCCACAAAATACAAAGTCTAGTAAAGCTACATTGAAATTAAATATAAAAAGTTATGAAAGCGGGAATGCAAAGAGGGATAAAATGTTACTGGTTTAAGGCTGAAATGTTAGATTGCTAAAGGGTTAAAATGTACATAAGGCAACAGAGTTATCTGCAAAAAAAATAAGTGACATTTTTGGGAGGGTTTTTGCAATTTTAGTATGATATTCAAAATATCCAGGAAAGATAATGTTCCATGCTGATACAATGGTGTAGTCTCTACAAGTAAGATGTTAGTACGGTCATTCTGAAACAAATCCCAAAAATATCCAGTGGGTTTTTGATATGTTGACTTGTCACTTTACTCAGGAACACTCAGTGAGATTACACTTTTCTAAAGGATCCCTCAAAAACTTATTCCTCTAACACATTGTCAGATTTTAATACTTACAAGAGACAATGATGAAGCATGGCAAAAAGATTCAGGCAGCTTTTAAATCCAGGAGAATGGAAAGCATTGTTTGTCTCAACATGAAGAGGGGCTAAGCATCAGTACCCCAGCATGGCCGCTACACTGGGTACACTGCTGCCAGCTCCATACACAAGAGCTGGTGGACATGGCAGGCAATTGGTGGGCTGGCTAGTTGTCAGACCACAACTATTTTCATATTGATGAGCTATCCTAAGAATATCCATATTTTAGTCTTGGACAACTCCTTTAATAATATACCATAACCTTCACAGATTTATTCCTTCATCTAATATTTTCTTTCTTTTCACCCACTCCTGTACCATTTTTCCCCCCTAATCCATAAAAAAATCCCCAACAATCTTTGTTGTGCATGAGTTTTCATTTAGTTTTCTTGCTGCAGTCCTACAGTCCTCATATCACTTTCTTTGTAGTAAAGTCACATCACCAACCCCATTCTGAAAATGTCTATCATGTCCAGTTTTATAATAATTGCCCAGAGTTGTGTACAGCAGAGAAAGAGCACCCAGCATCCAACAGATGTGAACAGTAAGGGCTTTATTGAAGATCCTTTAAAATCCACATACACACAAGACACTAGGCTCTTACGCATTTCAGGCCATTGTGGCCCTTAGTTATAGCATTGCTATGATTTTAGAGTATCCTCGGTAAAGCCCTGAGTTTTCTCGTGTATTGAATGCTGAATGTCTTTTTCTGAACAGCCACTTTATTAATGTGTTTTCACTCAGCCCTGTAATAATACAGTACTTTCTTCCTTTTATTTAGCATATTCTCCTTATCCACTATAAAACCTCCACTCACCCAATAGTAATATATTCTCCTTTATTGCAGTAGTTGCAACTGAACTGTTGAAATCTTCTTTCTACTAATTCAGTTTTGTTCCTTCAGGTGTAAAGTTACAGCAGACTTGTCACTGACTGGAAAGCAGCCATGTACAGCACAGTGTGAAAAATGTAACAGTCATATCACTGGCACCTTCCACCCTTGCATCCTGCACCAGTACTCATCTGTGCTGGGGTTTGTAGATATACAAGGAGCCTCTGCCAGAGAGCTTGTGTTGTTGGATTGTACATTTATTATCAGCTGCTTAAATTGTTCTTGTGAAGAACCAGTAAAGGTACATGAGACACATTTATGATAACAATGCCATATGCCCTTTCTTCCTCTTCACTTAGTTCATGCTTGTGTCTGTCATATCCTTTATCTCTTTCTTTGTTCTGCAGAGTCTCTCTTATGGCATCACTAAAGACTTGAATTGTGCCCAGTGCCATAGCCAGCTCAGCATTTTTACTGAAGCCGCCAGGTTTCAGAAGATTCAACGTTACCCTGGGAAAGATAGTGGTATGATACAAACCATTGTATAATATTTTAGTGATCTTTAAATAAAATAAAAAAAATCCTTAGTTCAAGAAAAACACATTCACCTAGATTTAGGCATGTAAGTATACAATAATTTCTTAATTATAAATGTTATTTATTCTGTTACAGGTAACAAAAATCTTGGTTATATGAGAAAGAAGGCATTGAGAGATCCTTCTATACAATCTGGGAAACCTCTTCCAGATCAGGGCACCTGTAAACATTATAGGAAGAGCTGCCGCTGGCTAAGGTGAGCTTTATGCCTACTTGTAGTGTATTTTTACTGTTTTATTTTATAGGATATAAGCTGTTCTATCCAAAGTGATCTACAACAGATGGCAAATGATCAATATCCCAAAGGTAGTGCAGTGTATTATGTAAGCTATCAGAAGAAACAATACTGTGGGGGAAAAAAGTCATGATGAAAAATTAATCCCCCCCCCATCCCAAAATATATATATATTTTTAAATAAAAAGATAATAAACATATTAGGGCATAATAATGACATGCTTTACAACAGATATCTAGAGTAAAGGGTTTGCGACTTTTAAAACACCAGTTGCAGCAGTAATTGTCACAACTGGTGTTTTTGCGCCTTTCACACCACTGTCATGAAAGTGAAACTGGCGTGGGAGGTGTGGTAGATTCCATCATAGGATGGCTTAGATTCCAGCATAGGTGCACGGCCCAGTGGAAGAGGCCTCACATAAATGAGGCAACTGTTCCGCTGGCATCAGGGTTATGAAGACTGGCGTTAAATACACCAGTCTTTATAAATATGCCCCACTGAGTAGTGCCATGTCCATAATGATTCAAGCAATACTACTGTAAAGTTATTTTCCCCACATGGTGAATGGCATTAAAAAAATACATTCATTTTTTGTCCATCAGCCACCAAAAAAACCTTATAAAAAAAGTCAGTGTTCCAGAAATTGGCATCAATAAGAATGTCAGGTCTTCGTGCCATAAATAAGCCCTCACAATTTAATTGCTTAAAAAAAAAAATAAAAAAAAAGTTGTAGGTCTTGGAAAATGGCAATGCAAACAAAATATTACAAAAAGGGTTTTTACTTTGTTAAAAAAAAATATACATGCACAAATTTGGCTTCAATGTAATCATATTGACCCGGTGAACAGATGTAGGCCACATGGTGAATAGCACAATATTTAAAGCATAAAAAGTTAGACAGAATTAGTGTTTTTTATTCTATTGCTTCCCAGAAAAAATAAAGGGAATCATTCAGGTGGTTATTTCACCATAAATACGCCCCATCATTGGTGCCAGTTTATGGACCTTTCTATTCGTGCCCTCTGTAATCTTACTGTTGCATCAAAGTGAAGTTGTAAATGTATGAAAGCATAAAATGCCTCATAGGCATTACTGACATCTACCTTGTGACATCAGGGAGTGAGGGGTCTGGGAGGGGGAGATTTCGGTTATGCTTAGGAGACGTTATCCGCAAGCAGACACTCTGACTAAGCTGAAGCTGTTACCTGCCAAATCTGCTTCTCGTATTACTTTTTATGCTTTTATACATTTATAAATTCACTGTGCTGTAACAGGAGGGCACCAAGATAAGTACTTGATCCTGCACATGATGGGGCCAGTTTATGGTACAAAAACCACCTCACAGATTAAATTTAATTGAGATAAAGCCTATCCAAAATGGTGCTATTAAACCCTTACCACTTGTCACCCAAAAAACAAGCCCTCAAACAGTTATAGCCAGAAAAATAAAAAAAAAAGTTATAGCTATTGGTATATGATGGAAGACTGCAAAAAATGGTTTGGTCATTGAGGCCTACAAGAGGCCAGTCACTAAGGGGTGAATCATTGAGCATAGAACTGGACTGAAAGATTGGTGAGAATCTGATGGACTTTCACTATGCAAGATTTCCCTAGCTAAAGGTAGATGGGTGCTGGGAGGAGAGGCGCCATTGTTGCTTAGCAATGGATTTTGCTATGCTCTAGGCAGCAGAGTGTCATGTAAATGTCGATTATTGCTACAAGTGACTTTTAGATATAGTGATTTGAACCACCAATAACCATAATTTTTTGCCAAGGATCTGGTGGACAGTTTCAGGAGTTCAAATACCATAAGCAGTGGAATGATTTCTGAATATCCGTGATAAACCATAGTTTTATCACATGGTCTTTTCCTTCACCTGAACTAGTCAGTTCTACTCATGATCTCTCCTGGAAACTAGTGTGTCATGACTTCATTTCGCCCATATAAATGTGCCAGTTCTCTGTTGTAACCTAATTTCCAGCTAGAGCAAAGAAAAGTCATGTCGCTTTTCGGAGGGCTGGCCAGAGTGGACCAGGAGGTAGGCGTTGTCACACCAAGAGGGAGGGTAAATTGAAGGAAAGCAGTGCAGGGGGGAAGGTTTTAAGAGTTTCCTGGTGTTAGTTTATGTGGCTGTCTGTCCTGGGTGTCCAGTTTGGGCCAACTGGATACCCGGGACACGCAGCCACATAAGCTAACACGAGGCTAACCAGCCGAACTCTACAGGCCATTTCCTGGAAACGACTGACAGAACACTTCTTCTTGTGTGTGACTAATCTCTGTGTCATACCCACGGGGCTAGAACAACCAATATCTTCTAACTTTTTTTCTACACTTGCCTGACGAAGGGTTGTCTAACCCAAAACGTTGTAACACGTATTAAAACATTAAGAAACATAACCCCATTGGAGTGCGGTTCAACTGTGTTTAGATTGCTGAATCAAGTGTGGAGGTGGTCAACCCCTCATCGAACATGCACCCTTCATGATTTCACTACCTGAGTGCTGCCTGACAACAAGTCTTCTTCGTATAGTTGTTGTGCTGTTTATGTGGATATGAAATTATATTATAGTACATTTGTGGTTTGTTAGAAACCATCACTTTCTCCCTATTTTTCTTTCTCGTTTAAGGTTCCCATGCTGTGGAAAAGCTTACCCATGTGATATTTGCCATGATGAAGCTGAAAACCATGAAATGGAGCTGGCTTCACGCATGTTATGTGGTTTTTGTGCTAAGGAACAGGTGAGGCTTTGAGTATTTCTTGCAGCCTATAGTTTTTGAGGGTGTGTTTTTTGTTTTTTTTTTTAAACTTGTTTTATTGAACACAATAAACAGAGCCATACAATGGAACAAATCAAGATCATAAATGGTGCACTACAGAAGTACAATGTAACAGAAATAAATGAAATGTATTCCTGCTGCAAAGTAAGTTTGAGACTGTCTAGGAGCCCTGAGACACAACTGTTTTTTAATGGACTTAAAGGGGTTCTCCACTTTCTAATATTCATGGCCTATCCTTCAGAAAGGCCATCAATAATCATTGTGAGGGTTCAACACCCTGGACACTCACAGATTAGCTACTGCAGGACAGTACGGCTCCCAGTAATGTTTATATGCCTGGAGCTGCGCTACCCCATTGAAGTTTGTGAGCCAGTGCTGCAGTACTTAAAGTTGCTGCTATACTTTGTAGAGCAAGTGAGCAGTGCACTCTTGGCATGTAAACGTTACTGGGTGCCGAGCTGTTCCAGAGAAGTTGATGTGCGGGGTTCTCGCTGTTGGAGCCATGCAGATCTAATAGTGGTGACCTATCTATAGGATGTGATAGGTCATCAATATTAGAGGATAATTCCTTTAAGTCAGGCAGAGGGACTGCAGACAATACATGGTTGAAAATAATGTGAGAGGTGGATTGCATCGTGGTAACCATACTTCCTGAAATTTCTGAGAGCATTTGCTGTTCATATAGGCCACATTAAGGAATAATAGCATCTTACTGACCATAGATTTACACTGGGATAAATATGATAAGCATTCCCCCATCCAGTGAAGGACAATTGCCTTTCAGGCCATAAAAAGGATGCCCTAACTGAAATACGTGTACCGTCAGCAAGTCTCGGTGTGAACGGCACCGGAGGGTCCGCCACTTCTAACAGGAGCGCAATCACTTCCCACCTAAAGGATCCAACATAAACACAGTTCCACATGAGATGCCAGAAATTGGGGTTTTTCTCTTGATATCTGTGAAATCTGGAATGGGGAAGGCATTTCATCCTTAACAGGAGGATAGGAAATAGATGGCATTGATGGTTTATTAACATGAGTCATTTTTTGGATGGAGATAAATAAAGGGATAGACTCCAGTGCCTCTTTCCATTGTTCACGTGTAAGGGGAGGAATTAATCAAGGCCATTTAGACATTGACAGTTGTTTGGAGTTAATTTTTTATGTTTAGCATGTTGGTATATAATGTAGAAAGAAGTCCTGTTGGACCCTGGGCAGACAGGATCCCATTCGATGGTTAATCAGATTAGGGACCGTTTAAGTCTGGAAACTGGGCCTGGAGGGCATGGCATAATTGAAGAAACCTACAGAAAATGGATCCTGGTGAGCTCACAACTCTCCTGCAGTTCTGTAATAAATACAAGTGTGGCACCAACATAGACCTCTTTCAAATATGTATATTCCTGAGTCTGCAAAAAACCTACAACCCTTAAATGCATGCAACTGGGTGAACATGGGGTTATCCCAAAGGGGCAAATTACCTAGCAGACTGATTGCATTATGTAATACCATAAAAGTATTAGGGGTACAAATGATGTGCCAAAACTACCATCAGTACCACCACCAGAGTTGGATGTTATTGAGAGCCACAAACAAAACTGAGTTGGACTGTTTGACCTTTTAAGAACCACAATTCTTACTGATCATGAATAGTAACAGAGGTAGGGGGTCTCATTTTGTAAGGTCCCTGCCTGTGGTTGTTAGACCCTAGACTGCCGATACTAAGAGGGCCTAAGTTCTCACCTGCCTTGTACTGCCAGTCTAGAACCTAACAAATGCCCCCAGGACTGTCTTATTGATGCCTTTTGGAGAATGAGGGTGGGTTCACACCTGCGTTCCAGTCCTTCCGTTGCCAATCCGAGTGAAAATGTCAGCGAACGGATTGGCATCGGATACAGACCGGTCAGCGACGCATTGGTTAAAAACCCATTCATTTGAATGGGTTTTTAAAGCAATGCGAGGGTGTACGATTGCACCCTCTGCGCTGCGAAGCCGTTTTTTTTTTCGTTGGACACGAAGTCCTGCCTGTCCGACTTTGTTTCCAAGATTTTCACTCGGATTGGCAACGGACTGACTGGAACGCAGGTGTGAACCCGCCCTTACTTGGGTTTACGCTGACACTATTGTAATATTGATAAACAGTATTTAAAAGTCTCCTTATAGGACTGAAAACTGTTAAAAGGGAAGCATGATGCAGGAACACTGCATGCATAGGAAGACAACCCAGCCACATAAGGAAATCATGTTTAAAGGGATTCTGTCATTAAAAAATGACCTTTTTAAGTAATGGCTAAAAAGGCTATTCTACCTCCTACCTTCCATTCTCTTCTGCTCCCTGCCATTTCTGTAAAAATCCAGTTCTTGTGAAGTGCAAATTAAGCTCGGAGAGTTCTGAGCACACCTGCATCATCACCTCTCGTCGTCCCTTAGTTCATTCTCTTCACGCCCCCCTGCATCTTCTCCTGATCTTCTGCCTTGCATAGGCATCCAACACTGCGCTATATGCGGTTGAAATCCCGCGTCTGCGCAGTCGGCTCTGCCACTTCAGGTTCGGGCAGAGCGACTGCACATGTTCTGTCAGCCATATTGCTGTGGTCTGTTACTCAAGCGTGTAACAGACCACCGCAATATGGCGGACGGAGCATGTGGCATGAAGAGAAAGAACTAAGGGGCGGAGAGAAGTGATGATGCTCCCTGAGCTTAATTTGCATATCGAAAGAACCGGATTTTTACAGAAACGGCGGGAAGCAGAAGAGAATGGAAGGTAGGAGTAGAATAGCCTTTTTAAAGGCTATTCCAAGGTTCCATTACTTCAAAAGGCTGCCATAGGCAGCGTGTAATAGAAGAGAATGTTCATACTATTCAATAGTAAAATCCAATCAGAGTGCTTAGGGTTCACGGTCCCTAGGGGGTTTGAAAATAAAAGTTAAAATAAAAAATAAAAGTTTTTAAAAGTATAAAAAAACAAAAACACAAAAATACAAAAGTTCATATTCCCCCCTCACCCTAGATCACATATAAAAATAAACAATAATAAACATAAACACTTTATGGATCCCCTGCTCCAAAATGTCCGAGCTATTAAAATATTAAAATGTTTATCTCATACAGTGTAGCGGGGGGAAAAAATCAAAATGGCCAATAGGCTATTTATTTATTTATTTATTTATTTTTATTTTTATTTTTTTTTTTTTAAACACTTTGCCTCCTATAAAAAAAAAAAAAAAAAAAATTGAATCAAGAGATCAAACAATCAGAACTTCCCCAAAATGGTATAAATAAAAATGCCATCTTGTCCTGCATAAAAAGACACCTTACCCAGCTCCATACACATAAATATAAAAAAAGTTACAGGTGTCACAACATGACACAAAAATATTTCTCTATTTTGCAAAGCTTTACATTTTTTAAAAGGTATCAAAACATTACAAATACTATATAAATTTGGTATCGCCGCGATCATACTGACCCGCAGAATACAGGTAACATGTCATTTTTACCACATAGTGAATGCTGTAAAAATTACACCCATAAGAAATTGGCGCAAATGCGTTTTTTTTTTTTTTTTTTTTTCCAGCTTCCCAGTAGATTGCACAGGATATTGAATGCTGCCATTACAAAGTGCAATTTGTCCCACAAACAATAAGCCATCATGTGACTTTGAACTGAAAAATGAAAAAAATATGGCTACTGGAATGGGGGGGGAGGTAAAAATAGAAATGCAAAAAACGGAAATTGGCAGAGGCATGAAAGGGTTAAGAGAGGAATATATTCTTGTTGAAATTGCTCCTTTTTACAGTTATGAAATGCTATACAAAGCAGGGAAATTGAATGGCACTCCACAAATTAAAGACTTGTAGTATGTGAAATAGTTATGATTTTATAAAAAATAAATACAAGATGGCTGAATAATTACTGAACCAACCATTGCATGGTGATCGATTATTTCACAGGTGCAGCCATACCTATTTTAGTCCTTACTGACATCACAATTATTCAGACATGTTTAGTGATATCGGGTGAAGGACCGTACTTGTGGGAACATTCTTTCAATGGTCATTGTTAAATTTCTCCTGAGCAACATTTGTCCTCATTGAAATCATTCATTTTCATAAACTGTAATCTGATGTGTACAGGCATCTTAATTTTTGGGCATATTAATAACTAACAAATCAGCTGAAATCAGGTACGTTCTAAGCATTATTTACTGAAAGGCTTCTCTGTTGGCAGCATTTACACTTGCCAGTCACATAACATACCTGTTGGTTGAGCACTTCATCATAAACATGGATGTTTCATTAGGGAGAAGATAGTCTGTCAATGATTATTTCTTGAGGAAAGAAGGAATGTCAAACACAATTTTTGCCTCTTTCCCCCATTGAGAAACTTTAAGTCTTCCTGCATTTAATTTTTATTTTGCTTGTTTGTGTGCAGTGTTTTCATACTTCACTCCTCATGGCTTATAAAGTATTTAGCTCCTGTCTTGTTTGTCTGTCTCATGCAGCCATACAATAATGGGAAGCCCTGCATTTCCTGTCGAAACATGATGAATAGGAACATCCAGTCTGTACACTGGGAAGGAGGAAAGGGCTGCAGAAATAAAATCAAAATGTCAAGGTTTGTCTCATTAAGATCCCATGCACACACACACTGACATGTGCATTGCATGAACAGCCACTGTATTATTTTTTATTTTTGTATTCTTTCTTTATATAGTTTTAACAATAATACAATACAATACAAATCCGTATATATGGGGAAAAAAGAAAAACTAAACTGGAAAGTACTAACAAGGCGTGATTATTTTGAAAATGTGATTATAGGGAAAAATTTCAGATAAGAAACAGATTCATACAAAAATAAATAAATAAAACAAAATGAGAGAGAGAAAAAAAGGGTTAAGGGGAATGAACAGGATGGGGAGCCCGGCAGAGTATGAAGTTCTATCCCAAACCCACAGAGAGGAGGGAGGGGAGAGCGATAGCTAGTGTATGTTGTTAGAATTTATTTTTGGCGAAGTGAAATTTGGGAACCTATATTGTCTGCATATAATCATAGTGAAAATGTGCTGTTTCAATCATGGTCTGGCAGAAGTGAAAACAAGGTACTTCTTCTCCTTCTCCTTTCTCAGAAGGAATGTTAGGTATTAACATCTTTACGATTAATTTAGTTATTCTATACGTATCAGTTTGTCAAGATCTTGCAGTTCATCAACTGTTACCAGGAGCTAAAAGAATAATCTGGTATTTATAAGTTATCCCCTATCCACCTTTGGGACCCAAAGTGATCACATGAATGTTACCCCGAATGAATGGAGCCAGAGGTGATGCATTGCACATATCTTTTCATACTGGGCAAATAAGATTCTCTGTGGATAGGGGATAACTTCTAGTTACTAGAATACTTTTTAGGAATTTTAGCAATTAGGAATGTGTGCTGCTTTTTATTTATTTTATTTTTTTGGTAAGAAAGGCTTCCTGAAAATAAACTGACAGCGTGTCCTTTTGGATAGGTCATCAGTATGAAAATTAAATTTGGGGATGGAAAACCCCTTTAAGTTTGTTTTCAAGTGTTGAAATGAATGAACTGTATAATATATTTACTCACCTCTGCAAATCGGGTCTATTTCACCATAATCATATCTTCCCTTTTCCACAACCCCAAACAGTTAATACCTTTAACATACTTCTCCGTTCCCCAATGCCCCTCCGACATCACTTATCTCAGCCAAAGACTTTTCCTCTTACTTCAAAAATAAAATTGACACAACTCTATTCAACAGTTCGGTGCTCTTCCTCCATAACCTGTTTCTCCACCATGACCAATTAAATGCTTTTCATCCTAATTTCAAAATCCCACCTCACCACCTGTGCTCTCGACCCGATCCAATCCCCAACCTCACTGAAGTATTTACTCCTGCTCTAAACCACCTCTTCAACCTATCTCTAACCAGAGGTACCTTCCCTTCTGCCTCTTAAACACGCTACTGTTACACTCATACTAAAAATATTCCCTCAATCCGTCCTCTCAATCCAGTTATCTTCCTATTTCACTCTCCTATGCCTCAAAACTCCTTGAACAAGTCGACTTTGAACTATCCTCCTATCTCTCGTCCATCCTGGATCTCTGAATCTTCCTCACAAACCGCACATTCAGCGTATCCCACTCACACACCACCTCGTCACCTCACCCTCTTTTTGTGAAATGTCCCTCGGAAAACTGAGTTTATAGTCCTCCACCCCCACCTCGCATAGTCCCCCTTCCTAAACCCATCTATCAAAGTTAATGGTGCCACACTTACCCCAGTTCCACAAGTTCATTGTGTGGGGGTATCCCTTGATTCTAACCTATCCTTTAAGGCTGATACAAGCCCTGAACACCACCTGCCACCTCCAGCTCAATAACATCCATTGAATCCGCTCCTTCTTCACCCCTGAAATTACAGAAGTGCTAGTCCACGTCCTCATAATCTCCCACATAGACTACTGTAATACCCTTCTCCACAGCTTCCCAGCAAATGCTCTCACCTTAAAGGGAGTCTATCATTGCCAAAATGAAGATTGAGATAAGTATATATTCAAATAGCCTTTATAAAGGCTATTTCAGGCATACCTTTTGTTTGATCATCCAAGCGGTCCTCCTCCTTCTTATAGTCTTAGCTGCATCAATAGCAGCTAAGAAGGCGCGATCCAAATCTTGAATATGCACTGTACATTCAGCCACTTTGGGTTCGTGGTGACCGAGCATATGGCTCATGTTCCATATGCCGCCTTCCTTCTGGGCGCGAGTGAAGATTAGAAGAATGCAGCTAAGATAACAATGAGGAGGACTTTTACAACAAGGGGGCGTTGAATTCAGAGGAAGTTGGCATTCAAATGAGGGTGAGGCAGCTGTGCTCAGAGAACAGGGTTAACCCCCCCAACCCCCAATGCTCATCTACATGTCGGAAAATAACCAGGAAGTTTATTGGTGCTGTGACCCAGACATTTACCATTGTCCAGACCGCAGTGCTAAAACAGCTGCATTAGAGGTAAGCAGAATGAATAACAGCAAGCAGAGATCTAGAAAACTGTGAGGAATTGATACAGATACAAATATATTGGAAACTTGTACAACTTTTTATTACACATATACAAACATTACACAAACTATAACATTTGTCTCTCAATATTGGTCTGAAAGTGGCCAACTCCTTTGTCTACACTACTCCCTTTATGCTCCATTTAATGACTTGTTTTTTGGGGTGGAATTTTTCTTAAAGGGGTTATCCAGCTTCCATAAATTATCTGCAAATACATTCACAGCAGTGCTAAATACTCACTGTTCCCTTGTCCACCTTTTTCGTGGCTTTATTTTACTTGAGACTCCTTTTATCACTGTTATTTACATGCAGTTAATATGTGAACAAACTACATTTCCCATGATTCATCTTCCTTCCTTATTTTGGGAAGCTGGATAACCCCTTTAACTTTTTGTATTGACTTTTTTACTTGCAGAAAGGATAAGCAAAAATATGCAAACACCTCAAAGACTTTGTCACGGAAGAGTGTAAACAAGAAGTAGCCTTCTTCCATCAGAGCTTACCCAAATGGTAAGTATATCCAAGAATCTGATTAATTTGTTCTTTGTTCATGCATTTTTTGCTTATGGAGAAAAACAGTATAATAACACAATATATGTTTTAGAGCAGGGGTAGGCAACCTTTTTTGTTCGGCGTGCCGATTTTAATAAAAAAATCAAATATTAGGTTCTCGGAGTGCCGGTCAATAATTGTAAGTCTGACGACCCCTAAACTAAAGTCATATACCACAAACCATAACACAGAAGTGCTGCCACAAGATGCTTTAGGACACATGCGTTTACTGCTATTTCCTGGGACGCTCCTGTACTTTCCGATTAGAAGTAATAAAAGTCCATGTGCAGCCCCCAATTAGTGGTAAATGTAAGTGTCCAGGAGCACTGTATGGCAGCATCCTTATGGTGAATACACACTATGTATCTGGATGCAGATATAGTCTTAGGCCACTGGAACTTTTACTTCAATGTAAAATTGCGGTCACATGGTGCATTTTTGCACAAAAAAGCCTGTTTTCTGTGCAAAAACACATCCTTAATGCAGAAAACACACCGTTATACAGAATAATGTCCCATAGCGGCCCCTGAACACTGTATTATATCCCATAACAGCCTCTGCACACAGTATTAAGTCCCATAGCGGCCCCAGCACATGGTATTAGGTCCCATAGCGGCCCCTGCACACGGTATTAGGTCCCATAGCGGACAAGGTGAGTATCATTATGTTTCATCACTTCTCCTAAGTCTCCGCTTATTATACTTGGGGGTCTGAAGAGACCCCCGAGTATAATAACAGCAGTTTAATTTCGGCTGTGTTTGGGCTGATCGAAGCTGCTGGGTGAGGACTCGGCTGCCGTGCCAGGGAAATAAGCCTCTTGACCTCTGTTTTAGAGTGTTTATAGTTTTCTTTGTAGGGTAGGAATAACCTAGATTATTTTATCCATTTTCCATTCAGCTTTGAATAATTTAATACCAAGCTTGCCTTTCCTGCCTTTTTAGCTAGCTATGTTAAACCTGTGAGTTTGCAGATTTCACAGTAGGAGCAGCCTGGCTCAGACTGTGACACAATAATGGTCTCCAAAAATAACTGGGCTCCAAAGCACTAGCAGAAGGCACCCACCTTTGCAGATGAGTTTGTAGCCATTTACTGGCTACTAGAATTAATTCGCTTTCTGACCTTGTTGATTCAATGTCCTGTGTGTGCAACAGAGTTTACCATACAGTTAAAGCAGAAAGCAGCGCTCCGTGACAGACTTGCATAAAGAGAGTAACTTCCTGTCTGCCCAAAGAGTATGTATGGCTTGGCAGATCGGACTATCAGTCACATGTCTCTGCAAGTGACCCAAGTGGAGGCTGTACCAGGTGAGCAGAGTAAGAGATCCACGTTTTACTTGGCGGCCATTACTAACAGGGAGAAAGAGTTTAGAAAAAAAAAAGTGTGAATACTTTGTTCTTTATAGATGGAAGATGGACAGTTAGAATCTATTTCTTTATTAGGTACAGTGAAGCCCCAGTCTGATATGGTTTATAAGCAAAATGCAGCTAATATATTTCATACGATTATAGTTTAACAGAAAAAGGATTAAAAGGCTTGGCCTCATTCTCAAGATACTTGTTACACAGCATAAAATTATGCATGATGGGCCTCGCTCCTCACGGTAGCACCCACATTGAAGACTCCATATTGCCCATAGTTCCATGTGAAAACAATCTGCAACAACAAAGCTCTTTACACATGATTTACTTTCTCAAGCACCTCCCTAACTGTACCCTCTTCTATGCTAGAATATTCTGCATATGTGCTGAATGCTTTCAGCACAGAAGAGGACATAGCGAGTATAGCAGTCACATGGGTAAATAGCATGTACGCTGCCATGTTGAGAGCCATGGATGCAATGTCTGTCTCATCCAGTCTTTACATTAGGTACTGGAATTAGTAATAACCAGGTCACCCATTTCTGTGGATTTTTTTTAAATCCTCCTCACAGCACTGACAATTGACTTGGGTCAGAAAATAAGTCTTTATCCAACAGGGTGAATTCCCTCATTCTTTGTTTAAATTCAGGGGAGGTGAAATTACAATTCGGGAATCAGTTGAAGAGGAATCAGAAATGGCTTGTGTTTTACACAGGGTTTCCATGGGAAGCAGGGGGGCTTTAATGCAGGTGCTTGGGTGAGAATTGACGCTTAAACTGTCAGTTTTGGAAATCACAGCATGTCGATTATACCTACGGAAACACTGGCAGTTTCCCTGTAGTTATAATGGAAGCAGAAAGTCTGCAGTGGAAACCTCTGCAGACTTTCTGTGATAAGCCATGTGGGAAAAAACCACTATGCATTGCTGCTGTGGTTTTTCCCACATCACTTTTTTGCTGCAGCCCATTACATGGGGCCTTAGCCTTAATATTCCAATGTAGAACATTTTATGTCATGTGGGAAATGTCTTCAGAAAGTGGCCGACTCCTTTAGTAACATATTGTATATTTCAATTGTGGCAAGTTCCAATATGTATGTATGCTTGCTGTTATATAATTGCTGTCTGATCTTTCTCACACATTTTATCTTGTCTCTTAATCTTGTTTTATTCTCAGTGTCTTATGAGGTCACATCCTATTCCGATGAAAAGTAAGATCATAGTAAAGGAATCAAGATGTCAAAACATTATACCAAATAACAGTGGGCTCTTTTTCATCAGTCCAAACACTATTCATTGTCTTAGTGCATTTGCTTAATTATAGGGGTTCTAAATATTTTTCTGAAAAACTGTTGCTTCGTCATATAGTACGTCTCTGAATGTAATAAAAACTTTTTTTTTGTTTTGCACTGTTAGCCATTTCTCTGAATGCAGACAGCAGTGTAACTGATGCATGTTTTTATTCAGATAGGTAGGTCTAGTACTATACGTGTGTGTGTGTATATGAGTATACATGTAAATGCAGTATACATCTCCTCTCATCTTTGTATGGTATACTAATATACACAAGTCACATATTATTATATATGTTCCATTGAATAAGCAGGGAGAAATGGTTTTGTTATGAAAAAATAAAGTACAGTACAGTTAACCAGGACCCTGGGTGTAGCTATTCCAACCAGAATGAAGACATGCGTTGTTACACATTTCTATGAACCCAGCTGTCAGCATAAATAGGTGCAGTTAACATCTGCATCAGAGCCTCCATCTCAGATTGGTAAAATGGGGCTGCCCATACTGAAATCTCTCCATCAAATACCAGACATCGTGGCAGAGCCTGACAAACACCCCGTTAATTAGTGGGATCTCTCTGGTGCCAGACGCATCTATGTCATGGTTTCTATTTGTAACATACAGCCACAATGCAGATGTAAACAGAGATTTAGGTTTATATGACATTGTGATATTTTACCTCTTTTCTTTATAGCTTTATGTACAGAATCGGCTTAAAACATAAGTCAGCTAATTTTTGTCTCAAATGTAGATATGTTTTCTGTGCTTAAGTTTCCCAGTGTCTCTAGCACGCTTTTCTTTTTATGGAGTTTTCCTGAAAAAAAACCCCACAAAGATACAAGGATTTTTCTATCTAATATTTGTTTTGCCCCCACTGCCTTAGATAAAACTATGTACTCTGGATAAATTCTTTGTGTAGCAGATCTTTTTTTTTTTTTTTTTTTTTTTGTAAGATTGGCACAAGCTCTTGATTTCTGTCAGCTAAATAACCTGTATACATTTGGTAAGGTATACCTGCCTTAGGCCCATTGCAGATGACCGTGCTGTGGGTCAGTGTGCTGTCCGTGTATTTCACGGAGAGCACGCTGACCCATTCTTTTCTATGGACCCTTACACACCACTGTAATTTTCAGATAGGACATGCCCTATTCATGTCCTATTTTGTGGTCCGTGCTTCTGTGGCTCCTATTCATTTAATGAAAGGAAGCACGGCTCTTGCACGGGCAGCACACGGGGACATCCCCGTGTGCAGCCTGTGCTTTTAAATCACGGCAGGCTGGTTGCAGCACAGTCGTCTGCAATTGGCCTTTGGCAAACTTCAGGCTGACCCACAAAGAGGTCCAGGTGTACCAGCGATGCAGCCAAACACTGTGCTGACATTCAGATCAGCATGGTTTAAACAGTTATGCAGCTAAATAGCTGTTTACTGCCCGACCTGTAGCTATCAAAATGCTCCTAGCTGCTACAACGTGTGAACCCAGTTTTAGGGCTTATGTACACAGTGGTATTATGTCTATTTAATGCCAAAAATCCCATCCTTTTGGATCAGCTCACTCCTATCTTGGCTTTAAATAAATAGCACATGAACAGAACCTCAAAAGGAACGTCTTATCAGAAAAGCACCTATTGATTAAATCAAGTAATTTTTAAGAATTTTTATTTTAGTTTAGTTTGTCGTTTATCCTGTAGTTTTGACCCTGGTTACTAGGACTCCTAATATGCTGATAGCTCCTATTTAGTACTCTGCATTATTCTATTCACTTTTCAGCAGTCATTTTATTTTACTCACAGGTAGGATGACTATGAAAAATAACACCTCCTTTTTGTAGGATCCACAGTAGGTCACAGCTACTAACCCTCCTTGTGCAATGATGATTTATAACAGATTACAGCAGTTTAACTCCTTAACCTTTTCCTGCACCATGTAGCAGGTAAGCACACCATGCCATACTTTTATATAATGGAATGGATTCTGGCTCAGAAGATGCCTTTAGCAGCAAGTAAGATTTGACACCTTGCTGCAGGACTCTTGTTTACAGATAACGCTGATTGTTGGTCTTTAACCACTTAATTGCTGCAGTCAATAGCGATAGGCCCCCTGTAACGGCCCCTTGCACCTCAATATGGGTTGCCAGAGCATTTCGATGGCAACCATAGGCTTGATCAAGGCCTCTGGCACTGCCATCGTTATACCTGTATTACAACCTGCTGGAGGCAGGACCTAATGAATTTACTGTCAGCTTTTAAGTATTAGTACTCCAGTGTCAGATTTTGTCCCTTAGCTGTAAGCAACTACCATTAATACTGTATATTATGTAAGCATTCAAAGACTGCACAGTCTAGTCCCCTCCTAGGCCAAAAAAAGTTTTAAAAACATTTTAAAAAAAAATAATCAAAATGCTTAATTATGTAAGAATGAAAAACAATAATAAAAAAAAAAAAAATACTTGGTATCGACTTATTTGTAACAACCCATGCTATAGAACTAAGTTGTTTATCCTGCATTGTAAACATTAAAGGCCATAAATTCAGTTTTTTGGTCACCTCGCCTGCAAAAAATGGAATAAAAAGGATTCAAAAATTGACATGTACCATAGAATATAGAAGTGTATAGCCCCTCCCACGAAAAATATCCATTTCTTATGGCAATGCCATAACAAAAATAAAAAAAGTTTTTATTGTATAAAATTATCCACGTATTAAACTATAAGGCTTGGGCACCATGCAGCGTTTTACACTACCTACAAAACTACATTATATTCTAGCTTTAGGCTAAATTAAGTTTCACTGCAGATGGTGAGCAATGTGAAAAAAGAATCTTCATTTTTTCTTTTTGCCACCTTGTCACAAAAGGTGAAATAAAAAAAAAAATAAAAAAATTATATGTACCCCCAGGAATGGTGCCAATGAAAGCACATATTCTCAGAAAAAGTGAGCACTTTGCTAGTTCCGTTGATAGAAAAGTAAAAATGTTATAGTTTGTAGAAGATGGATATGCCAAAACAAATGACTTTTTTCACAAAGTGTTTTTATTGCCTAATTGCAAAGCATAAAGAAAATGTATAAGGCTAAGGTCCCACGTAGCGGGCCGCAGTAAAAAAAAAAAGCACTGCGGGAAAAACCGCGGCAGGAACGCTTTTCATAGAAAGTCCGCAGAGGTTTCCTCTGTGGACTTTCTGCTTCCATTATACCTATAGGGAAACCGCCAGCGTTTCCATAGGTATAAGTGACCTGCTGTGATTTACAAAACTGACTGTTTTGGAAATCGCAGTGTGCCAGTTGCGCGTGTTTTTTCGCAGTGTGTGGATAGGATTCGCCGCTGCATTTGGACCACGTGGGGCTCCGGCCTAAATTGGACTTTTGTCATATTAACACCTGAAAAGAGTTCATTAAATGTAGCCAATAAGTTGTAGTCACCCTTAAGTTGCATTTTTAATGGCCTAGTCTCACTAAAACAAGCCTTCAAACAGCTACAATTACGAACTAAAAACTAAATTTTCAATTTCAGAATGCGACAATAAAAAAAAAAAATGGAAAAAGTTGCTGTGTGCTTAAAACCAAAACTAGCTGTGACCTTAAGGCTAAGGCCCCACGTAAGCGGGCCACAGTGAAAAAGCAATGTGGGAAAAACTGCGGCAGAAGTGCATAGCGGTTTTCCCGCAGTGCTTTCAACAGAATATCTACAGAGTTTTCCTCTGCGGACTTTCTGCTTCAATTATGCCTATAGGGAAACTGCCGACTTTTCCATAGGTATAATTGACATGCTGTGATTTCCAAAAACAGTTTTGGAAATCACAGCATTTCTGCTGCATGTATTTTCTGTAATGCGTGGATGGGATTTGCTAGAATTCACTTTGCAGGGACTGTAAAACACCGTTTTTTTGTCACAACTGTTCCGCTGTGGCCAAACTGCGGCGTTTATGCCACGTGGGGCCCTGGCCTTAAGGGTTAAATGCCACAGTAAGTAGCAGCCACAGCGTCACTGCCCACACCTCTTGGCACCCCTGCAACATGATCACGGCATGTTGATGGGTTGTCATTGTAACAGGCCCTCATTTTACATCTTTACCCATCTTAGATTCTCCCTGAGGCTTACAGGTATAATACACTGTAGTACAGAAATGTTGTTTTGTTTTAGTTGTATACTGGAACTAAATAAGAGTAAAAAAATAAAAATAAAATCTGCAAAAATATTAGACAAAAATCACCCATGTCATATCCTCTTACCTTATATCCAAGGTGAAATACAAGAATGCTGTACAGTGAAAGTGCAATTCGCACAGTGTAATACATGTTTGTACCACAAGATGGCACTGTAGGCTAAAATCGAATTATATTAAGCCAAATGAATGCATATTTTTTATTTTTCCATCTGAGAGCGTACAGCACAACTGCATACATTTCTTTTAACATAGCAAATTGCTGTGGTTTCTTTATACTATTTTTGCAGTTTTGCCCCCTGTCCCCCAAGCTTGTACAGGTAAAGCACATTTGCTACCATGTACTTCACCTATACAAAATATGTTTCTGAAAAATTGTCAATTCATGGTAAATGTTCATAAGCACCCTGAGGGTCTGTTCACCCAGTGGAATCTGCTGCTTATTTTGAGGCAGATTCCACCCTGAAATCAGTGCCAGATTCTGCCCTGACTCTGCTTCCCGTTGTATTCAATAGGAGGCAGAGATTTCAGCAGGACACAGAAAAAATAAGCTTCCTACTCGATCGTGCTGCGGATTCCGTGGTTAAGTTCAGTTGTAGGTAACGTGACCTTATCAGTGACAGAAAGCCAACTCTCTACTTTAGCATTTTGCCACAGGCAAAAATAAAGAGAAACCTGAAGCAGATGTAGCCTAACCATTTTGAATGCTTAGTAATAATACAAAAGCAATTTCATCGATGAAGAAAGATCTCAAATGTCAATGTGTTAGATAAATGCTAAATAATGTAGCAGAACTCTGCATTTTGTAGATTGCTAAATGTCATCTTGTAAATGTTAGATACATAAGCAACACAAACCATGCCAACACTACAAAACATTTTGTTTGATCTTGCAATGATTCATGGAAATCCATAGTCTCGTTTATAAACAGTTGATGGCGACATTATGATGCTTTATATTCTCTGATATTGGAGTTTGTGTCAAGTGTGATGCTTGGTTCCTTCTAGTTGTTGCTCAAGTTTGTCAGTACGCCATGTGAGAAAGATGGGAGCTGCACGTAAAGTGCTCCCATAATGAATACTTTTGAGATTCCTGTAGCCTATATCAGGTGCTTTTAACCAAATAGCACAATATTTTTCTGCCATTTTGTTTAATCATTCAGCAGATGTGCCCCATGAATGCATTTTTATCCATGCAGATGAATGGGTGAACAAGGGTGCTCTAAACAAGGCAGCAATCATCTGACAAATGCAAAAATGCTTGTTTGTCTGCTTATCGCATCTTTTATGTTGGCCAAATATTGTTGCTTGCTGCACATCTGTGTTAAGTGGCTATGCTGACAACAATCTACAAATGCCCTTAATGCAGTTTGCATTAGCACATGTAAAGATCCTTTAAGTTAAAGCCATTTGGCTTGTTATATTGTCCTTCAGCAAATCTGTCTGTGTAAAAGGTGCTTAATGGGAGTCTACTACCTCCCCTGGGCATATTCAGTTGTCACCACCTTGTTATAGAGCACATTACAGTGATAAACCACATATCTTTATGTCTGCCACTTCTGAAAAGCAAATCAGAAGTCTTATGCATATGAGGCAGTTGATGCACTGGGGGACGGGCCTTCAGCTCCTTGGAGTACCTCTCCTGCCACTCAGACGCCTATCATCTCTGTGTGATCCCATGTAGAGAGTTGATCCTCCCACTGCTATCACACCAGCCATCCTACTTGAGCAGCAAGAGCAGTGCTCCCATATGCGTAAAATCTACAAATGTGATAAACATAACAAAGGTATGTTCTTTATCACTAATGTGCTCTGTAACACACTGGTAGCGGTTGAATATGTTTGGGGGAGGTGATAGACTCTCTTTTTAATACGCTATGGTAATAGGTCTGCAGATTTTGTATGTTTCTGGTACTCATGCCTTGTTTAGATTTCTTTACATTTACAGGGGAGGAGGGAACCTAATGGCCACACAACTCCATCTCCTAAACCTCAGGAGGGTCCCAAAAGGGCAACTACATCCCTCAATCCTGTGACAAACTGTGAACACACTTAAAAAAAAAAAAAAAAAAAGTCAGTGCTATATATTACGGCTTGGTCATCCCGCTGGATGGTATGAGGGATGAGTGCTCACAAGCTGTGAAAGTTCAAGTGCGTTTCTATGTGCCTCACACAGTGGGATCCCATCCCCAGTAGGTTTAGGCACCACAGGAGTCACAGTCCCCTGGGGCACTTCAGCACCTCAGGCTTTCAAGCTCATCAACCTATTGCCATCAATTCGGTGGCTTTTCTCATACCACCATGTGGTTCTCTGCCCTTCTTCACTGCCATTCTTTTACCTCCCTAGAGTGGGTCACCACTTCCTCTGACAGAGGTAATTACTAACCAGATACAGATACTACCAGTAGTGCAAGTACCGCTGTAGCAGCAGAAACAGGGCCTTAGGGCGCCCAGCTGGCCCCTGCTGTGTGTGTGTGTGTGTGTGTGTGTGTGTGTGTGTGTGTGTGTGTGTGTGTTTTTTTTTTTGGTTTTTTTTTTGTGTTTATATATATATATATATATATATATATATATATATATATATATATAGGCCCTATTTACTTACCGATCCTCATTCCTACGCACAGCCGTGGGGATCGGTAAGTAAGGCCACGGACCCCAAAGTATGATGATCAGAGGCCTAGGGGAGGTGAGAAAACACAAGCCAGTGTTACTTACCTCTCCTGGGCTCCAGGGTGACTCCATTTTGTCTTCGTGCCTCTATAGTGATGCTACAGACGTCATGTGGGGCTTGGCAATACCGTGACACATAATGACGCCGGCATAACTTCCGGAGCCCAGGAGAGGTGAGTGCCACTGGTTTTTGTTTGTCACCTCCCCTGGGTCTGGAAAGACCCCATAGTATAATAGTTTGTGGGTGATGTGCCCCAAAAAATCTCAGGTTCTTCCAAACCCGAATTTTTTTACAATATTTGAAATGAGCACTGTTGGGGTCACTATGAGACATAATACTGTGTGAAGGAGCCACTATCTGATGATATAGCATGTGTAAATGGGGCGTTATACAGTTTGGGGGCCCGGAAAGGGGGTGTTATGTCGTGACGGGGAGCTCATAGTGCCCCTGGCGCAGTCTTTGGTAGTTACGCCCCTGGATATTACACTTGATCTTAGATAAAAAGGCCAAGAATCTGTTGCTTTGTGAAATGATTCTTCCATAACCTGCATTGTTTTGGCAAAAATATTCATCTTTTCTGTGGTATATAATACATGTTAAGATAACAATGCTTACCATTTTACATTAGGCAGATCAGATCTCAATTGTGTTGCATTACCTTACATGACAATTCAGGGGACAATCTCTGACATAGCACTTAAATGGTTTTGCTTAATTACCTGTCATATGGGTACAAGATTGAAAAATGCCAATATATTCCTAAATTTATTTTTAAAATTTAATTGAATTTATTGAACTTGTCAATTAATTGAGAATTGTTACTCTTTACCTCTAATAAAATGACTTGCCTCTTGGTCTCAGACAATGTGTAGATATTTATCTTTGTGTTTACTCAATAGTGAAGCCACAATAAGGCTGGCTTCACATCTGTGTTAGAGACTCCCTCGCAGAGACCGCAGAAAATCGTCAGAGAAAAAAGTCCTGTAAGGAGGAGTTTTTTTTTTTTTTTTTTCTCCGCTGCTTTCAGTTTTGAAAAGGCGGAGACCCAGCAGACCTCATTATAGTCATTGGGATCCACTGGGCTCTGTGTGTAACCTCTCGATTGTTCGAGTCTCCCGATGGACCCAAATGACAAAGAGCCTGGGGCTAGTGTGAACCTAGTGTCAAAGATGTCAGTTATAACAATCTTAAGGCTGGGGCCCCACGTGGCGTAAACGCTGCTGATTGGCCACGGCAGAAACAGCAGAAAAAAAAAAACACAGCATTTTACAGTCACTGCAAGAGGAATGGGATTCTAGCGAATCCCATCCACACCATGCAGAAAATATGCCAGCTGCGCTTTCCAAAATCGTCGCGGTTATAGCCACATTGACTCCTGGGGCTGTCGATGTTTTCACTTCCCAGTAAGTGAAACGACAAATAATTTTATCTTTATTTCATTACTGGCCACAATTAATGGATCAGTTAAAAAAAACGGACACATTAGCATCAGTTAGTGTCCGTTAGCATCAGTTAGTCTGTTTTTTTAACACTGTCTGTCTTCTTTTTTTTTTTTTTCTGCTTTCTGAGCATCTGCAGAAACAAAACGGACATAAAATAACGGACAGTAACTGATGGCTATCAGTTACTGTCTAAGTCCGTTACCCATAGACTTCAATGTTAAAAAAATGACAGACACTTGCTGTCCGTCAAGAATCCGTTTTTCCAAACAAAGTCCTGCATGTAGGATTTTTTGTCCGCAGGAAAAAAACGGACTTCTGACGGATTGGGTTTAAACGGACACAATATAAAACCCCATTGAAATGAATGGAAATTAACGGATTTCTGACGGTTCAGCTAGTGTCCGATGCTAAAATCTTGTAACGGACAATAGCAACAGACTCAACTGACGATTACCAACTGTAGTGTGAACGCCCCCTTACTGAGAAGTGAAAGCTTCAGCAGGGACTGAATGCTGCTGTAGCCAAAACCAGGTGTAGATCATAAATGTATACCTCCCAACTTTCAAAGGACAGAAAGAGGGACAAAATATGCGGTGCTATGCACGCTGTCTCAAATTTAGCTACGCCCATTCTCATCTACTTTTCCATGTGCCCCCACACAATATAATGCTCCTACAGTCACCCTAACATTATATTCCCCGCATTATAATGTTCCCCTCCAATTGTCCCACAGTATTAAGTCCCTCTCCTCGTGCCCCAATTTAAACTGGCGGAAACTAGAGGGGGACATTAAACAGTGGGGGTAGTTGGAAGGGGACATTTAAATGTCCCCCTTCATCTGCCACCAGCTTAATGCCACCCATGATCTGCCACCATCTTAATGTCTCCCCTTCATCTGTCACCAGCGTAATGCCCCCTTCATCTGCCCTCAGTTTAATGTCCTCCTTTATCTGCCACTAGCTTAATGTCCCCCTTTATCTGCCCCCAGTTTAATTGCCCCCTACATCTGCCTTCAGTTTAACTGCCCCCAGTTCCTCCCTCTTGCTCACATATGCTCTCTTTGATCACTCTCGTTCCCAGCAGCTTTCTGTGTAACATCAGTCTGTCCTGCAGTATCCAGAATAGCTCCGCCCACACGAGTCTGATCACATGATCATGATGTCATCAAAGGTCTTTTAGCCCACTAGGATTTAGCATCTACCATTTAGCCTTTGCTCTCCCCTAATAAAGTTTAACAGCAAAACACTTTAGGGGCATAGCGGGACAAACTGTAAGCTATGTGGGACAGCAGTGTGAAATTGGGACTGTCCTGCCAGATGCGGGACGGTTGGGAGCTATGTAAATGGCAGGTACTCCTTCTCTTCATTCAATCCGCTCCTGGTTTCAGTATTAAAATAAAAAAATGCATCTACAAAACCTGACTGTCCTTAGTCTAAATGTGTGGGAATTGCTTTAAGTCACCAAGTACAAAATGCTGAATGGCGTACTGTGCCCGTGAACAATTTGGTGTAATCTATCCACCTGTTGAAAAGATGTGGCCTCTGGAAGGTTATGTGTAAATTAGCCCTTATTCTCCAAGTGGTTGGTAACCTGTTATTTATAAGTTGCTGCCTTCTTGGAGAATAAGAGCTAATTTACGTTTAACCTTCAAGGGATCCCATCTTTTGAACAGGTGGGCAGATAAAACCCCCATCCCAAACAAAACTGCACGGTAATAAGATTTTTGTCAATAATTAAAGACCATTACCTTTCTCAGGGGGCACTTCTAGAACTAATTTTAACCAATAGACGTGACAGAATATCAAAATTGGAGCTTCGGGGCACAGTGACTAAAACATAATAAAGTTTCAAGTATTCTTTAACCCCTACACGCACCAGAACGTACATGTACAGTGGGGAAAAAAAAGTATTTAGTCAGCCACCAATTGTGCAAGTTCTCCCACTTAAAAAGATGAGGCCAGCCTGTAATTGACATCATAGGTAGACCTCAACTATGAGAGACAAAATGCGAAAACATATCTAGAAAATCAAATTCTGATTTTTTTAAAGAATTTATTTGCAAATGATGGTGGAAAATAAGTATTTCTCGTCTACTTCACTGGGGGACACAGCACCATGGGTATAGACCTGGTCACTAGGAGACAAGACACTAGGAAAAAGCAAAAGCTGTTGGCTCCGCCTCCAGGCTATACCCTGCCACAGCCACTGTGCATGAATCAGTTTGAAACCTAGTGTCATAGGAGGCAGACACGACCTGACTCAGGTCTTCTGTCTTGCATCGTTTTTATTTTTACCTTTCTTTCAGGTGCAGGGGGTAGTCAGCGTGTACGCCACACTAGTCATACCCTCCTGCGGGCGCAGTGCTCTGCAAAAGAGCAGCCTCGCCGGTCACCCAGTCCCCACTCACCATTCGCCGCACCCCGAAAGCGGCCGGAGTACCGGTGACCCCACTCCCACGTGCGAGGTCCTACCGAGGGGGTGACCCTGCGGCGCCTGAAGTCGCCAGACTGGTGAGTATGAGAAGAATAGAAGGCAGGTGAGTATGAAAGTTACCTCAGCCCCTCTCCGTCTCCCCTTCAGGCCCTCTCCACCTCCCCTGCAGGCCCTCTCAGCCCCTTAGTGCCATTTCCCAGGGGGACAATAGCATGGGTCCTGTTTAGGGGGGGCATCACAGGGTTCCCCTGAACTGGGCCTTAAATCTTAGTAAATAAGCCCCTTTTTTCTGGGGCGTTTTTGGGTTTTCTGGTCGCTCCTACCGAGCGGCCCCCGTCGGGGGGGCACCCGGTTCCCCCCCCCCCGCTCGTGTGGGGACCCCCTTTCCTGGCCCCCCGGTACCTTTTCCCAGGCCTCCGCGGAACCTCCGGAGTTCGCGGTCGCGCCGCCGACGGTGCCTCGCGGTCGGCCGCGTTGTACGCGAGTCCGAGGCCTGGCCGGGAACTAGGCCGCAACGGGCCCGTCCCTTTCCCGGGCTTTTCTGGTACCCAGACTCCGCCTAGGGCCTTCCATTGGCCAGGGGGCTGTCCTGGCAAGCCATCCAGCCTGCCCAGTAGCTACTGAGCCTGTTTTTACCAGGGGAAGAGCTTTGCTCTCCTCATATTCTCAATTTATTTATTTATTGGCTTATTTATTTATTTTTTGGCTTGCTGGGACAGCAGGGATTCTTCCCAGTTCCCTGGGAGACATTGCACCTGCGGAACCCTTGCTGCAGCAGTTTGTAAGCGGCCATCTTTTGCAGTCTGGTAGGCTAACCCCCTGGGTTACCCTAATTTTCTTGGGCTCCCCCTCCGGCCCCTCTGGTTGCGTCACGTTTTTTATACGTGCACCCGCTGTATCAAAAACAGTTGCCATGCGGACAGCCCGAGCCCATGTGCTCTCTCTGCCTTCCGCCTCAGCCAGTCAGTAACCTCCTGGCCCCTCTCCGGTTTTTCCATCCCCCGGATTGGGCGGCCTCCCTAACCTTGGCCATGGTGTCCTTACCAGACTTAACTAGTCAGTGCTGGAAACTTGGAATGGCTGCTTTCCCAGATCGCCGCTCAAGTCGGCTGCTTCTAGGGATCTCCCTGGACACCCTCATAGTTCCCGTCGCAGCTCCAGGAGCCTCAAAAGGACCAGGAAGTCTTCCTACGGTTCACGGTCCGCCACCCCTTCCTCTGGGTACTCCCCAGATAGGAACTCAGCTCACGGCTCCACTCCGGCAGGCGGATACCTCCCTCCCTCTGCTCGGTCTATTTAACTGGGGACGCCTCTGACTCCGACTCGGAGCTTCAGCTAGGCTGATCTATATCTGCTGCTACGCGGGAGTCATCTATGCGATAGAGACCCTACAGATCTCTGAGGACCCGGACTCATCCTCTCAAGTGGACATCTCTTTCTGCCACTGGATGTTTGATATCATCTTGAGGGCACAGTGACTTCTCCCTGGACCATCCTCTGTCTTCGACTAGGAAATCGGACATCCCTTCCCTTGACCTGTTTGTCTCCAAGTGGAAGGTGAGCTCGGGCAGTTCTGCCAGGCTATGCTGTGACACACGTCTCTAGCTCTCCCTGGCTGGCAATGATGAACATCCGAGGCAAAGGAAGCAGGTTGCTCCAGTGGTGCAATCGGTTAGCGCACGGTACTTAGATATCAGTAACTAGTGAGCGCAAGCTGGCCTGTCTTGACATTTTGTCAGCGAGCCGCCCCATGTGTCCCTTCCTATCACTAAGAGCCTCCCACGGTGGATCCCATGATAGCTAGGCTCTCCAAGGCTTCTAGTCTGCCTTCAGCGGTTTTTTGCCTACCTCAGTGATCACTCGGAGTGAGATCGGATCGCATCTGTTGTATTGTTTGCAATGCAGAACTGATACATTGCATTGCCCTAAATGCTGGTTATTGCATTGCTGCAAGAAGGTGGCTTCCCTCACCAGGGTGGCCTTCGTAGTGGCTGGTTTCTCCCTGCGGCTCTCCTTCGCTGCCTCTTGGGTCATCAAGGCCTTCTTTTCCTGGGCCAAACAGCTTCAGTCAAACCTCCCTGATGCAGTTTCCCTCCAGCCGCTCGTCTCTGAGATCCTGAACGCTTCCTAATAACTGGAGATGCCTCCCAAATCTGCTAAGGCGGCCGCCAATGCAGTGATTATCTGCCATACCGTTGGGATCCGTTGTGGAATACTGGGTCCGCCTCCAAGAAGGCGAACGCAGCCCTTCTCCCTTTCCAGGTCGTCCTGGGCCAAATTTTTTGTTAAGGGCGTCGAGAAGCTTATCCCTGAGGCCACGGGGGAATAGATTCTTCCTCCCTCAGAGGCGTCCTATGTGTCAGCCGTTCTCCTGCTCCAGAAAGCTTCTTTCAAGTCCAGGCCTCCCTGGCGGTTCTGCACTAGGTCGTCCAGGTCTTCCTCTTCCTAGCCTCCTTGGCATGAAGTTTTTTCCCCTCTCTGGGCATCTCAAATGGCGGGACGTCTGGAGCCTGGGCCTGAGAGGCGGTGTCGTCCGGCTACTCCAGTTTTCGCTGGAGTCTCTTTGCCTTCGCTATGTCGGACAATCCAGGCTGTCTCCAATCTCCAGCGGCAGGGAGTCAGCGTCCCTGTTCCCGTTGCAGAGTGTATCTGGGGTTACTATTCTTACCTGTTCTCCATTCGCCTAGAAGGACGGCTTCCTCTGTCCCATCATGGACCTGAAAGGGCTCCACAGGTTCTTCCATGCCTGCAGGCTCCGTTGTAGTCTATGCAGTCTGTGGTGGCATCCCTGGAATTCTTCGTCCATCTACATCATCTCGCTGTGCCGTCAGCGGTTTCTTCATTTTTGCTGTGGATCCTTGACCTTTCCAGTTGTCTCTCTCCCCTTCAGGCTGGCCTCTGCCACCGGGGGTTTTTTCCCTCAGTGATGGCGTCTCTCATGGCCATCCTCTGCGCCAGAGGTGCTGCCGTGTTTTCAGACTTTGGCGACCTCCTGGTGAAGCCCCTCCAGGTCAGACAATCTGACCAGCTTGTGGTTCACCTTGGATGTTCTTCGCCGGTTCTGCTGGCTCATCTATGAGGATGTCTCGTGTCCTCTAAGCACATGGAATCCGGGACATGATCCTCTCCTTGCTCCAGGGTGTGATTCTCCCTCTGGAGGCCAAGATCCTGAGTGTCCCACCTTTTGGAGGTACTCTCCTTGCTGTCTTTGAATCGGCATGTGGGTCCTGCGCACGATCGCCTCAACCATCTAGGCTGTACCTTTCATTCACTCTGTCGTTCTCTCCTCTTGAAGATTACGGCCTGCTGGGACAAATCACCGGACATCCTCATCTGCTTGGTTCTCTTTCCACCTTGGTTCACTGAGAGATTCTTTAGTGTATATTCCTCCCCAGGAATTTCTCAAGGGAAGTCCTTCTTCCCCTCTGTTGGTAAGTGATTCCCACTGCCACCAATTTCCCCGGCTGGGGAGTGGTCCTCGATGCTTTGATTGTTCAGGGCCTGTGGTCCAGGGCCGATTCCTCCCTCTGGTTCAACCTGCTGGATCCCAGGGCTATCTTATTTGCCCTTACTCCTTGGACCTCTCTTCTCCAAGGACATCTGTCACAGTCCAGACTGACCTCTCCTCCATGGTCGCCTACTTGAACCCTCAGCGTGGCACCAGGAGCCGTGCGGCCTTACTAGAAGCCTCACAATTTCTTCCTTGGGTGGAGCGCCTTGTTCCAGCTCTTTCGGTGGTCAACCTTTTTTCTGGGTGGCAGACTACTTGAGTCGATAAAATATTGCTCCGGGCGAGGGTCGCTTTATTTGCAGATCTTCCATCCACTGTGCTCCCGCTGTGGTGTGACAAACGTCGACATTTTTAGCCTCCGCCGGAACCACAAGGTCCCTGGCTAAATTGCCAGGTCTCTGGATCCTCGAGCCATCACCGCTGGCGCTCTTGTAAGTTCGGTTTTTCACTTCCTCTTCTCCCTTGGGTCCTCCAGAATCTCAAGACCAAGGGGTTTCAAGCTATCCTGGTGGCACCAGATTGGCCCTGCCGGGTCTGGTATGTGGATCTCATTTTCCTGTTGGCGGATGCTCCTGGCCTCTTCCTCTGCTGGTCGACCTGCTGTCTCAAGGACTGCTGTTCCTCCCCACCTTGACTCAGCTGCGTTCACGGCGTGGCTGTTCAATCCGAGGTTTGAGGCCTCGTGGTTTTTTCGGAGTTTGTTATTCTAACATACTCAAGGCCCGGAAATTCCAGATAGCTTAGATCTGCCATCAAACGTGGAAGGCTTACGTCCACCGTTGGAAGAGTAACGATTCTCATCGGATCTTCTCCAGTCTGGTCTGGATCAGGGTCTTAGTCTTCTTTCTTTTTAAAGGACTTTCCTACAGGAGTGCCACTCTGTGCTCCTTTGGAACCCTTGGATCCGTGGGATCTTAACCTCATCTTTAAGGTGCTTCAGGTTCTCCCCTTCGAGCCTATGATATCCCTTTTTTTGCCTTCTGTCCTGGTAGAATGAGTTTCTGGTGGCCATTACCTCCATCCGCAGGGGTCCCTAATTGGCTGCCCCTTTTTTTCGGCAGCCTCCCTTTCTGGTCCTCCACAAGGATAAGGTTTTCCTCTGTCTGCCACAGTCTTTTTTTCTTAGGGTGTTTTTCCTGCTTCCACTTCGAGGACTTGGTCTTGCCCTCCTTCTGCTCGGTCCCCAGGCGTCCACGTGAGTGCTTGCTCTTCCCTGCCCGGTTGTTGCCCAGGCAATTTGCGTGTATACTGTCCCTCACGGATCCTTTCTCTTCGGACGCTTTGCTCATTCTCCCTGAGTGCCCTTGCCAGGACCTGCCTGCTTCCAGAGCTCCCATCTTCCGATGGCTTTGGTCTGAGATTAGGGAGACCTATCGATTTAAGAGTACGGCTCTGCCTCCCGTGTGACGGCTCTCTCCTCTAGAGCTGTTGGAGTTCCCGGGGCCTCCGGCATCAGGCTTATGCTTCCCAGGTCTGTATGTATCCCACTGGGCCTCCATCCTTTTTCTCTAAGTTTCTCCAGATTCATTCTGTGGCCTCTGCTGATGCCAATTTGGGTTGTAAGTTTCTGGAAGCGGTTGAGTATTACAGGTTTGCATGGCCGTGTTATTCCCACCCTCTGGGACTGCTTTAGGACATCCCATGGTGCTGTGTCCCCCAGTGAAGTAGACGAGAAAGTGGGATTTTTGTGTACTCACCGTAAAATCCTTTTCTCGTTGTATTCACTGGGGGACACAGATCCCTCCCTTGTTTTTTTCAGTGTTCCTGCCCGAACTGTGTTGGTTCCTTTTTGGGTTCAGGCATTGTTGGTGGTTGTTGGTTCCATGTTCCTTTGTGTCTCTCTCTCCTCTGCTACGGTACAAACTAATTCATGCACAGTGGCTGTGGCAGGGTATAGCCTGGAGGCGGAGCCAACAGCTTTTGCTTTTTCCTAGTGTCTTGTCTCCTAGTGACCAGGTCTATACCCATGGTGCTGTGTCCCCCAGTGAATACAACGAGAAAAGGATTTTACGGTGAGTACACAAAAATCCCACTTTGGTCATTAACAAAAGTTCATCTCAATACTTTGCTATACTGTATATCCTTTGTTGGCAATGATAGAGGTCAAACGTTTTCTGTAAGTCTTCACAAGGTTGGCACACACTGTTGCTGGTATGTTGGCCCATTCCTCCATGCAGATCTCTAGAGCAGTGATGTTTTGGGGCTGTCGCTGGGCAACACAGACTTTCAACTCCCTCCAAAGGTTTTCTATGGGGTTGAGATCTGGAGACTGGCTAGGCCACTCCAGGACCTTGAAATGCTTCTTACGAAGCCACTCCTTCGTTGCCCTGGCGGTGTGCTTGGGATCATTGTCATGCTGAAAGACCCAGCCACGTTTCATCTTCAATGCCCTTGCTGATGGAAGGAGGTTTGAACTCAAAATCTCACGATACATGTCCCCATTCATTCTTTCATGTACATGGATCAAGTCGTCCTGGTCCCTTTGCATAGAAACAGCCCCAAAGCATGATGCTTCACAGTAGGTATGGTGTTCTTTGGAGCCAACTCAGCATTCACTCTCTTCCAAACACGACGAGTTGTGTTTCTATCAAACAGTTCTACTTTGGTTTCATCTGACCATATGACATTCTCCCAATACTCTTCTGGAACATAAAAATGCTCTCTAGCAAACTTCAGACGGGCCTGGATATGTACTGGCTTAAGCAGGGGGACACGTCTGGCACTGCAGGATCTGAGTCCCTGGCGGCGTAGTGTGTTACTGACGGTAGCCTTTGTTACGTTAGTCACAGCTTTCTGCAGGTCATTCGCTTGGTCCCCCCTTGTGGTTCTGGGATTTTTGCTCACCGTTCTTGTGATCATTTTGACCCCACGGGGTGAGATCTTGCGTGGAGCCCCTGATCGAGGGAGATTCAGTGGTCTTGTATGTCTTCCATTTTCTAATTATTGCTCCCACAGTTGCTTTCTTCACACCAAGCTGCTTGTCTATTGCAGATTCAGTCTTCCCAGCCTGGTGCAGGTCTACAATTTTGTTTCTGGTGTCCTTCCACAGCTCTTTGGTCTTCACCATAGTGGAGTTTGGAGTGTGACTGTTTGAGGTTGTGGATAGGTGTCTTTTATACTGATAACAATGTCATACAGGTGCCATTACTACAGGTAATGAGTGGAGGACAGAGGAGCCTCTTAAAGAAGTTGTTACAGGTCTGTGAGAGCCAGAAATCTTGCTTGTTTGTAGGTGACCAAATACTTATTTTCCACCATAATTTGCAAATAAATTCTTTAAAAATCAGACAATGTGATTTTCTGGATTTGCTTTCTCATTTTGTCTCTCATAGTTGAGGTCTACCTATGATGTCAATTACAGGCCTCTCTCATCTTTGTAAGTGGGAGAACTTGCACAATTGGTAGCTGACTAAATACATTTTTTCCCCACTGTACGTCCTGGTGCACGTGACTAACTATGGCTCAGAACTCTGCTTCAGAGTGGACGTACTGGCTGTCGGGTCTGTCATATTTCACGGGCATTTAACCACTCAGATGCCGTGGTCAAATGCAACTACAGCAAGTGAGTGGTTACTTTCACTTTCATAATCTCATTTGGTAACAAGCAACATGGCTTTTGGAATACAGGGAGAAAAAAAACAAAAATGTCTGTATCACATAAAGGTTAATAAGATGTTTAGAGGAGGAGGTACAAAAACACAACTTCAGGAAGGCCAGTTTTCACCAGCTAAGGGACATAAACTGGGACAGTGTCCTTAGAAACAAAAGTACTCAGGCTAAATGGGACATTTTTAAAAACATCTTATGTACATCCTATGAAATATATACACTGTGTATCTAATTATTAACATTTTTATTATTTATTAAATTATCAAAATTTAATTTTAGTTTTTCAATTAAACTCATTTTTAAATACCTGCTACAAATCAGTAAACAGGTATTTGAAGCGACTGGTGCCTCTGGAGTCCAACGAACCACAAGGTGTAGGATCCTTCAGAGGCTTGCAGTCAGAGGCGTAACTACCGGGGTAGCGGCTGTCACAGGGCCTGGGACATTCGGGGCCCTTACTTCTGTGGTGGGTAAGATATTTGAGGGGTTTTTTAAGAGCTGCTATCCTGCAGTATCTCAATGAAAATAACCTTATAAAACCCAATAAAAAATTGGTTTATGAAGACTCGATCCTGTCATACTAATCTGATCTATGAAGAGGTAAGTTATAGCCTGGACTTTAGTAATGCTGTAGATGTAGTTTATCTCAACTTTTCAAAGGCTTCGATACTGTACCTCATAATGGGTTGGTATACAAAATGAGAACATTTGGATTGGTGGAAAACATATGCATTTGGGTCCACAACTGGCGCACTGATAGAGAAACAGGATGCTAGTTAATAGGAAGTACTCAAACTGAGTCATAGTTATCGGTGGGGTGCCATCGTGATCAGTATCAGGTCCCCTTCTTTTTAATATATTTATTAACGACCTGGCAGAGGGTTTGCAGATCATGGTTTCCATATTTTCAGATGACACCAAGCTCTGTAAAATAATCAAAACTGAGGAGGAGAGTAAAATATTACAGAGGGATTTGTAGAAGTTGAAAGCATGGGCAGAAACTTGGCAAATGAAATGTAATGTAGACAGGGGCGTAAATATCGGGGTAGCGGCTGCCACAGGGCCCGGAACATTATGGGGCCCGGAGCCCTGTGGCAGCCGCTACCACGAACCCCACAAACAATGCTATCATTATACTCTGGTTCTCTGGGGTCTTTTGAGACCCCTGAGTATAACGATCGGGGGCCCAGGGGAGGTGAGGGAACATAAAAAACACTGTAACTCACCTCTTCTATGCTCCGCAGGCTTCTGGCCTGTTTTGTGACGTCAGCTGACGTCATTATGCGTGGCGACGCTGGCCTCACTCACGCGAGATCTGGTCCAATATTGAAGATGGCTGAAGTAGCGCACGGGAGTGCAGCGGAGCGAGGAAGAGGTAAGTAGCATTGTTTTTTATGTTTGTATCCTCCCCTGGGTCTCTGATCATTGTACTCTGACGTCTGAAAAGACCCCAGCGTATAATAATTGTTCCACTATGGGCATAATGCTGTGTGCAGGGGCCACTATGGGGCATACTACCGTGAGCAGGGGCCGCTATGGGGCATACTACCGTGAGCAGGGGCCGCTATGGGGTATAATACCGTGTGCAGGGGCCGCTATGGGGCATACTACCGTGTGCAGGGGCCGCTATGGGGCATACTACCGTGTGCAGGGGCCGCTATGGGGCATAATACCGTGTGCAGGGGCCGCTATGGGGCATAATACCGTGTGCAGGGGCCGCTATGGGGCATAATACCGTGTGCAGGGGCCGCTATGGGGCATAATACCGTGTGCAGGGGCCGCTATGGGGCATAATACCGTGTGCAGGGGCCGCTATGGGGCATAATACCGTGTGCAGGGGCCGCTATGGGGCATAATACCGTGTGCAGGGGCCGCTATGGGGCATAATACCGTGTGCAGGGGCCGCTATGGGGCATAATACCGTGTGCAGGGGCCGCTATGGGGCATAATACCGTGTGCAGGGGCCGCTATGGGGCATAATACCGTGTGCAGGGGCCGCTATGGGGCATAATACCGTGTGCAGGGGCCGCTATGGGGCATAATACCGTGTGCAGGGGCCGCTATGGGGCATAATACCGTGTGCAGGGGCCGCTATGGGGCATAATACCGTGTGCAGGGGCCGCTATGGGGCATAATAGTGTGTGCAGGAATGCGGTTTATGTAGGGGGGGGGGTTGGGGGCAGCTGTTCACATAATGAATCAATATGGATATCCAAAAAGGCACAATATAAAATATATATATTTGATCAAATTGGGTAATCAAGATCTCTGTGTAAAAAAAAAAAAATACACCTTTGAACTATTAAGAAATAAACCACAGATCATAATATAAAATATGTGCTAAGGAAACCATATATAACATAGGTAAAAAGTCCTGAAAAAACCCACCTAAGTAACAAACACCTCGACGCGCGTTTCGCCACAGGCTTTGTCCAGAGGATTTCCATATTCATTCATTATGTGATTTCCTGAATTTCCTGCTTTTGTGTATTTATTTTCATTTGTTTTTTTCTTGGATTCCCCCATGTGTTTATATGTGTTTGTATTTATTAGTTTATCAATAAATTATGAAATTTGTTTTTTACTTGTGCGGGCATGAATTTGTTTTTTGACTTGTTATTACTTGTCCCGCACGTATTTTTGTTATTATTTGGTCATTTGCCCAACAGTATTTTGCTTAGCTATCAGTGCCAGACAACTGTTGCCAAGTTAAACAGACTATCATATGCAATTTTGGGCCCCTGTGTACAAAAAGCTTAAAGGGGTATTCCCACAAACATAACCATATCTATATTTGTAGATAATGAAAAGTTAAACATTTTTTGCAAATATAAGTAGTTAAAAATAAAAAAAAACTGGACAATGCAGGTGTTTGTTTGATCACTCAGAGCTGTGTAGGATTACAATGGAGCCCTGCTGGGATTGATACAAAGGCCTATTGTTACAAGGTAACCCTACTGATAACATACAACTAGGCTTATAGCTGCGCACATTATGAGTAAATGGAACTAGAGAGAAATACGCTACCCAGAGACCAAAATACAGCTCTGAATTATAGCCATATTTAAGCAGAATCATCACAGCCTTGATGTGTTTTTGTTTTGTTTTTTTCTTCCTCAACTAACAGAAACAGTTTACCAACATGCAGGTCAACTGGTATGCAAATACATATCAAAAAAAGATATCAAATTTGACATGGATTTGTGAGAGGGAGGTATTGAATCAGGTGTAATGCAATATATGGAGAGGGGGGAGTGAACTAAACTAACTACAAAGAGGTAATATAGAAATAAATACAGAGGAAAACCCAGGATGGCTAATATTACTTAGTAAAAGGGTTAATGGATAGCGAGCTACTTGACAACAAAGATCACCTTGCCTGCAGTTGCTTTCGATGTATTGAGTCTCAGGCTAGAAGTTTTTCATAGAGCTTGTGACAGTTAACTCTATGGCAAACCTCTGACAAGGTTGGAGATTCCTGGCATTACCACTTTGCCACTATATATTGTCTAGCAGCAATTAAGATATGGGAAATGGGCTATTTAAGCCTGTGGTAGATTGGCAACCCCTATATGCAGGAGTGCCATGTAGTCCTCTGGAATAACACCACTGATCATGCCTATGAGTGTAAATACATGGTGCAACATTAGGATAAGGTGCCATCTGCTCCACTCAACGGGGATCGCGGTAAGGGGAGTATAAAATTTGTTTTTTTGGGGGTTTTTTTTTTAAAGAAAAAGGGAGCAATTACTGCTGAGGGGGCACTTTTTTCTGAACATGGGCGTATTATTTATAAGGGGGTATTATTTATAGTGGGGGAACTATTATATTCAAGGAGGGCTATAAATAATAGTTCCCCTCCTTATGAATAATAGTCCCCATGAATAATAGCTCCCCCTTATAAGTAATAGTTCCCCTCCTTATAAATAAAAGAGGTTATTAGTTATAAATGGGGACTATTATTTAAAAGGGGGAACTATTTCTAAGGTAGTACTATTATTTATAAGGGGGTTACTATTTATAAGGGGCGATAATTACTGACATGGCGGACTATTTATGAGCAGGGACCATTATTTATAATGGGGGCATTATTATTTATAAGGGGGAATTTAATATTTATAAGCAGGGGCTATTAATTATCAGGGGTCTTTATTACACACGTGGACAAAATTGTTGGTACCCCTCGTTTAATGAATAAAAAACCCACAATGGTCGCAGAAATAACTTGAATCTGACAAAAGTAGTAATATATAAAATTTCTATGAAAATGAACAAATGAAAGTCAGACATTGCTTTTCAACCATGCTTCAACAGAATTTTTAAAAAAAGAAAACTCATGAAACAGGCCTGGACAGAAATGATGGTTCCCTTAACTTAATACTTTGTTGCACAACCTTTTGAGGCAATCACTGCAATCAAACGATTCCTGTAACTGTCAATGAGACTTCTGCACCTCTCAACAGGTATTTTGGCCCACTCCTCATGAGCAAACTGCTCCAGTTGCCTCGGGTTCGAAGGGTCCCTTTTCCATACGGCATGTTTCAGCTCCTTCCAAAGATGCTCAATAGGATTTAGGTTAGGGCTCATAGAAGGCCACTTCAGAATAGTCCAATGTTTTCCTCTTAGCCATTCTTGGGTGTTTTTAGCTGTGTGTTTTGGGTCATTATCCTGTTGGAAGACCCATGACCTGCGACTGAGACCAAGCTTTCTGACATGGGGCAGCACATTTCTCTCTAGAATCTCTTGATAGTCTTGAGATTTCATTGTACCCTGCACAGATTCAAGACACCCTATGCCAGATGCAGCAAAGCAGCCCCAAAACATAACAGAGCCTCCTCCATGTTTCACAGTAGGGACAGTGTTCTTTTCAAGATATCCTTCATTTTTCCGTCTGTGAACATAGAGCTGATGTGCCTTGCCAAAAATTTTGATTTTTGTCTCATCTGTCCATAGGACATTCTCCCAGAAGCTTTGTGGCTTCACAACATGAAGTTTGGCAAATTCCAGTTTTGTCAGATTCAAGTTATTTCTGTGACCATTGTGGGTTTTTCTTTCATTAAATGAGGGGTACCAACAATTTTGTCCACGTGTGTATTTATAAGCAGGGGCTATTATTTATAAGGGAGAATTATTATTTAGAGCAGGGACTATCTCTTATATATATAAAAATGAGTTCCTGTCTGTCTGTCTAGTAGTATAATGTTGTACCATGTCTGTCTGTCTGTCTGTTCTTTATGCGCGACCAAACGACTGGACCGATCCTCACCAAATTTGGCACACATGTACATCAGGTGTCTGGGAATATTATAGACTGGGTCTCAGCTCTCTTGGACGTACCGTTCCTGAGATACAGTATTCCCTAAAAATGACCAGCATTAGTCTATACAAGCCTGCAAGTCTTTCACTCATATTCCAACTGCCATACACACGGTCACATGTCCCTTATCAGCCAATAAGAGCTTGCAGGTGCTTATTCTCCTCAGGCACACAGGTTTCCATAGCAACCAAGCTATGTATGACCTGTATTAGTCAATAGCAGTTCACAGGACCTTAAATATTCAGTCATATAACGTGTATCAGCCAATATAAGTTCACATTTAATTTACCAGGTTTCCATAACAACACAGCCATAAATAGACTGTACCTATACTGGACTCAGTGGCGTAACTAGCAATGGCAGGGCCCCAAGGCGAACATTTGACATGGGACCCCCCCCCCCCGTACAAACTGCATTCTTGCACACACTATTATGCCCCATAGTGGCCCCTGCCCACAGTATTCTGCCCCATAGTGGCCCCTGCCCACAGTATCATAGTGGCTCCTTCATATAGTATTATGCGCACTTCCCGCTACTTCTTCAATGTTGGACCAGATGTCACGTGAGCCAGGCATGTATCGCAATGCATAATGACGTCGGACTGGCCCACCGACATCTGGGACGCCACCAAGGAGGCCCGAAGCCTGCTGGAAAGACCCCAGAGTATAATGATAGCAGTGTTTGTGGGGTTCCCGGCCCGCAGGCCTTACTTACCAATCCCCGATCCTGCTCACAGCCGCCTCTGCAGAAGGTGAAGTGCAGGTGGCCGTGAGCAGGAGTGGGGATCGGTAAGTAAATAGGGCCCTTTACCTGCTGGTGTTAAAAAAAAAAAACATCATCAGAGGCCCGCCGGGTCCCCTAATGTCCCGGGCCCTGTGGCAGCTGCTACCACTGCTAAACCGGTATTTACGCCACTGACTGGACTGCCATACTGGATTTCAGCATTCTTATAAATTGAAATGTTTTTTAAACTACTCATGTCCCCTGCAGCAAAACGCATGGCTGCTGCTCGAGCTAATGAAAACTCTCAGCAGACCCAAGCCTGTCTCCAATCTGATAAGGTATGTTACAGACAACAGCGAGCTGCTGAAACTCCCCAGCAGACCCAAGCTCATCTCCAATCTGACAAAGCATTGTCAGCCACATGCACACAGCTGCACTCCAGGTTTCAATAACAAAACAGCCATTTTTCTTCATTGCTGTAGGTCAGCTTTAAAGGGGCAGGGCGCTGTGGATGACACTGTTACACAAGGTCACATACACACAGCTTTACTCCAGGTTTTCCATAACAATCGAGCGCAGGTTTTTCACTGATATCCAAACTGAGATACACATGATCACATGAGACTTATGGACCAATGGAAAATCGCAGGTTCAGTCTTGACATACACACAGCTTTACACCAGGTTTCCATAGCAACCAAGCTATTTACAGTATGTCCTGCATGAATCAATAGCAGTTCGCAGGTCCTTAAATATTCAGTCATATGACGTGCATCAGCCAATATAAGTTCACATTTCATTTACCAGGTTTCCATAGCAACACAGCCATAAATAGACTATACCTATACTGGACTGCCATACTGGATGTCAAGTGCAAAACTGGCCAATTCTTATGGGGTCACTACACAAATAAAAAATGAAATATACCCGTGCGAAGCCGGGTCCTTCCTCTAGTTATTTATAAAGGGGAATTAATATTTATAAGCAGGGGCTATTATTTATAAGAGGGAATTATTATTTGTAAACACGGATTATAATTTATAAGGGGGCATTATTATTTATAAGCAAGAAATCTTAGCCTCCCTTATAAATAATAATGCCCTCCTCTTTATTTATAAGCAGGGACTATTTAAGAGGTAGGCATTATTATTGACCTGACCTAAATCCTATTGAGCATCTTTGGAAGGAGCTGAAACATGCCGTCTGGAAAAGGGACCCTTCAAACCCGAGACAACTGGAGCAGTTTGCTCATGAGGAGTGGCCAAAATACCTGTTGAGAGGTGCAGAAGTCTCATTGACAGTTACAGGAATCGTTTGATTGCAGTGATTGCCTCAAAAGGTTGTGCAACAAAATATTAAGTTAAGGGAACCATCATTTCTGTCCAGGCCTGTTTCATGAGTTTTCATTTTAAAAAAAAACTCTGTTGAAGCATGGTTGAAAAGCAATGTCTGACTTTCATTTGTTCATTTTCATAGAGTTTTTATATATTATTACTTTTGGCAGATTCAAGTTATTTCTGTGACCATTGTGGGTTTTTCTTTCATTAAACAAACAAGGGGTACCAACAATTTTGTCCACGTGTATACAGAAACCAGAAGTTTACATACACTATATAAAAAGACACATATGCATGTTTTTCTCACTCTGACATGAAATCAGAATAAAGCTTTCCGTTTTAGGTCAATTAGGATTACCAAAATAATTTATATTTGCCAAATGCCAGAATAATATGAGAGAGAGAATTTTTTACGGCATTTTTATTACTTTCTGCAAAGTCAAATGTTTACAAACATTTCGTTAGTATTTGGTACCATTGCCCTTAAACTGTGTGACTTGGGTCAGACATTTTGAATATCCTTCTGTGGAGGATGACAGATTGTGTATCCTCCATTTTGTATTCCATGGCCATGTGGGACCATGCCTGTAGCCATTTTACATTCATACATTTGTTTAGAGCGCTCATCCCCCACCAGATGCCTTAATGGGGTAAGGCTCCTGTTTTGTTTGTTGTCCAACTGCCAAAACTATTTTACAGCTTTGCCGCCAATCATGTTATGCTAGTTGTACTAGTTCAACCCATATTTTGTCTACACACTGTATTTAAGACCACATTTTTACCTCCATTAAAGCAGAGCCCACTATATACACAATAGCTGTGTGTTGTGTGATTCTCTATGCTATAGCTTCTACACCAACTTTATGAATTTGGACTTCAATACGGTGATACTTAGAGCGATTTGCGCTCTCACTTCCACAAGCTTCTCACGATAGTTAGTAGGTATTTGGGCTCATTCCTCCTGACAGAACTGGTATAACTGAACCATGTTTGTAGGCCTCTTTGCTCGCACCTGCCTTTTCAGCTTTTCCCATAAATTTTCAATAGGCTTGAGATCAGAGCTTTGTGATGGTCACTCCAAAACATTGACTTTGTTATCCTTAAGCCACTTTGTAACCAGTTTGGCAGTATGCAAATAGAAATAACTTTGGTAATCCTAAGTGACAAAAAAAAGGGAAAGGTTTATTCGGATTTCATGTCAGATAGTGATAAAAAAAAACATGCATATGTGTCTTTTTATATAGTGTATGTAAACTGATTTCAACTAGAGGTTTTATGAGCAGACCACAAAGTTTTCTGGTCTTCCCACAGAATCATTAAACAGAAAAAATTCCCTTTATGTCTGTCGCACATGGTCCTGGTTTGCTGGAGATATCAACAAATTTGAGTTCAAGTGCCACCTTGGGCTCAGGTTTTGGGCATAATCTTCTTCTATGGACAGAAATATAGGAGTATGGTCTGACCACATTATCATGACGATCTTAGAGGAGAGACAAGCTAAGAGGTCCTCTCGATTAAGATGAAAGTAATCAATCCTTGAGTACGAGCGATGTCTAGCAGAGAAAAATTAAAAATCCCTCTCCAAGGCATGTTGACTCCTCCAAATATTATGGAGGTTTTCTTCTGCAAAAATAGAGGGCCTGTCTCTACCCTATCAGAGTTAGAGCCTGCTGTACAATCCATCATGCATTAGGATATAGGTGCATTAAAATCGCAGCACAGTATCAGCAGGCCTTGTGCAACCTCAGATCTTCTTCAGCATAATTTTAATAAACTTAGTGAGAGTGATTTGGGGCATATATTGAAAAAAATGTTATATGTGCGACCATTAACCCCTTAATGTCGGGCCATTTTTTGTTTTTGCATTTTCGTTTTTTCCCTCTCCACATTCCAAGAGCCATAACTTTTTTATTTTTCAGTTCACAGAGTCACATGATGGCTTATTGTTTGCGAAACAAATTGTACTTTGTAATGGTACCATTCAATATGCTGTGCAATGTACTGGGAAGCTGGAAAAAAAAATCAGAATGAGGTGCAATTGGAGAAAAACTGCATTTGCGCCAAATTCATATGGGTTTAATTTTTACAGTGTTCACTGTGTGGTAAAAATGACATGGTATCTGTATTCTGCGGGTCAGTACGAACTCGGCGATACCAAATTTATATAGTATTTGTAATGTTTTGATACCTTTTAAAAAATTAAAAACTTTGCTAAATAGAAAAAAATGTTTGCATCGCCATATTGTGTCACCTGTAACTTTTTTATATTTACATGTATGGAGCTGGGTAAGGCGTCTTTTTATGCAGAACAACATGCCGTTTTTATTGATATCATTTGGGAAAGATCTGATGATTTGATCACTTTTTATTCAATTTTTTATAGGAGGCAAAGTGTTGAAAAAAAACTTCTATTTGGCCTTTTTGATTTTTTTTTTCCCCGCTACGCTGTTCACCATATGGGATAAATATTTTAATAGTTCAGGCATTTTGGAGCGCAAAAATACCTAATGTGTTTGTTTACTTTTGTTTATTTACTTTTATATCTGATCTAGGGAAAGGGGGGGTGATTTGAACTTTTGTGGTTTTTTTTGGTTTTTTTTTTAATATACTTTTAAAAACTTTTTTTTTTTTTCTACCTTTACTTGTATGATCAGACCCCCTAGGGACCTTGAAACCTAGAGGGTCTGATCCAGTGTCGGACTGGGATGTCTAGGGCCCACCAGTGGAATTGTTTCTAGGGGCCCACCATCAGGACCCCTGCAGATCAGCGGTACCGAGACAGGGCGACTAAAGGTAATAACATGTTGGGAGCCACACTGCTCAACCACTATACCATGTGCACCACTGCACTACCTAAACCTACTGCTACACCTTGTATGGCAAGTAAGCAGCGTGGCTCCAAGAATTGTTACCTTTACCTGTAGCCGCACTGTCCTGGAAAAGCTGATCTGCAGAGGTCCTGGCTGTTGTATCATCGCAGATGTAATATTGCACCAAGGCAGGCCACAAATTAGAAGATGGATAAATCCTTAAAGAGGTTGTCCAGGCATTGGGCAACCAATGTAGCTGGCGGGAGGTGTAAGTAAAAATAAGTAATTAAAGCATACTCACCTGTCCCCGGCGCTCCGTTGTCCGCTGTCAGTGTCCATTCAGTCTCGTGCCGGCGACTCCTTGCTGGGAGTCCTGCACCTCATGTGATCGCTAAGACCAATCAGGTACAGGATTTCCAGAAATGAGGCGCCGCCATGAGACCGAACAGACACAGGCAGGGGACATCAGGGTGCTGGGGACAGGTGAGTATGCTTTTTTTAAAAAAAATTTTCTTATTTTTACACCTCCCTGGCGACCGACACAGTGGTCGCTCCAGTTTATGGACAACCTATTTTAAGGGGTTGTCTGGGCCAAATATTTCTATGGTCACTTCACTGGTCCCCCCACATAGTGGCCTCTTCACTGGTCCCCCATACTGTATGGGGAACAGTGATGTGGTCATTATATTGTGTGGGAGCAGTGATGGGGGCTGACATCCTGTGGGGGGGAACATTAAACTGTGTGGGGCATATTAAAGGGGTTGTCCAGGGTTAATCTTTTTTATGGCCTATGCTCTGGATAGGCCAGAAATACCTGATCGGTAGAGGGCTGGCACATGGCCCCATCAGCTGTACGGAGCCACTTTCGGAGCCCGTTCTGTACACAACACAGGGCTGGAAGCAGAAAGCTCCATCCACTGTATAGCAGCCCGGCGCCTTCACTGCAGCTCAGCTCCTACTGACTTCAATAAGTGCTGAGATGCAGTGAAGGTGCCCGGCTTATACACAGTGGACAGAGCTTTCTGCTTCTGGCCCTGTATTGTGTACAGGACGGGCATCAGAAGTGGCTCCATACAGCTGATCGGTCCGTGGTCAGCCCCGTACAGATCAGGTATCTATGGCCTATCCTGAGGATAAACCATAACAAATTATGCCTGGACAACCCCTTTAATATACCCCCCAGGGCCCCCCTAATGCCCCACACTTTAAAGAGGTTGTCCAGTATAATTTTTTTTCTTTTTTAATAATTAGTCCGGGGGAGGTGAATCCCCCCCTACTCCCCCCCAAAAAAACAAAACAAAAAAAAACACACTAAACATATTCACCTGTCTCCGGTGCTCTGGTGTCCTTCCAGCACGGTCCGGTCCCGCAGCTCCGCTGTCTTCTTTTTCCCGGAAGTCCTCACTGGCTGTGACGTCCCAGGTCCCTTCCCTTAGGCCGCTGATTGGCCTCAGGGGTCATGTGACATCACAGGTAGTCATGTGCAGGGGGAACTTCAGCTGGAAGAAAACAACAGAACTGCAGGACCGAACCGCACTGGGAGACACTGGGGACAGGAGAGAAAGTTTGGGGTTTTTTTTGTTTTGTTTTGTTTTTTTCACCTGCCCCGGCGTAATTTAAAAAAAAATGACGGAGCCACTGTATGGAATATAAGCTCCACAGTGGCCCCCACACAGTATCATAAGATCCACAGTGGCCCCCACACAGTATTATATGCTCCACAGTGGCCCCCACCCAGTATTATAAGCTCTACAGTGGCCCCCACCCAGTATTATAAGCTCCACAGTGGCCCCCACCCAGTATTATAAGCTCTACAGTGGCCCCCACCCAGTATTATATGCTCTCTACAGGGGCCCCCACCCAGTATTATATGCTCTCTACAGGGGCCCCCATCCAGTATTATAAGCTCCACAGTGGCCCCCATCCAGTATTATATGCGCCCAATAGCCCCCATCTGCTTCAGTGCTATTATTATACTCTGGGGTCTCCTCAGACCCCAGAGTATAATAATCGGAGGCCCAGGGGAAGTGACTAAAAATAACAAACATTCATACTCACCTTGTCTTACCTTTCCTTGGCATCCTCGTTCCATCCTGCTGTCTTCAGCGTCTTCAGGCCCTTTTCCGACGTCGCTGCTGAGGCCTGTGATTGGGCCGCTGGGGCCTAATCACAGGCCTCAGTCATGACGGAGGAGCGCCGGAGAGGACGCTGTGCCCAGGAGAGGTGAGAATATGTATTTATTATTTTGAGTCACCTCCCCTGGGCTGCCATCTATTGGAAAGGGGCCTGCAATATGCCAGGGTCCCTTTCCAATAACCGTATGTATAGCGGTCGGCGAACCAGGCTTTCCCCGACCGCTATCATAATGGTCCGGGGCCCGGCCATCTCCAGCTGGCCGCGGGTCCCATACCCCGCTGAGCCCGGTCGCTTTTTTTTTTTTTTTTTTTTTTTTAAGACAGGCTGTTACCTGCTGGAGTAACCCTAGCAGGTAATGGACCCTATTTACTTACCGATCCCTGTTCCTGCTCATGGCCACCTCTGTTTCCTCTTCTGCCCTCCAGTAGGCCCGTGTGTCTCATATCACGTCACTGACTCTTAATAGTGTCAGGATGTCACTAACGGCGACGTAATATAGGATGCTCGGGGGCCCCCTGGAGAGCAGAAGGGGAAGCGGAGGCGATCGAGAGAAGGAGCAGGGACCGAATATGTCCAAACTGAAACTGGTATTATACTCGGGATCTCTTAAGATCCCTGAATATAATGATCATAGGCCCAGGGGAGGTGAGCGAACATAAAAATTGATTCTTCTATAACCAGTATTGTTTACAAAAATGTTCATCTTTTGTGTAGTATATTATACCTGTAAAGATGATAGTGCTCACTGTTGTGTATACTCTGCCACCCTATATAGATACCATTTTACATTTTAATTAGGGAGTGTTTAATAAGAATACTGACCCCTGCCGTTTCAGTAGGGGCTGCGGCGTGGAAAACAAACTGCTTGTTTATGAGATAGGTGGAATACATTTTTTTTCAGAAAGTGAGTCTCTTGAATACAAACACTGTCCCTATGGAATATGGGATACGGGATTTTAGAACTTCTCTCCACAACATAGAACTCTTATAAGGGGAGTTCAGGCCCATGACTTTCAAAGACATATACTGAAATACTATTAAGATATAGGCATAAAGGGCTTGGGGGATCCATGTCAGGACTATAACATTAGTGGATATGATGTATACCTGGAAACATATACAAATAAAAATATCAACTAGCCATATACAGTCATATGAAAATGTTTGGGCACCCCTATTAATCTTAATCATTTTTAGTTCTAAATATTTGGGTGTTTGCAACAGCCATTTCAATTTGATATATCTAATAACTGATGGACACAGTAATATTTCAGGATTGAAATGAGGTTTATTGTACTAACAGAAAATGTGCAATATGCATTAAACCAAAATTTGACCGGTGCAAAAGTATGGGCACCTCAACAGAAAAGTGACATTAATATTTAGTAGATCCTCCTTTTGCAAAAATAACAGCCTCTAGTCACTTCCTGTAGCTTTTAATCAGTTCCTGGATCCTGGATGAAGGTATTTTTAACCATTCCTCTTTACAAAACAATTCCAGTTCAGTTAAGTTTGATGGTCGCCGAGCATGGACAGCCCGCTTCAAATTATCCCACAGATGTTCAATGATATTCAGGTCTGGGGACTGGGATGGCCATTCCAGAACATTGTAATTGTTCCTCTGCATGAATGCCTGAGTAGATTTGGAGCTGTGTTTTGGATCATTGTCTTGCTGAAATATCCATCCCCGGCGTAACTTCAAATTAGTCACTGATTCTTGTACATTATGCGGGACCAGTGGAGGTAACGCTGCAGTTGGGTTGCGGGGGCAACGCGCAGACTTGTCACGGTCTCTGGGCACGGGGCGCAGCGCTGGGCGCCCGTACCACCACTGGCCGGTGTGAGGGGCGCACAAATGTTGGTGGTGTTGTTCCCCGGGGCGCCCCCATAGGCCGAGGGGGGGACCCGTGGGGGGGGCCGGGTGAAGTGAACTTTACTGGGGGGGGCCAGCTTAAGTCCAAAGGGGAGGGCGCAAGTCGGGGGCAGGGAGACTGTGAAAGGGCCAGCCCCTTATACTAGGTAGCCTGAGGGCGCTGGGCTCCATTTGGCTCTAGGGGGCCCCCTGTAGCACCCGTGTGGCTGTAGCCGGTTCGGGGGCAAAGTCAGGGGCGGGTATTCAGGTCTGGCTGGCCTGGTCCTGTGTACTGTTGGGCCGGTTCCAGAATGTTCTCCACAGTCATGCTGGTAAGGACTCCGGGGGGCAGGGGAGGTTTTGTAGCTGGGTGTGCTGGGCGGGGGGGGGCTACCCCCCCCCAGCGGCCTTCCGCAGGGGTGTTACCATGGGGACCCAGTGATCAGCTGACTCCTCCCCTTTTCCAGGCGAGCCTCCCTTGGCATTTGGTTACTATTCAATCCTATGGGAGGTGAACAGTGTGAGGCTCACTAGGGGTGCTGTGTTGTGGAGATCAGGACCCCCGCTTGTCACACAGGCTATGGCAACGGAATAATACATGCACAGGATCACCCTAGCCAGCAGCCAGCTCGGGGTGCCACATACTCCCCCTCTTTCACTGGCGCCGGGCGGGCTGGGGGAAGGTGAGAAATGTAACATAACGTTAATAAATACGAATAAAGTGCAAATGTCACTAACAGTTTAGAAAAATATAATACCTAGAAACTTGAGGTAAGACCTCCGGCATATTCTGGAATGTCCATGAGAAGTCTGAAGGGTAACGGAGAGATAACTAAACTCAGACTTATGGAACCTTTGGCGGTACCATCAGACAGTCCATATAGAAACAACGTAGTGCAAATGGGCCAGAGGCTCTCTGGCCAAATTTCGTGAGTGTCCATTATCATGAGAGTCTCTCTGAGAAACAATAAACAGTCCTTTCTGTAAGGAAGAGTAGGCACTCTAGCACCAATGTCCATACGCAATGGGGAACAGAACTTCCTGGCTCGGGAGCCAGGCACTATGGCTTGGATTGTTGCATATAAATGTAAATACTATATTACATGGCAAGATATTATATATATACTGTATATACACACAGGAAAAACATTAATGTAATCAGAGCAGGAATAACATATATACAGAAGCAGGACAGTTAACCTCTTTTACCCAAGGACAGCCATGGCATCACTATAGCGTGTTGGAGGATGCCTTTGTGGTACGCCAGAACGCCTAAGTGGCGAGTTTGAATCAGGAACGAGTCACGAAATCAATTAAATCATCTGTCGAAGGGTCTCTTGCACTAGAGCAATTGGTGGATAACAGCTAAATGGTAGTAGTTAGGCGCCCCATAAGCTCAGTTAACGTTGGGGGCTCCTTCGCTTCAGAAGGTGACAAGATCTCTGTACTCGTGCTCAGCTGGGGCACCTCTGTGGGAGTCCTTCTTAGGCACAGCTTCAGCGGTTTCGGTGTACTACTTGGGGCTGTCTCCCAGGTTTAGAGATCTCATACACGCGGTTCAGGTATGGTATGGAGATGACACTGTATGGTTCTTTCTCCCAGAATGGATCCAATTTCCCATTCGATGGTTATTCCTAACAACACGGCGCAACTTTCAGGGGCGCGCATGGGCGTGATGGCGAATCCTCCTGTTGTCTCCCGAACCTCATCCATGCGCATTTCAACTATCTCTTTAGCTTCCTCCATACGGGCGGGTTCAACAACCCAGTCTGTTATGGGTAGTGGATTGATGGTGTCAGGGACCTTCACACCAAGGGTTAAGTCTGAAGGAGTTGACCTTGCTTCCAAACATAGATAAAATGGGCAACGTAGATGTTTGGGGTGTGTTGTTGTAAATATAGGCCAAGTCCTTGATACGCCAGGCCACCAACACGGGAACTGGGCTGTTCTAGCGCCGATGATCACTTGATTGCGAAATCCCGGGGGATACGCTGTGGGCAACGCAGTCTGGAACGACACAGCTCACGGACAATGGGTTCAAAGGCGACGGCGGGAGGATGCAGGCAACGTAATGGGGCAAACTGGGAGGCTAGCGAGTTCTGCTGAAGATCTCTGCAGGCACGTGCAGGACTTGGGTAATGATCCACCTGGGGGGCGCGGGGACCCAACCCTGGCGAGCAACCACGGCTTGAGCTAAGGATGTAGAGGGGCCTGACTCGACCTTCGGTGAACCGGCGGGCACCCGGACCAACTCCAATGTCACTCCTCATCCAACCCATGAGGGACGGTGGAGCCGGCTGACCCCGAAGTGACCGGCTGTCATGATACGCCCAAGTATCATCTGGCGTCTCTTCTTGGTACGAGGTCTGATGAAGCCTTTCACGGCAGGTCAAGAGTGTTCTATGTAGAAGGCCGGGCAAACGGCGCTCCTCTGTCGCCAAGGCGTAATTCCACGCTGAAGACCCTCTTACACGGGTGGTATTCTTCCTGTAAGCAGGAATTGACAATTCTCCTAAAACTCGCTCTCTTCTGGAACGTCCACAGAGATGGCTCCGGAGGGTTCGGCGGTGAGAGATTCTCCTCTACAGGGCACCAAAGCAACTGTGGGCAAATGTAGGGGGCTCTCCACCTCTTCCAGTGTCTTCTCGGGGGGCTCCCCAGGCACCGAGAGGCATAGCGAGCGTGGACTGCCAGGAGCAGGAAGGGGTCTGGGCCACGGCAGGGCCCCAGGGCAGGCCAGAGCGCCAACGGTGTATCGTGACCGGAAAGGGGGGCGCCAGGAGCAAACGGGCCGCGGCGAAGTGAGGAAAGACAAGTTGGGCTTCCCGCGCCTCTCAGACTCGGGCGAGGCGGACCGCTCTTGTGTCCGAAGGGCAACACGACAAACGGGACTGCATTGTGACAAGGGAGGCGACTGAGGGGAGGCAGAATGGGGGGAGAAGGCAGCGCGAAAGGCTTTGACGCGCGCCAGTCACGGAGCTTGGGAGTTTCCGGGCACGGACAACGAGAGGCTCGGCACGGGCGAAGTGTGGAGAAACGCGGAGAACGGAATCCAAGGAGCTGGACTCTTGACGGAGTGGCTCGCCAGTCTGGACTGCAGGATCTTTTAGGATCAGGTGGACGCCGGGGACGCCAGGAGTGAACTGGGGTTTCAACAGGAGCACTGGAGGGCTCACTAGGCGGCTGATAAGACGAATACCGGATAGGTGCGAGGGTTCTGGATGTCGGGAGAATACAAAACAGAGGTAAAGTAGCACACTCTGGAAATTCTATGGGAGGCACCTCTCCATAAGCTTGGAATGTGGCTGGGGCATTACATAGCCAAAGGCAACATGAAAAGAGTCATGGGGGAAGGTCACGATCTTAGGCGCCATAGGGACGAGTATCCACTGGTAAGTCCAGGGGAGAAACAGGAGCGATCCCAAAGCCGAGAGATAGGGAATGGGAGGTGTGGGACGGGGCGTAGCCCACAGAGGGGGCAGGGGGAGGGGCGTACCCCGGATGACATAGCATCGCATCTCTGGATCAACTCCCGGGGACATCGGGGGGATGGACGGGAGTCTGATTGGATGGTGGGCAGTCAGAATGCGATGTTGATGGTCGTGGTCTTACCAAAGTCCAATGGGTGTTTGCTGAATGCCTTTTGGTAACGCTTGGCCACATGCGAACCCATTGATGTGCTCTATAGGGGATGGCGCCCACGTTCAATTCATCCCACCAGGACTTCGTGGCTCCATTTGAATGTCCAGCAGCTGGGTGGAACGCTGTGTGGCGGAGAATCACCAGAGAGAATGTCTTCTGGTGCTAACCGGTGAGCAGGGCCACAGAGTGAAACTGTGGAGGTTCACGGAGCATCGCCAAGTGACTAGCGGACAGGAACACGTCCATGGAAACTGGACAGGCTGGGGCAGCAGACAAGTGGTTGGCCATCTACTGTATGGGTTGTAGCAAGGCCTCGTAGTCGATTTCAGCCCGGACGGGCACGGCACCACACCATAGTTTCTGTTCCAGGCTGTAGGGTTACTGGACGGGATCGGATCCGGACTCGACCAATTTCACTGTTTGTTGGCGAACTTGTGCTGAGCATTGAGTACACGAATGGCCCGCTGAATGGTCTGCTGGTCACTGGGAGAAGCTGTAAGGAGAGAGGCATGCAAGGCATCCAACACTTCTGCAAAGCAATGGCGTAAAACATTCATGCCTAATATTACAACTGCAAACCTATCATCCTCTACATCAGTGACAATTACACCCTGTCTAGGCAGTTTCAAGTCCCCAATTGGATAGTGGGTTCCCAATAACCCTGCTGTGGTATGGGCTGTCCATTGCTGGCACACAGATTTATCCATGTGTCAGGTGTTCTATTCAACACACCTAAGTCCAATGTTCAAGGAACACCTGCTTGGCAGGGTTGTTACCTGAGATCCAGTGTCCACCAATGCTGTCAGAGGGACGCCGTTCACCCGGATTGTGATGTGTGGGCAGGCTGAGACGAAGCGTGACAATGGCACTGAAGATTCACCTGGGCCCTCTTCTTTCCTCCCGAGGGGCGGCCCGCGCCTCGGGGTGGCCCGTTTAACTGAAAACACTGAGGCCTGTTGTGTCCATATCTATGGCAATAGGTACAGTATGGCCTCTCACTCTGCGGAGGTTTCACTGAAGACGGACGTCTGGGTGGCGACTCAGGTGAGATGTTGAGACTTCGCAAAGGATCACTGGACGATGAAGACGGCTGGGTCAGACGATCTAGACGGACGGTGATCTGTTCCATGGCACGGGTCAGATGAACCACTCGGGCCAGAAGGTCATCTCTGGAGTCTGCTGGTGTAGTCTGCGCAGTTTGGGCAGCAGGTGAGGCACCCAGAGGTAGTGACAGGACAACTGAAGCGATGCTTGTTGAGGGTCCAGGTGAGGGAGCACAGATGACTGGGCTCGGCTGGGGCTGCTCCTGTCTCAAGACCTGGATGGCAAGGGCCTTGAAGTCAGCAAACGTGATGCTGGGATGTTGTGCAGCAAGCATTCGCAACTGACTCTGGAGCAATGTGGTACCCGCCCCTTCTATGAAGCGGTCAAGCAAGATTTTATCAGAGTCCACATTCTCACGTGGATCCACTTGCACCACAGCTCTGAACGCCTCTTGGAGGGATAAAGCATAGTCCCGCAGGGTCTCACCAGGTAGTTGTCGTCTGGAAAAGAAGCGCATCTTTACCTCGGAGACAGATCGCACGTCAAAGTTCACCTGGAGTTTGTCCAGAATTTGCCCAGGGGTTCTTTTGTCAGAGGCAGGCCAGGATTTGACCTCCCTATCTGCAGCACCCTCAAGCTGGCCCAGCAGGATCTGTATCTGCTGTTCTGTATTCAGAGGATAGAACTGGAAGAGAGACAGCATCTTCTCACGAAAGTCCCTGAGGGTATGCGCCTCCCCTTTGTAGCGCGGCAGCCATGGTGCGCCAGGGTAAAATGGCATTGAGAATGGTAGGCTGCTCGCCATGGGCACTGCTGGATCACTAGAAACAGATGGCACAATGTCACTTTGCTCAGTCATGTTGTTTGCAGGTATGACTGAAATTAGGTCGCCGTCTCTTTAAGAAACTCAACTGCTTGCTGGCAGGGAATGGAGACTACAACTTGGAATGCTGTAGCTATTAACAGAGTCACTGTGATGCAGGCTGACGGTGTGCTCCCCCTCTTTAATGGTGGCACTCCCCACGGACACGGTACACGGAAAACACTCGCTGGGCCGTGGGAGGACTGAAGACAAGGACAGGGAGGCACAGTACTCACTGACAGCAACTGCAGCGTGGACCAGAGATCAGCGGTGCACAGCAGGGACGGTGATGCGGCACCGGAGAGTCAGAAATGGCGCCGGCACGTTCGCCTTTCACTTTCTTGTATGGGTGCGCTGGAGCATTGCGCTCAGCATTCTGGGCTCTCCTAAGATGGCGGCAGATGGGTCTCCTGGCCTCATGGGCAGTGCTAAAAATCTCCCGCACTTTTGCAAGGTACAGTTAACCCTTTGTGGGCGTTCTTACACAGCGATGTGGCCAGCAAACAAGTCCTGGGCGTTTTAACTCTTCCAGGGCTGTAACACACTGAGAGGACAGTCTTTAGGGCTTACTTCAGGGGTATAGGGCTCCCCCTCTTTGTGGCAAGCACTCTCAGGGAATAAACTTGATCTTAGCAAAGTCCACAATAAAGACCGATGCTCTGGAGACAATTTGGCGCACTTTTCGTGGCGACTTCTCAAAATGGCACACACTCTTATCCTGTTCGTGACGCCAGTTTTTCTTGCGGTGACCAGATGGAAGGTAACGCTGCAGTTGGGATTGCGGGGTGCAAACAGCGCAGACTTGTCACGGTCTCTGGGCACGAGGGCGCAGCGCTGGTGCTGTCCCACGTTACCACCACTGGTACCGGTGATGAGGGGCTGCACAAATGTTGGTGGTGATTGTTCCCCCGGGCGCTTCCCCTATACTGTGCCGACTGGTGGTGTTTGGGGCACCCTGATGTTGTCGGTGCAGAGTCAGACACAGAAACGGTTGTAAAGTTGAACTTTTACTTCCATGGGTGTGGAGGCACAAATGCTTAAACAGTTTCTTCAATACAAAACAACGGGGTACGCCTGGTGACACAGCAAAGTCCTGGGGTGCAGGGTAGACTTGATGAAAGGTGTTCCTAGCCCCTTATACTTCAGTGTTACAGCCCTGAGGTGCGTCTGGGCTCCTATTTGGCTCATAGGAGGATGCCCACCATGATACTAGTACATAATATTCCCCACTCACGTTATGTGGTCCTGATAGCTCAGAGTTTCGGGGTGCAATAGTCAGGGTGGCGGGATATTCCACAGGTCTGGCCTTGGCCCCTGATCCTGTGATACTTGCTATGGAGCACGTGTTCCAGAATGTTCTCTCCACAGTCTCATGCTGACAAGATAATGATGCTTGACTTCCTTCAGGGCGATGGCTAGGCAGACAGGGGACAGGATCTTCTGAATAGCTGGAGTATGTCAGCTCTCCAACCTTCCTGGGCCTGTCTAGGACTTGAGATTCCTGCACTAAACTCACTGCTTTCTTCACAGGACATCACACTTATCTCCTCACCTCCTCCTCCTAACACTCCACACTTCTAACTCCTCACACGCAGGACCTTCCTGCAGGGGTGTTACCATGGGGACCCAGTGATCAGCTGACTCCTCCCCTTTTCCCAGGCGATGTCCTCCCATTGGACATTTGGTTACTATTCAATCCTATGGGAGGTGTAATACATGTGTGAGGCTCACTAGGTGGTGCTGTGTTGTGTGAGATTCAGGACCCCCTGCTATGTCACACAGGCTATGAAGCAACAGGAAATAATACAATGCACAGAGATCACCCTCAGCCCAGCCATAGCCAGCTCGGGGATGCCACAATTATTCTCAAGAATCTGCTGATACTGAGTTGAATCCATGCGACCCTCAACTTTAACAAGATTCCCGATGCCGGCATTGGCCACACAGCCCCAAAGCATGATGGAACCTCCATCAAATTTTACAGTGGGTAGCAAGTGTTTTTCTTGGAATGCTGTGTTTTTTTGACGCCATGCATAACGCCTTTTTGTATGACCAAACAACTCAATCTTTGTTTCATCAGTCCACAGGACCTTCTTCCAAAATGAAGCTGGCTTGTCCAAATGTGCTTTTGCATACCTCAGGCGACTCTGTTTGTGGCGTGCTTTCAGAAACGGCTTCTTTCGCATCACTCTCCCATACAGCTTCTCCTTGTGCAAAGTGTGCTGTATTGTTGACCGATGCACAGTGACACCATCTGCAGCAAGATGATGCTGCAGCTCTTTGGAGGTGGTCTGTGGATTGTCCTTGACTGTTCTCACCATTCTTCTTCTCTGCCTTTCTGATATTTTTCTTGGCCTGCCACTTCTGGGCTTAACAAGAACTGTCCCTGTGGTCTTCCATTTCCTTACTATGTTCCTCACAGTGGAAACTGACAGGTTAAATCTCTGAGACAACTTTTTGTATCCTTCCCCTGAACAACTATGTTGAACAATCTTTGTTTTCAGATCATTTGAGAGTTGTTTTGAGGAGCCCATGATGCCATTCTTCAGAGGAGATTCAAATAGGAGAACAACTTGCAATTGGCCACCTTAAATACCTTTTCTCATGATTGGATACACCTGGCTATGAAGTTGAAAGCTCAGTGAGGTTACAAAACCAATTTTGTGCTTCAGTAAGTCAGTAAAAAGTAGTTAGGAGTATTCAAATCAATAAAATGATAAGGGTACCCAAATTTTTGCACCGGTCAAATTTTGGTTTAATGCATATTGCACATTTTCTGTTAGTACAATAAACCTCATTTCAATCCTGAAATATTACTGTGTCCATCAGTTATTAGATATATCAAATTGAAATGGCTGTTGCAAACACCCAAATATTTAGAACTAAAAATGATTAAGATTAATAGGGGTGCCCAAACTTTTTCATATGACTGTATAGGCCATGGGGGAATACAGAATGTCAGTGTGATATTACACACAACAGGTTAATACCTCACGGGAACAACAAAGGTTCCTGTGTAACTCTCCCACCAAGCTCTGATTTTTAGTTCGTAGACCACTCCTGTTCAATGTTCCTCTGCTTCAGAGGTATTAAGGCCTCCCTTGAGTCATCCGGCTGCAGGAAGTCCCACAGAAGTAAGTCCTCCACTTGCTTAGGGGAATAGTAGGTAAGTGCAGTGCTGCGTTTTCGGATTACCATTTTAATGGGAAATCCCCACTTGTATGTGATGTTGGCATCCCGGAGAACTTTGGTGCACATAACAAATTCTCTATGACGGGCTAATGTAGCCACCAACAAATCAGAATATATGGAGATGTTCTAGGATGGCTCTAGGAGCTCAGGATAAAGACAAATATGTTGTAGGAGGCATCTTTCACTTTAAAGAAATAGATCCTGGCCAGAGTGTCACGAAGTAGCCCTTGGTTCAAAAAAAAAAAAAAAAAAAAAAAGGCGCCAAACTCTACTTCCAGGACAGTCTCAGGAATACCTCTTATTTTGACATTGTTGTATAGATCTATCCTTCAGGTCTGCCATTTTGTGTTTCATTCGTAGGAGGTCTTCTTCTAGGGCAGCATCTGCATCAATAAACTCGTTATGAGAGGCCGCATTTTTTTTTTTTTTTTTCCAAGATGGCGCCGCTGAAGTGGCTGCCTGGTCAGCAGCTCTGAGACTCTCTCTCTCTTTTTTTTTTCTTTCTCTGTCTGTTTTTTATCTCTCTACTTAATGGACTTTACACTATGAAGAAATGAAGAAACAAAGACTTGGAATTGGACCTTTGTGATACTTTTTTTTTTTGTTTTTATCTGTCTTTTTGTCCTGCTGAAATGGGGACTCTTGTGTCTGCAGGCATTTCTTTTGTCTACACAAGAGAGAAATTACTGCAGCTTAGAGTCACAACAACAGGGCTGCATACCATTTGCCCACCCATCCCCCAAGAACTCTGGAGAAAGAAAAAGCGGGGGAGGGGCTGCAGAGCAGGAACTCTTCAGAGGATTAAAAAGAGGCGTTACCTACCAACTGTTCCCTCCATCATTATGGGCAATGTGAGATCTCTTGCAAACAAGATGGATGAACTAACAGCGCTCACCAGGCACCATCAGGAGTTTCGGGTGTGCAGCATGATGCTACTTACAGAGACTTGGCTCACTGAAGTTACTCCTGACTCTCTGGTCTCCTTGGATGGTTTTAAACTCCTTCGGGCAGACAGGACAAGGGAGAGCGGTAAGAGGAAAGGAGGGGGGCTGGCAATGTTTGTGAATAATAGATGGTGCAATCCTAGACACATTGTGATTAAGGAGCAAACTTGCTGTAAGGACATTGAACTATTAGCTGTGAGCATGAGACCTTTCTATCTACCAAGGGAACTATCACATGTCATCGTGATAGCTGCATATGTCCCCCCCTCTGCGAAAGCTGACGCTGCCTGTGAGGTCCTACAAGCCACGCTGAGCCAGTTACAGTCTCAGCACCCCCAGGCCCTCCTTCTTGTGTCTGGCGATTTCAACCATGCCTCTCCATCAGCCACACTGCCCAGTTTCACACAGAATGTAACCTGCCACACAAGAGACAACAAAACACTGGACTTGTTCTTTGCCAACGTGAGGGAGGCATATAACTCATCAGCCCTACCGCCCCTGGGAAGATCGGATCACAACCTAGTACATCTCCGACCTGTGTACAAGCCACTTGTACGTAGAGAACCAGCTGTCACCCGCACAGTGAGGATATGGTCCGAGGAGAGTGATGAGGCTCTGAGGGATTGTTTTGACACAACCGCATGGGAAGTGCTGCAGGATTCGTATGGAGAAGATATAGAAGGACTCACACACTGCATAACGGACTACATTAATTTTTGTGTGGACAACACAGTACCCACAAAAGTGGTGAGGTGCTTCTCCAACAACAAACCATGGATTAACGCTGATATAAAAACACTACTTAAGGAGAAAAAGATGGCATTCAGGACAAGAGATAAGGAGGGGTTGAGGGAAGTACAAAAGGAGCTGAGGCATCTAATCAGGCAAGGAAAAGCCAGTTATAAGGAAAAAATGGAAAAGCAAATGGAAAGAAAAGACATAAGGGGGGTCTGGGAGGGGCTTAAGTCAATTTCGGGTCATAAACAGTCGGTCTGCCAGATTGAGGCAGATGTTAACTGGCTTAATGAACTAAACCTATTCTTCAACAGATTTGATCACACACCAGCTCCTCCCACCCCAGAATGTCCTTCAGCTCCCCTCACCACAATGACTTCACCCCATTCACCCCATGTGGCTACTTCCCAACAGACCAGTAAATCCAGAAATCTGTCTTTATCTGGCCACAGTCTGACCTTCACACGGGCCCAGGTGAGGAAGGAGATGAAAAAGATCAAGGCGAGGAAAGCCGCAGGGCCAGATGACATCAGTGCAAGGCTAATTAAGACTTGTGGGGACCAGCTGTGTGGTATAATTACATATATGTATAATATGAGCCTGAGGCAGGAAATAGTCCCTGAATTATGGAAATCTTCTTGTGTGGTACCAGTTCCAAAGAAACCTCACCCTATGGACCTCAACGACTACAGACCTGTAGCACTGACATCCCACTTGATGAAGATCTTAGAGAGATTGGTTCTCACACATCTTCGCCCTCTAGTGAGCCCCGCTATGGACCCTCTCCAGTTTGCTTATCGACCGGGCATTGGGGTAGATGATGCCATCATCCACCTTCTGCACAGGGCTCTGTCTCACCTGGAGAAACCAGGGAACACAGTGAGAATAATGTTCTTTGATTTCTCCAGTGCTTTTAACACCATACAGCCCAGGTTACTGGGGGACAAGCTGGGCCTTGCTGGAGTGGACCACCACCTCTCCAACTGGATCCTAGACTACCTCACAAATCGACCTCAATACGTGAGAGCCCAAGACTGTGTGTCAGGTACCGTGATCTGTAATACGGGGGCACCTCAGGGTACGGTTCTCGCCCCTTTCCTCTTCACACTGTACACTGCTGATTTTAGGTGCAACTCATCCAGCTGCTACCTACAGAAGTATTCTGACGACTCTGCAATAGTAGGCCTCATCACAGACGATGATGACAAGGAGTACAGAGAACTGAACCGGTTTTTTGTGGACTGGTGCCACCGGAACCACCTGAAGATTAACGCGGGGAAGGCCAAGGAGATGGTGGTGGACTTCCGTAAAGGCAGATGCCCTCCAAAACCAGTGGACATCCTGGGGACGGGCATCGAGATTGTGAACACCTATAAGTACCTGGGTCTGCTCCTTAATAATAAGCTGGACTGGGCAGATCATATGGAGGCCCTGTACAGGAAGGGCCACAGCAGGCTCTACCTGCTTAGGAAGCTGAGAGCCTTTGGAATCCGGGGGGCACTTCTTAGGACTTTCTTCAACTCGGTAGTGGCATCAGCCATCTTCTTTGGAGTGGCCTGCTGGGGGAGCAGTATATCAACCAGGGACAGAAATAAACTTGACAAGCTGATTAGAAGGGCCAGCTCTGTCCTGGGGAGCCCACTGGACCCAGTGCAGGTGGTGGGTGACAGAAGGATACTATCCGTGGTGAGCTCCATGCGGGAGAATAACTCCCATCCCATGCATGAGACTGTGATTGCGCTGGGCAGTACTGTCAGTGACCGACTGCTCCACCCTAGGTGTGAGAAGGAGCGCTATCGGAAGTCTTTCCTCCCCACCGCGGTTAGGCTGTACAACCAACACCGACCTAAGCGGAGATCATTACATACAGAGAACTGAAATATCTCTCTGCCTGTTAAATCCCCCCCCCCCCCTCTGCTACTTCCTATCTGTCTGTCTGCTATTAATGTAATGCCTCTCACCTTGGAACATTCCTGTACATGTTGTATTTGTATTTGTATCTGCCTATCTTATCTTTGCTGCTGTAACACACTGAATTTCCCCACTGTGGGACTATTAAAGGACTATATTATTATTATTATTATATTCTGCCATTTTTGTCTCAAAATGAGCTGTTCTATCCCCTAAATCCAACACTTCCCTGTGCAGTTCATTCAGCAAGTGTAGCTGTCATTCCCCTTTTTTCAATAACCAATAGTACAATTTCTCCAATTATTTTTTTTTCCAGCTCCCCCCTAACTACTAAACTGCTCAGTTTACTGCTCAGATCCTTCTTCAGTGAAAAGTGGTAGCAGTTAATAGGTCTGTGGAGTGGGGAGAAGGAAATTGACAAGCAGAAAGACACAGATAACTGTAAGATCTATCTTACTATAGCTTCATTCACATCAATGCAGTTTTGAACGGCTAGAAAACTGCTAAAAACCTAATGTTATCTGTACCAGCATGTCTCTTTTTCTTGCTCACCTGACTCCTACCGCTTCCCTTTTCATAGTCTTCTATGTAATAAGCCTGTGTGCTGCAGGCCCATCTTCACTGGTGACAGATCTAAGAAGTGAATCGAGTCCTTTAGTAAGGAAGAGGGAATAGAAAAAGAACCTGAATAGTGGCAAAAGAATAATTTTTCTCTGATGACATAGGACAAATAAGAAACAATGATTACTCTTTTACTTTTTAAAGGTAATAAAAAGTGCCACAAAAAACAGGTGGCAAGTTCTCTTACAGGATCTTTTTATTACAAGTAACGACTTTATTGTACTGTCGGAGGCCTAGATAACAATGTACACACTAGGAGGTTTCCTTGCTGCTCATTGGTCTTTGAGGGAGAGACTGTACTTTAATTCTCCTATTAAGCTCTATTCGCATCAACAAGTTTGTCATTGTGATGAACATTTTGTTAAAGGGGTGCCCCTGCACAGTATAAAATGCTCCACGGTGTCCTCCGCACAGTAAAATATGCTTCACAGTGGACCCCACACAGTATAATGCTTAACAGTGGCCTCCACATAGTATTATATGGATTGCGCATGTGCAGTCCATATTATACGGTGCTACATGCCAGCAGGATTCCCCACTAACTACTCTACAGAGGTGGCGGCCGGCACCTCCTCTTTGTGACATGTACCAACTGGCACCTCCTCTATGACCCGCCCCCCAGCCCCATTACACTTACCTTTGCTTCGTTTCAGCTCTGGACCCGGGACATCATCGTCAGCTGACACCTCTTCTTTGTGACATGTGCCAGCCGTCCACTGTATTGCACATGCAATGAAGAGGAGGACTTCCAGCGATGACGTCCCAGGGTCTGGATATCCACAGAAGAAATGGTGAGTAAAATTGGACTAATGTTCCATGGTGCAGATATCCATTAGAACGAGACACCGCAACATCAGCGGAAACGCAAAATATGTAATATATTTAGGTCACATGAACTACATACTGTATATTACAGTAAAACTAAAATTTGTAAATTAATGTTATTTAGAAAATTGGAGGGGGGGCATGGGGGGCCTTAGGTTTAAAATATACATTTATCCTAGACAACCCGTTTAAGGGCCATCACATGGCTGTGTTAAAATCAATTCATTTGAAAGGGGCTAGTAACATGACCAATTTTATGATGATCCATTTTAATGGGCCGTCAAAAAATATTTTTGCTGTGTTCACGGATCCTGCAATAGACTCAAATCTATGAGGGAAAACAGGTGTGAAAAATGTCCCTCTTTCATGGCCACGTCCCTCTTGTATCACGATATTTCACACGGTTGTCTGCAAGGGGCTTTAGGCCTCTTGCACAGGACCGTATGCAGTGTTAGTGTGCTAGCCGTGTTTATCATGGCTAGCACACTGACCTATTCATTTCTATGGCCCCATAGACACAACCGTGTATTTATGTACTGTATATACTGTGTATATTTGCCAGTAGCAAAATTCAGGACAAGTCCTATTCCTGTCCGTTTTGCAACCCGTGCTCACTGATAGCCTTGTGCATGTCACCTTCCAGTACATCTAATAAAGAAAAACAAATTAAATCAATGAAGCATTCCCTTTTAACATTTTATATGACTAGCATATTTCCTATGCATACGTCTGCAGGTAGCATGGACGATTCAAGATAAATAAGCAAAGTGTCATATGTTTACCCCTTATGGACACAGCCTCAAAGTACCTTAAAGGGGTATTGCCAAGAACATAATCATAACTATATTTAGAGATCATTAAAAGTTAAACATTTTTGCAAATATAAGTAATTAAAAATTCTGCAGAGTTTTAAAGATTTTCTCTAACTGTCTTAGTGGTGACAGTCTGATGTCTTCATTGGTTGCCCATGGATATGGCCACAAGTACAGAAACTTTCTATGGTCTGGGATTTGTCAAGAACCCAGCCATGATTTTCTTTTCTTGTAGCTAGTTTATCAGGCAGGGACACTACATGTATCAGAAGATATCCCGGCTGGAATAAGCAAATCATAACTGATTTTTTTACCTTAGAAAGGTCCTGTATTCATATCCACTGGCAACCAATCAAGACAACACCTTGTGTCCACAAGATATTTAGAGAAAATCTTTAAAATGCTGCAAAATGTTTAATTACTTATATTTGCAAAAATGTTTAACTTTTAATTATCTACAAATTTCAAAATGGTTATGGTCGTGGGAATACCCCTTTTAAGGACCAGTCCTCATTTTTCAAAACTGGCATGTGTGACTTTATATGGCAATAACTTTGAGACACTTTAACTTACACAAGTGATTTTGAGATTGTTTTTTCGTGATACATTGTACTTCATGTTAGTGGTAAATATTGATCAATATTTTTGTACTGATTTATAAAAAAAAAAAAAAAAAAAATAAATTTGATGGAAATTTTGAAAAAAAATTGCAATTTTCAAAATAGGACATGCTTTCCTTTTCAGACAGCCAGATACATTAATCATTGATTATAATGTTAATCTGTTTTCCCTTATTCCAAACAGCAGCACAATATGGGGGTATTCCTACCCCTGTGTGCTGGTGGGACAGGCGGAACTTTTAATTAGCATAAATTATGCATGACTACATTACCCTATAAGAGGGCAAAGAGACTCCCCCCCTTGTGTAAGTTATAAAGTAAAAAATTTCCAAATTTAGGGAGGGAAGATTGTGCTGATGTTGGGTCTAAGGGAAAACAGATTAACATTATAATCAACAATTCCCTTACGTCCCACAGCAGCACAATATGGGGCTATAGCAAGTAATTCCCTTAGGGAGGGCTTCCCTGCTCTACAATACTTAGGACTGACTGACCAGAGGCAGTCGCCACAGAACTTCGAACATCTAGATGATAATGTTCCATAAAGGTTAGGTGAGATGACCAAGAAGCAGCCGCACAGATCCGATCCAGAGGTAAGGCCCGGTTCTCAGCCCACGAGGCCGATACAGCCCTGGTTGAATGGACTGTCCAAAATTCGGGTGGAGCTAACCCCTGAGCAAAAAAAGAGACTTTGATTGCCTCCATGATCCATCCAGACAAGGTAAGCTTGGAAGTCTTGAGACCTTTGTCTCTACCCTGCATGTTGACAAGGAGATTCTCGCTCTCCTAAAGGACCGTGTGCGTAAGAGGTAAATCTGGAGACACCTCATAACATCTAGTGTGTGCAGTTTTTTCTCCTCTTCAGAGGAAGGGGAAGGAAAGAACACAGGTAAAGAAATTAATTGATTAATATTGGCGCGGGAAGGCACCTTAGGGTTAAACCCAGGAAGAAACCTAAGTTGGACCCTATCCGCAAAAAAGGCTATATAAGGTTCCTTGGAGGAAAAAGCCTGGAGCTCACTCACCCTTTTGGCTGAAGTGATGGCTAATAGAAAGGTGGTTTTAAGGCAAGAAATTTAAGATCTACATCTTCCAAAGGTTCAAAAGGAGGATCACAAAGACCTGAAAGAACAGTGGAGAGATCCCACTGGGGAACCGGGGTTGAGACCACCGGTCTAAGTCTGGTAACGTCCTTAAGGAATCCAACAATAAGGGAATTTTGGGACAAACGTCTGCCTAAACAGGCGGATAAGGCTGAAACCTGTACCTTCAGGGTAGCAGGAGAAAGGCCTATATCCAAGCCGCCTTGAAGAAAATCCAGAATTTCTGCCGTAGTAGGGTTTGAATTATCAGCTTCTCTTCTTGAGCACCACTGCTTGAAGATGTTACCTATCCTTTGGTAGCTTTTTTTGGTAGACTCTGCTCTGGCACAGGAAAGGGTCTTCAAGATGGCTTCTGACAGTCTACTAAATCTCCGTAGGGACTGGTCAACCTCCAGGCTGTCAGGTTGAATCTCTTCAGATCCTGGTGCTTCTGAGTTCCTTGGTGTGAAAGATCCTCAGTGCGCCAACACCGCGTTGGCCCACACCTGAGACTTCTTTCCTAAAAACCACACTCACCGCCAGTGAGTGCTGGGTCCACAAGATAAATACAAGACAAGCTTTCTAAATTTTATATATTTATTAACCCCTAAATGGGTCGGTATTAACATCTAACACATACAGTTCAGAACAGATATGCAGATATATGCAAGCATTAACAGTTACTAGTTACAATATACAGCGCATAAAATAAAAAAGGAATAAAGGTGAAATAATTACTTTACCACACATATCCTTGATGTGGTTCTGTAGTCCAACACTCACACATGCTCTGGTATGTGTGAATAACCAGTGGAGGCTTCTAGCAGCAGCATTCCAGCCTGCATGCTCATCACAATATATCCCAGTAGTCTCTTAGTAGTCTCATCATAGTATTCTCTAGTAGTCCCAGCACCGTCTCCTCCTCACTGACCTCTTACCTCATCTTTTATACCCTTGATTACACCACCCAGAATGAGGTCACCGGCGACGGCAAGTCTGGCTGACTAACGCACTCAAGTCCAGATTCTTTGTAAGGCGATAGGATCAAGTGAAATGACACAATGCCTTCTATATGTTATCAACCATGTCTGATCAACAGCCCAGGCTGAACAATGCATGTGTATTTGATCACCCAGGGCTATGTAGGAATTCAATGGAGCCATTCTGGGATGGATACAAAGCCCCATTGTTACATGGTTGCCACCACTGACAACATGCACCTAGGATTAGGGCTGCGCACATTATGAATAAATGGAAGTAAGAGGGAGATACGATACCCAGAGATCAAAATACATCTTTGAGTTATAGCCATATTTAAGTGGAATCATCACACTTGGGAAACCAGGTTCTGGGTGGGGGGAAGCCTCCAATATGTCCCTCGACTCATGTACATGAGCTGGGCAAACCAAGTCCTTTTTGGCCAGAATGGTATGATGGCTATCACAGAGACTTGGTCCTGTCTGACTTTCATCAATATTCTTGGTATCATGGAAAGTGGAAGGAAGATGTACACCAGCCTCAACCTCCAAGGGATGGACAAGGCATCCACTGCCAAGGGATAGTCCTCCTGATACAGTGAGCAGAACGTCTCTACCTTGGCACTGAGTCTGGTCGCCATGAGGTCTACTTCTGGGAGACCCCACTTCAGGGTAATTTGATGGAATACATCTGGATTGAGAGACCATTCTCCTGATACGACAAGTCTCCGACTCAACTGATCCGCTACTATGTTCAGGGAACCTTTGATGTAAACGGCGGATAAGTGGGTCAGATTTTTCTCTGCCCAGGTAAAAATCAGATCTGTCTCTCTGAGGAGAGACACTGATCTGGTGCCTCCCTGTCTGTTCAGGTACATTACAGTCTTTATGCTGTTTGACCGAACCTTGACCGCTCTCCCTCCAAGGAGAGGAGAAAATGAAGTAGTGCCAGGTACACGGCTCTGAGCTCCTTCCAATTGGAGGATTTTTAAAAAAATTTTTTTGACTGCTCCAAACTCCTTGTATAGTCTTCTCGTACAGGTGGGCTCCCCATCCCGAGAGGGATGCATCGGTAGTCAACAGGGTCCAACGAGGTTGAACCGTCGACATTCTGTCTTTCATGTGTATCCACCATCTGTCGGAAAGACGGGTACGGAGAGATAGCATGATCTTCCTGTCGAGATCGAAAGGAGTATGGTTCCAGGCTCTTAGTACTTCCATCTGGAGAGGGCGGAAATGCCATAAAGCCCAAGGGACTGCAATGGCTGAGGATAACATCAGACCTAGGACTCTCATGGATGTTCTGATGGACACTAGATGTGTCTTGAAGAGAAACCGGACCGCTTTGATCAATCTTCCCTTCCTTGCAGGTGTTTAAGGAAATCTCCATGCGGTCTGAGTCCAACAGATACCCCAGGAACTTCCTGCGGGTAGAGGGAATTACTTCTGACTTCTCCCAATTTATTAGCCAACCCAAGCTCTGGAGAAGGGACACGGCTATCAGTAATTGCTGGAGCAGAATAGATTCTGACTGGTACTTTATTAGCCAGTCGTCCAGGTATGGCACTACCAAAAAGACCCTGCAGCCTGAGAGAGGCGGCTATAGGGGCCACAACTTTGGTGAAGGTATGAGGAGCTGAAGAGATGCCAAAGGGCAGGACTGCGAACTGAAGATGCTTCCTGTGGCCGGAAACTGAAACGGCGATTCTGAGAAACCTTCTGTGTGGAGGATATATTGGGACATCCAGATAGGCATCCTTTAGATCTAAGGTGACGAAAACTTCGCCCTGTTGAAGAAAGGATGTAACGGACTTTACGGTCTCCATACAAAAATGTTTTTTCTTTATGAAGCGATTCAGATATCTTCAGTGTATAATCATTCTCCAGTTGCCTGATGGTTTTGGCACGAGAAAAACTTGGGCGTAGACACCGAATCCTTCCTCCAAGGGGGGACCTCTTCCAAGGCCCCCTTGGGGATGTAATCGTGAATGGAGCACTCCAATATATCCTGCTGAGCCGCAGGAAAAGAGCGGGTTAAGATGAATCGATCCTGAGGGGGATGAAGAAACTCGATCGTGTAACCTTACTGAACAACCTGCAAGACCAAGGGTCTTGAATTTTTTCCTGCCAGACGGTGTAGAATTGGAAAAGACGACCTCCAACAGGAGTCTCGGCCACAGGAAGAAGGCAGCAGATGTCAAAGCTGGGCTTCTTTTTGTCCTCATCCTTGGAAACCCTTTGTATCGATCCCCTAGGCCCGTGATGGCGAACCTATGGCACGCGTGCCAGAGAGGGCACGCAGAGCCCTCTCAGTTGGCACGCGCGCCGTCACCATATCTCTCTAACGGGGAATCCGGTCCAGGATTCCCCATTAGTGAGCGATCGCTTCTTTCAGCTGTATGTGCAAATGCACATACAGCTGAAAGCTGTCAGTGTAAACTGCGGTCCGCAGGGCGGCTGCTTACACAGTGCATGCTAAATGCTGTACTCTGAAAGGACCTTCTGACATCATAAGGTCACATGACAGGGTAGGCGTGTCTTTGCTTGTAAGAAGCTCCTTCCACATGAAGAAAAGTATCACGAGCAGTGGAGGAACATGCAGAAATGTGGGGTGCAGGGTGTAGTGTGGGGGGAGAGATGTGGGGTGCAGGGTGTAGTGTGGGGGTTAGAGATGTGGGGTGCAGTATGTAGGGTGTAGTGTGGGGTTAGAGATGTGGGGTGCAGGGTGTAGTGTGGGGGGTAGAGGTGTGGGGTGCAGTGTGGGGGAGAGATGCAGAGTGTAGTGTGGGGGAGGAGAGATGTGGGGTGCAGTAAGTAGGGTGCAGGTGTAGTGTGGGGGTTAGAGATGTAGGGTGCAGGGTGTAGTGTGGGGGGAGAGATGTGGGGTGCAGGGTGTAGTGTGGGGGGGAGAGATGTAGGGTGCAGGGTGTAGTGTGGGGGGAGAGATGTAGGGTGCAGGGTGTAGTGTGGGGGGAGAGATGTAGGGTGCAGGGTGTAGTGTGGGGGGAGATGCAGAGTGTAGTGTGAGGGATAGAGATGTGGGGTGCAGTGTGGGGGAGAGATGCAGAGTGTAGTGTGGGGGATAGAGATGTGGGGTGTAGTGTGGGGGGTAGAGATGTGGGGGTGTAGTGTGGGGGAGAGATGCAGAGTGTAGTGTGGGGGGGAGAGATGTGGGGGCAGTATGTGGGGTGCAGGGTGTAGTGGGGGGTAGAGATGTGGGGGTGTAGTGGGGGGGAGAGATGCAGGGTGTAGTGTGGGGGAGGAGAGATGTGGGGTGCAGTATGTAGGGTGCAGGGTGTAGTGGGGGGTAGAGATGCAGGGTGTAGTGGGGGGTAGAGATGCAGGGTGTAGTGTGGGGGGAGAGATGTAGGGTGTAGTGTGGGGGATAGAGATGTGGGGTGCAGTGTGGGGGAAGAGATGCAGAGTGTAGTGTGGGGGATAGAGATGTGGGGTGTAGTGTGTAGTGTGGGGGAGAGATGCAGAGTGTAGTGTGGGGGAGGAGAGATGTGGGGTGCAGTATGTAGGGTGCAGGGTGTAGTGGGGGGTAGAGATGCAGGGTGTAGTGGGGGGTAGAGATGCAGGGTGTAGTGGGGGGTAGAGATGCAGGGTGTAGTGGGGGGGGTAGAGATGCAGGGTGTAGTGGGGGTAGAGATGCAGGGTGTATTGTGGGGTGCAGAGATGCAGGGTGTATTGTGGGGTGCAGAGATGCAGGGTGTAGTGTGGGATACAGGGTGTAGTGTGGGGGGAGAGATGTGGGATGTAGGCTGCTTGCAAGAGGGAGGAATGGGGTGCAGGCTGCTTGTGAGTAAGAGGGGGGATGCTGGGGAGGCAGGTTAATTTAAAGTGAAATTGCCGTGTTGGCACTTTGCAATAATTTAGTGGGCTTTGGGTTGCAGTTTGGGCACTCAGTCTCTAAAAGGTTCGCCATCACTGCCCTAGGCTGATACCTAGGACGTCTGTGGAACTGAGGTCTGGGTTGAGGCTGATAACCTCTACCCCGGCTGAAAGGTCTTGATCTGCCTCTAAAGGCCTGAGGTAGACTCTTACCCCTTTTTACCAGCCAGGTCTTCCATAATCTCATCTAGGCCTTTGTCAAAAAGCTTACCTGGCTCAAAGGGTAGCGAACAGAGGTTGAATTTGGAGGCAATATCCGCTCTCCAGGGTTTCAACCATAATGGCCTTCTAGCTGCCGTAGAAGACCGTTATGGTTTGGCTGCCAGCCTTAACTCATGCTGGGAGGCTTCGGCTAAATAATCTACCGACAAAAAAACAGAGCTCAAAAAAGCTAGTAAATCATCTCTGGAAACTCCAGAGTCAATGTCTCTTGGAAGCTGGGCTAAATCAGCACGTAGCTTGCTTGAGACTTCATTAGAGGCAATAGCCACGGAAGTCTGACCGGAGGCCAGAGAGTAAACCTTCCTGAGAGTACTCTCTATGCATCTGTCTATGGGGTCCTGGAAGTTAGACCCATGATCCACCGGGACCACGGTACGACAGGATAACTTGGCCACTGCCGCACCCAACTTTAGGTGGGAAACCCCTACGATCCCGCTGGGACTCCGCAATAGGGAACAGGGTTCTAAATCTCCTGGAATATATGGGAGCTTGATTGATTTCCTCATAGATCCTGAGAAAGATATATTACATACGTCCTTGGCTACTGAAGTACCTCCCTGTCAGGACACATAACATACGTCCATGGCAGGGAAAGGGTTAATGGTGATTCATGTATACTTTTATGAACCTATTACCTTTTTAAAATGTGTTTGCATCTGATTGTTAAAGAGACGTGTGCTTAAGTGGGTGGGCTTTCTACTGAGCCCATTAAAGTCAGTAGTGGTGGCAGCATTTATTTGGGGTGCATGGACTGTGTTGGGGTGCGATTTATGCTCTTTTTGCAACCTGAGTAAAGGGTGAGTGCAATATTGAGTGAATAGAATAAATTAACTCCTGACAGCCGCACCCACGTCACGTGCTAAACTAAACTACCACGTCTGTACAGCCAGGCTATATAATAATAGAACAAGATATTAATATAAGTTATGCAAGCAGTGCAGCTTATATTAATGCAAGTAAGTGTAGGAGGTTCGGGAACAACTTACAGTATAATGCATGTTTCAAGCATTAGTATATGATCACACAATTGAATTTGCAGCTGTTTCAGAGGCGGATCCTGCTTAAAAATCAGTTGCAAATTCCCACCTGAATTTTCAGTGGTAGGCAGTGATGGACACTTATTTTTTTTCAGGACCGTGAAAAGAAAAGTGCCCTGCTCAATCTAGATACAGATTCCACAGCCTATGGGGCACATTTATCAATACTGTCTATCTTTCCATTGTCTTAAACTACGAATCCCATTCGTAGTTTTAGACATATTTATGAATCTGTCGTACAGACCTTCTATAAATATGGAGTGTTTCTAGAAGCTCCAAAATTCTGACTCAATATGAAACAAATATTTGACGCAAAAATGTAAACAGATATTTGGCACAAAACATGTAGACAAAATCTGTAGACAAAAATCTTAACTTGCAGACTGTAGGGAACAAATATTTGTATCAAAAGCCCTTCAATTTTTGGCACAACATAAGCAGACACAAATCACCTCTTTCTTATTGAGGAGACAAATATGTGGCACACTACGGAAATTTATGGCGTACTAAGTAAATTGTCGTAAATTCATTACATTTTAAACTTGGTTTAATTTGCACAAGAAAATTTGCGCCATATGTTTCATAAATGTGTTGTAAAGTTAGACACTTCTAAACCATGCCCATTCTGGTGCACATTTTAACAAAAGTGTCTAGCCTGTTGTATTTTTCTGTTCTTTCTGGTACACACTGTTAAATAAGTTGTAGATCCTGTGCTCCAAATACAGTATTTTGGTGCAAATATAGACAGAAAAGTGTCGGACTTTTGACAACTACGCCCAATTGTGTCTGGGGCTAATCAGCAAGTAAAGCAGAGCGTTGGCTTTCACCACATGATGCATGGGACCGGAGTTTCAAGACTTTCCAGCATGTAAACGACCCCTTAGAGACTCTTCGTCATAGCAGTATGCCATGACTAAGAACCGCTAATCCCTTAAATGAGTAAGTGATGGTGTTTCATCTATCCCTGTGGATTTTATGGAGATGAAATAAAGTTGCTGATTTTTATGAATGCTGTACTTTCCTTTCTATTCATATGCTCAATGTCTACATTTATGGTTTGCTTGGTTCAGATTGTAGCGGTTGTCCTCCTTTACAAAACTGATAGTCTATCCTTAACAGTTAGGACCCCTGAAGACCAGTTGAATGTCTCATTCAAGTATTCAGTCCCTGAAAGAAATCCTTATACAGATCTATAGTGAAGCATTTTAGTTTTCTTTCTACACAGATTGTGTTTTTCTGCATTTCCAGGTTAATCTTGGTGTTAATCTTGGTGGATTTCACATGCCTCTGTTCAGATTTACAATCTTATTCTAGCCTCAATTATTTCTGCACAATGCAGCCCATTCTGTGTAACCTTGTTTTTCCTTTTGAACTAAGAAAGCCAATTAAACAAAGGAAGCTGAGAGAGTACTAATTGTATTTAGCCAAGATTAATTAGAACCATCTGCGTTGTAAAAAGTTATTGGCAATAAATGTTATCACATTAAAATGATTCTGAAAGATGAAAAAAATTATGATATTATATGTAATGATGTGAGAGTACAGCAATAACAATTTATAGTAATAAAGCATAAGGCCCCACGTAGCTGGCCGCAGCAAAAAAAGCGCTGCAGGAAAAACTGCGGTGGCAACGCGTGGTTTTTCCTGCAGCGCTTTTCACAGAATGTCCGCCGAGGTTTCCTCTGCAGACTTTCTGCTTCCATTATACCTATAGGGAAACCGCCAGTATTTCTGTAGATATAATTGACATGCCGCGATTTCCAAAACCATGAAGGTTTTGAAAATCACAGTGTGTCCGTTTCGTGTATTTTTCCACAATGTGTGGATGGGATTCGTTGGGGGATTCTTGATCCTTTTCATTCTTGTATTTGTGCAACAAAGGCTTTGTCCCCATAGCATTAGAGTATACTTTGCTATGTCTTTTATTAATGTTATGGAGTAACTTAGTACACTGTGCTATCTATATAGTAAGATAAAGAAGTATATATATCCCAAGCTTTACAGTTTTTATTTGCAAAGGTAGGCTATTAGCAACATTTTCACTATATGTTGATACAGTGAGATACTTTTCAGCCTACCATTGGACTCTCCTGATGTATGTCTACAATGTGGGCGTCTTACTGTGATGTGAACATGCCTTAGATTACAGACAGGAATACTTCACCTGCAGTGCCTACAAATGTATTTTTAAATTGCTTTAACCATTTAAAAATACATTTGTAGACATACATGTCTAGCACTTTACAATTAGGGTTGTCTTCATGCAAATCTAATGCATAAAAGCTCATGTTTGTGGCTATAACTTTTACCCAAGCAGAGCCTGAGATGCAGAATATAATAATAATATTAATAATAACCTTATTTATATAGCGCCAACATATTCTGTAGAGCTTTACAAATCAGAAGACATATGAACAGGCAATATGAGACATTACAATGTGACAAAGAAATAAACATATCAAACAATAGGAGTGAGGGCCCTGCTCGCAAGAGCTTACATTCTATGAGGAGATAGGGGGACACAGGAGGTCAGAGGGCTTGTTTGCTACCATCAAATAAACTGAAGATGTCCAGAGATCATATACTGTATGCCACTTATGCTTATATCTACATGTATATAGTTTCAAAGAATCTGCAAACCTGAAGAGATGAAAATCAAAATGGGTAAACATTTTTGTATGAAGTTGACTAATGTCCTGATCAAGCTTATACTGCCACTTCTCAGATTCTTACTCCTTTAGCAGAAAAAAATATATAGATCATTTATCCTCTCTGAAGATAATGCCTTATATCAACCTCCTGGAAAGCTGTAGAGAAAAGCAAGCTGATACGTGACCATATCTGTCATCTGAAAACATCAAATATGCTGAAATATATCTGTCTGATCGTTGCACAATGAGGCAGTCCCCAATAGACATGAGAATATTGGCTGATCCCACCAAAATCATCAGGCTCCTCTACAGAAAAGTCGTCTGTACATGATTATGGCGGCTGCCGTCTTGCCTGAGCTTTTCCTCTGCTCTCTTAACAGTAGTGATAGGCTGAAGCTCCACACTCAATACCAGTAGTGGGTGCAAATCCAGAGGGAAAAGGCCACCTTTCCATGTTGTATAGGAAAAACCAATCCGGCAGCACTCGAGAATGAAAATTCAAACCAGTGTTTTATTCCAAAGCGACGTTTCAATTCCTGGCTTGAGAAAAGTTCCAGTCCAGGAACCGAAACGTCACTTTTGAATAAAACACTGGTTTGAATTTTCATTGTATGGAGTGCTACCGTTTTTTTTTCCCTACATATAAGATATATATATCAAAAATTATTAAATATGTGTAATAAAAACTTGGTTTAAAAAATTGGATATTTTCTGCTGACACATTCCCTTTAACCCTTTAAGGATACAGGGCAGTTTGTATGTTAATGCTTGACGAATTTTTTAATATTTTCCTTCCCCACCTTCCAAAATTCATAATTTTTTTATTTTTCTGTCGTCATAAGTATGTGAGGGCTTATTCCTTGCGTGTCAATTTGTATTTTCATTTGGCACCATTTGAGTACATAGAATGTTTTGATTAGCTTTTATTAAAGTTTTTTTCTGTTCCATGTGAAAAACCCACAATTCTATAATTTTTTGCATTTTGTTTTTATGGTGCTCACGTTGCATTAAAAATGACATGACAACTTTGTCATTACAATTACTTTGATACCATATTTATATAGTTTTATTAGGTTTCACCTCCTTTAAAAATAAAACTTCACTTTTTGAAAATGAACAATTTTTGGGGTCACCATATTCTGAAGCCTATAACTTTTTTACTGTGGTGTTGACAGAGATAAGGGCTCTTTATGTTTGGTATGTATGACTTTTTGATTACTTTTTAAATACATTATTTTGTGCATTACAGTGTGTGTGTGTGTGTGTATATGTATATATATATATACAGTACAGACCAAAAGTTTGGATACACCTTCTCATTCCAAGAGTTTTCTGCATTTTCATGACTATAAAAATGAGAACACTGAAGGCATCAAAACTATGAATTAACACATGTGGAATTATATACTTAACAAAAAAGTGTGAAACAACTGAAAATATGTCTTATATTCTAGGTTCTTCAAAGTAGCCACCTTTTGCTTTGATTACTGCTTTGCACACTCTTGGCATTCTCTTGATGAGCTTCAAGAGGTAGTCACCTGAAATGGTCTTCCAACAGTCTTGAAGGAGTTCCCAGAGATGCTTTGCACTTGTTGGCCCTTTTGCCTTCACTCTGCGGTCCAGCTCTACGGTCCAGCTCTGGTGACTGCGGAGGCCAGGTCATCTGGCGTAGCACCCCATCACTCTCCTTCTTGGTCAAAAAGCCCTTACACAGTCTGCAGGTGTGTTTGGGGTCATTGTCCTGTTCAAAAATAAATGATGGTCCAACTAAACGCAAACCGAATGGAATAGCATGCCGCTGCAAGATGCTGTGGTAACCATGCTGGTTCAGTATTCCTTCAATTTTGAATAAATTCCCAACAGTGTCACCAGCAAAGCACCCCCACACCATCACACCTCCTCCTCCATGCTTCACGGTGGGAACCAGGCATGTAGAGTCCATTCGTTCACCTTTTCTGCGTCGCACAAAGACACGGTGGTTGGAACCAAAGATCTCAAATTTGGACTCATCAGACCAAAGCACAGATTTCCACAGGTCTAATGTCCATTCCTTGTGTTCTTTAGCCCAAACAAGTCTCTTGTGCTTGTTGCCTGTCCTTAGCAGTGGTTTCCTAGCAGCTATTTTACCATGAAGGCCTGCTGCACACAGTCTCCTCTTAACAGTTGTTGTAGAGATGTGTCTGCTGCTAGAACTCTGTGTGGCATTGACCTGGTCTCTAATCTGAGCTGCTGTTAACCTGCGATTTCTGAGGCTGGTGACTCGGATGAACTTATCCTCCGCAGCAGAGGTGACTCTTGGTCTTCCTTTCCTGGGGCGGTCCTCATGTGAGCCAGTTTCTTTGTAGCGCTTGATGGTTTTGGCCACTGCACTTGGGGACACTTTCAAAGTTTTCCCAATTTTTCAGACTGACTGACCTTCATTTCTTAAAGTAATGATGGCCACTCGTTTTTCTTTACTTAGCTGCTTTTTTCTTGCCATAATACAAATTCTAACACTCCATTCAGTAGGACTATCAGCTACGTATCCACCTGACTTCTGAACAACACAACTGATGGTACCAACCCCATTTATAAGGCAAGAAATCCCACTTATTAAGCCTGACAGGGCACACCTGTGAAGTGAAAACCATTTCAGTTGACTACCTCTTGAAGCTCATCAAGAGAATGCCAAGAGTGTGCAAAGCAGTAATCAAAGCAAAAGGTGGCTACTTTGAAGAACCTAAAATATAAGACATATTTTCAGTTGTTTCACACTTTTTTGTTAAGTATATAATTCCACATGTGTTAATTCATAGTTTTGATGCCTTCAGTGTGAATCTACAATTTTTATAGTCATGAAAATACAGAAAACTCTTGTAATGAGAAGGTGTGTCCAAACTTTTGGTCTGTACTGTATATATACATATATATATATATATATAATTTTTTATTTTTTTATTTTTTTTAAAACATTGACCGTATGGGCATAAATAACACTATTTTTGGATAGTGAGGACTTATGTGCACTTGGGGATACCTAACATGTTTGTTTTACATTATGTGTTTTTTTAAATGTAAAGGTGGGTTTTTTGAACTTTATATTTTTTATACTTTATTTTAAACTTTTTAAAGGTTCCCTATGTGTAAAGTGCATAGGCAGTCAGGAGGCCATTGTGATATTGCCCCCAGATCCCCTGGATGCCAGGATCGCTATTGATCACGACATCCAGGGGGTTAATCCTCTGGAATCAGGTTATATTCCGACTGTAGCAGCTAGCATACTTCCCAACCGTCCCGGATTGTGGGTCCTGTCCCATGGTCCCGGTCAGCAGGAGGCATGTCCCGGTTTCAACTCATCTGCGCCCAGAGCTGTAGGCGATAATGACGTCAATCACATTGCGCCTGCAGCTCCCTGAACACTTCGTGACTGAGACTGCAGACAGAGCAGCAAGGGATTGAGGAGAAGTAAGTATCAGTGTTTTTTATGTTAAACTTTGGGGGCAAATTGAGGGGGTCACATGTAACTGGTGGCAGATGAAGGGATCACTTGAAACTGGTGGCAGATGAAGGGGTCACATGAAACTAGTGGCAGATGAAGAGGGGACATTAATCTGGGGGCAGATGAAAGGGGGGGGACATTAAACTGGGGGGGATTAAGAGGGACATTAAACTGGGGACAGCTGGAAGGGGACATTAAACAATAGGGGTCACTGGACAGAGACATTAAGCTGGGGGCAACTGGAAAGGGACATTAAACTGGGGGCGGCAGGAGGTATGTCCCGATTTCAATTCATCTGCGCCCAGAGTTGTAGGCGATGATGACGTCACTTATATTGTGCCTACAAATCCCTGAACACTCCGTGACTGAGACTACAGACAGAGCAGTAGGGGAGCGAGGAGAGGTATCAGTGTTTTTTTTATATTAAACTTTGGGGAAAATTGAGGGGTCACATGAAACTGGTGGCAGATGAAGGGGGGACCTTAAACTGGGGGCAGGTGTAGGGGGAACATTAAACTGGTGGCAGATGAAGGGGGGCATTAAACTCAGCAGATGAAGGGGGGAACATGAAACTGGGGGCAGATGGAGGGGAGCATTAAACTGCTGGCAGATGAAGGGGGATATTAATGGGGGAGATGAAGGGGGGCCTTAAACTGGTGGCAGATGGAGGGGGGCATTAAACTGGGGGGAGATTAAGAGGGACATTAAACTGGGGACAGCTGGAAGGAGACATTAAACAATGGGGGCAACTGGAAAGGGACATTAAACTGGAGGGAACTGGAGGAGGACATTAAACCGTGGGAGTAGCTGGAGGGGGACATGTCTGCCTCTAGTTGCCTCCAGTTTAATGTCACCCTCCTGTCTCCCCTGCAGTTTAATGTCCTTCAGCTGCCCCAGTTTAATGTCCCCCTTTAGTTGCCGCCAGTTTAGAGTCCTGTTCCAGCTGTCATTAATTTATTGTCCCCCTCCAACTACCCCCACTGTTTAATGTCACCCTCCAGTTGCCCCAGTTTCATTTCCCCCTCTAGTTTCCGCCAGTTTAAACTGGGGCACCAGGAGAGGGACTTAATGGGGCAGTTGGAGGGGAACATTATAATGTGGGGGCATATAATGTTAGGGTGACTGTAGGTGCATTATACTGTGTGGGGTACAAAGAAAAATTGATGAGAATGGGCGGAGAATGTACAAGTGGGTGGTGCTAAATTTGCAGCGGCGCACATAGCGTGCCGTACGTTTTGTCCCTCTTTCTGTTCTTTGAAAGTTGGGAGGTATGAGCTAGTCCCGAGCCTTGGGTGAGTAATACAGCCAAGTGCCAGAAGTAATCTGCCGCGGGGACAGATGCAACCATGGTTCTGTGCAGGATGCAGACAGACCCAAGTAATATATGGTGAAAACATCACAGCTCCAGAATGCTGATAAAGCAACCACTCACACACCTACATTTCATGATGCATAGTGAAAACATGGTAGTATATCTATATTCTATACAGTGGCATAAGTACAGCCAAAGCAACCATAGTGGCTGCCATGGAGCCTGCGACCTCAGGGGGCCCAGAAAGCCCAGTGGGCCACTGTTGCTTTTATTTTTTTTTTTTTTTTAATAGGCCATTATCTGCTGGATTAATCCCAGCAGGTAATGGGCCACTTCTCTGATTCCCGCTTCAGTTCATGGCCATCTTCGCTTCCCCTTCTGCCTTCCAGGGTGCCCAATGTGTCCCATATCACATCGCTGGGTCCCCTTGAAGGGAAGAAGGAGAAGCGGAGGTGGCCGTGAGCAGGAGCAGGGATCAGTAAGTAAGGCTGTGGGCCCGCAGTATAAGTATTTGCTGTGTGAACCCCAATAAATACTGCAATTATTATACTCTGGGGTCTCTTCAGGGGATTTACACCATGTGGGGCCCCGGCTTTAACCATCTTTTTGATTTCTACCTCTGTAGCACCTATAACTGTCACTATCAAGAATACGGTGGAGGGATAGGGTAGGGGTCAAAGTTTTAAATGGTGCCCACAAGACTTTCATTACGCCACTGCTGGCTATACACATAAGATAGCTATTGGCTAAGCAGTGCATGTGTAATTAAATGGCAGAGGGGAGAACAAAAGGACGATGAGTTGAAATCCAACTGCCCAGTCCTTATTGGGAGACCACAATACACATTAGATGATCAACTTAACATGTTGAAATTGCTGCTTAACAGTAGATAGGGCCTCCAATTACTGCTCTAGCAACTGGCACTTAAAGGGGACCGTTCGCTACTTCTACCAACTCCACTCCACTTCTTTGCATTTAATATCATTTCGAGTTTTACATGTTTTTTTTTTTTTTTTCTATTTAAATATAGGCTATTTATATATACATGAATTAGAAAAGGCTCAGCATCCTTACACATATACAGTACACAGTGGCTGGCACTAATGTATGGACACTGTGGCTGATATTATATGTCTCGTACTAAAGCTTGCTGGTGTTACATAATGTGCACTAAATGTCAATATTATCTTTTAAACATTAATAAGTAAATGGAGGCATTTAAAGGGTATGGATGTGGTTATGATTCTGAAATACATTTATGCCCCAACTACCATCCTTTTGCAAATTAAATACTTACTGAACATCAAAACATACAGAATCACCTATGACTCTAATAGAAAAAAATATGAGCTACCCAGATACAAAAACAGCTTTTGAGTGGCTGCATCTTCATATACTGCCAACATGTGATTCACGTAGCAGAAAACATGAGTTTCTTTACTGTATGAGCCAGAATGTGTTTCTGAGCTTATTATCTATCACCATATTGTGATTGCCAGCTTGAATGGAATAAAACAATTCAGATCTTTCTCCCCAAAACATTTCTCTGACATTTCTCTTGTTATTCAACAGCAAATCGGTATAAAGAAAGTAATATTATGTCATTTATTTATGCATCTATTTTTTAGTTATATGTGCCAAATCCAAAGACGGTCAGTGATTCATAGGAAATAATGGGGAAGTATTGAAAAATCAAAAACTGAACTTTCCTTTAATTGCAAAAAAAATTCCTGTCAGTCTTTTGTTTATTGCTTTCAAGATGTTGTACACTATAGACATTTTATCTGCATTCATGTATGTGCAGTATGGATTGAATGATTTGCACACACTAGGCTCATTGTTCATTTTTTCTGCTCCAAAATATCTCCCTGGCTGATCACGTGATTGGCAAACTGACTTGCTGATTCACATAGCAACCAGAAGTCACTTTTCGTATGTAAGTCTTACATAGAAATCAGGGACTTCCAGATGGAGTGCGAGTCTGTAGCTCAGTCTGCTGATCACATGACCAGCCCAGGACCCATTCTGAAGCTGAATAAACTGAATGATGAAACCCGGAGAGTGACATTAGTATGCCCCATACTACAGGACTAAGGAATAATAAAATTATCCTGAGGGCTTATTACTTTAAAAAGTCATCCTTTCTTTCAAAATGAGAGAAAAAGAGTACCCATTGTGCCTTATATGGATTCAGTCTGTGAGCAGATTGAAGATATCCCAAATTTTTGTGGTGAGTATATATTGTCATGGAAAACTTGGCTACCTCCAGGAGATGAAACCCTTCCCCCAAAGTGAGTTTATTGCCAACAGTTCTCACTGTTATCACTGGTAGAATAATTTCTCTTGTTCAAGGGGAATTTCTTTGAGAAAAAGTCACAGGGGTAAACTTTGTTCACCTCAGATTCCTGAGAAACAGCATCAGCAACTAAAGAAGCATCAACCTCCAGGAGAAATGACTTTTTGGGATCTGGATGATGGAGGACAAGATCTGCGAAGAAACATGAATTGAGACTGTTAGTGCCCTGCACAGCAGAATTTAGTCACTTGCAATTCTTTTACCACATCAGTGAGCATGGCAGTATGAGAACAGAAGAGGCTGGACTGAGGACGAAGGCTAAGGGGAGGCCTCACATGACGTGGGCCCGAGCGGACTGCAGCCATTGGTGGAGTCAGAAGGAAAGCAGGGTAGGGGGTGCCCGGGTTGGTTGAACCGCAGGGGTTTAAATAGGAAAGCCCGCGAAAAGGCAGGCAGTCGCGTGAGGAGAAGTTTTGGACGGCAGATCTCCCGCCCTCCCTCCCTTTTGATTATGGCTTTTGAGTTCGGGTTGATAAAAAAAAAAGGGGGGCTGGTGGGGTTTATGTTTAGAGAACGGGGTAGGGAACATCACGGCAGCATGGCGGGGGGTCCTCGGAGTTGGGGACAAAGGATGTGGATGGCTGGTTGGGGGGGGCCCTAAGGGCCTTGGACTCCCCAAAGGAATAGCTTAGCTATGTGCCGTTTTAGCTGGCCTGAGATCGGGGATCTTGTAAGTTGGAGATCCTTTCACCCTGGTGGGGTGATTTGGTGCCTCCGAGCTGGGCTTACGGCTGAAGGTAAACAATTAACGGAATATAAATGTTAGGCCAGAGTGTGAGCTCCGAGGACCTCCTTGTCAAAAGAGTTAGTGTTGGGAACTGGCGATTGTTTATAATGTTTATATGTATGTTTGTTAATAAAATGGCTGCTGTGGCCAATTCATTCCAAATATTGTGTCGAGTTTCATTTATACAGGTGGGATAGTTGGGGGATTGGTGGAAGGACTGAGCGATACCGCGTCATGTAGAACATAACCAAAAACTCCAAAATCAAGCACTTCACTACTCCAAGACGATGATTAAAATAATTTCTCTTTATTGTAGATCAAATGGATAAAAATCTACACCACTCAGACACTGACATTTCTAACCAAAATTCTTCCTCATAGCATCCTTTGGTTCGAAGCATGTCAGAGTTGTGTGGTTATGTATCCATGTGATCTAAAATAAGGAGAAATTATTTTATTCATCACCTTGGAGTACTGGAGTGTTGGACTTTGGAATTTTTGGAGAATTTAGTCAAGCACATGTATTTCCTCCTTTTAGGGTGACAACTATGAGAGGTGCAAGCACCTCAAAAGAATTCTGGATTAACTGGTGGTAGTAATCTTTGAAGAGGTTTAAGGTGGCCTAACAAGATACAATTTTCAGATGCATTTAACCTCAAAATATTAAAAGCCCGGTGCCCCACGTGGCATAAATGCGGTGGAAAAAAAGGCAGCTTTTTTTTTTTTTTTTTTTACAGTCCCCGCAATGTGGATGGGAGTCTAGCGAATCCCTTCCACACATTGTGGAAAAATACGTGCAGCGGACAGCTGCGATTTCCAAAGTCTTTGCAGTTTTGGAAATTTCAGCATGTCAATTATACCAACAGAAACTCCGGCGGTTTCCCTATGGGTATAATTGAAGCAGAAAGTGAAAAGCGATGCAGGAAAAAAACGCGCTACATGGGGCCTTAGCCTAAAAATATATGCTTTTTATTTTTATTTTTTTTAAAAAGGCATGTTTTTTTTAACCCCTTCTTGTCTTGACATTTTTTGATTTTTACTCCTCTCTTTTCAAAAACTATAACTTTATTTTATTTTTCCCTTCACAAAGGCGTATGGGGGGCTTAATTTTGAGGGGACAAAACAGTTTGCCAAATGGGAAAAATATTTTTATATGTTTGTAGTTTGGGCATTTTCGGAAGTGAGAATGCATAATTTGTTTATGTTTGTTTTTGTTCACTCTGATCATGGGCATTAGTGCCAGGTCTTTGCTGTGTAATACAGCGGAGACTCGGCAGCTATGGCAGCCACTCTGATTCAGAGCACCTGCCATCTTTAAAGACCTGGCTTCTGCCATATTATTATTGTGGATGTCAGGTAATGCAGTAATAGGGACTGCTAAATGCTAAAGATACTGAATACATCCCCCTGCTTTCTCCCAAATCATGCTAAAGTTTGCTTGATTTGTGTTACAGGGTTCAGGGAAAGCTGAGTAGAATAGCATGTGGAGCTGTGATAGGGAATTCTGAATACTGCATTCTACATTATATTCTAGTTCATCTCTAGCTACGTCTGCAGGATTAACTGCTAAATTGAAACTCTGAAAAGTATGGGTAGATTGGGTAGACGTTGCTTCCTGCCTCTATCCAGGAGGAGAGGGGCTTATAGCATAGGGCCGTGATAGCGAACCTATGGCACGCGTGCCAGAGAGGGCACGCAGAGCCCTCTCAGTTGGCACGCGTGCCGTCGCCATGATCGCTCACTAACCGGGAATCCAGTACAGGTTTCCCGGTTAGTGAGCGATCGCGTCTTTCGGCTGTATGTGCAAACGCACACACAGCTGAAAGTTGTCAGTACACTGACTGCAGAGTGTGACCTCTGCCCCGACGCAGGCGCGATGACGTAAATCATCAGTGCCTGCGATCAGAAGGAGGAGGAGGACGCTCTTCGTGGGACAGCAGCTCTTCGTGGCACAAGGTAAGTAACAAACTACTGTGTGGGGCCTACTGTGGTGCATATACTACTGTATGGGGGACACTGAAGCATCTAATACTGTATGGGAGACACTGAAGCATCTAATACTGTGTGGGGGACACTGAAGCATCTAATACTGTGTGGGGGACACTGAAGCATCTAATACTGTGTGGGGGACACTGAAGCATCTAATACTGTGTGGGGGACACTGAAGCATCTAATACTGTGTGGGGGACACTGAAGCATCTAATACTGTATGGGGGACACTGAAGCATATACTACTGTGTGGGGTCCACTGAAGCATCTAATACTGTATGGGGGACACTGAAGCATCTAATACTGTGTGGGGGACACTGAAGCATCTAATACTGTGTGGGGGACACTGAAGCATCTAATACTGTGTGGGGGACACTGAAGCATCTAATACAGTGTGGGGGACACTGAAGCATCTAATACTGTGTGGGGGACACTGAAGCATCTAATACTGTGTGGGGGACACTGAAGCATCTAATACTGTGTGGGGGACACTGAAGCATCTAATACTGTGTGGGGGACACTGAAGCATCTAATACTGTGTGGGGGGACACTGAAGCATCTAATACTGTGTGGGGGACACCGAAGCATCTAATACTGTGTGGGGGACACTGAAGCATCTAATACTGTGTGGGGGGACACCGAAGCATCTAATACTGTGTGGGGGACACTGAAGCATCTAATACTGTGTGGGGGGACACTGAAGCATCTAATACTGTGTGGGGGACACCGAAGCATCTAATACTGTGTGGGGGACACTGAAGCATCTAATACTGTGTGGGGGACACCGAAGCATCTAATACTGTGTGGGGGACACTGAAGCATCTAATACTGTGTGGGGGACACTGAAGCATCTAATACTGTGTGGGGGACACTGAAGCATCTAATACTGTGTGGGGGACACTGAAGCATCTAATACTGTGTGGGGGAAGCATCAATACGGGGGGGACACCGAAGCATCAAACGGGGGGGACACCGAAGCATCTAATACGGGGGGGCACCGAAGCATCTAATACTGTGTGGGGGACACTGAAGCATCTAATACTGTGTGGGGGACACTGAAGCATCTAATACTGTGTGGGGGACACAGAAGCATCTAATACTGTGTGGGGGACACTGAAGCATCTAATACTGTGTGGGGGGACACTGAAGCATCTAATACTGTGTGGGGGACACTGAAGCATCTAATACTGTGTGGGGACACTGAAGCATCTAATACTGTATGGGGGACACTGTGAAGTATCTAATACTGTGTGGGGGACACTGAAGCATCTAATACTGTATGGGGGGCACTGAAGCATCTAATACTGTATGGGGGACACTGTGAAGCATAAACTACTGTGTGTGGCCCCACTGTGAAGCATATACTACTGTGTGGGGGGCTTATTGTGAAGCATATAATGTGGGTGGGGGCCCAAAATGGAGTATATAATACTGTGTGGGGGACTCTGTGGAGCATATAATACTGTGTGGGGGCCATTCTGGAGCATATAATACTGTCTGGGGGCCACTTCGGAGCGCATTGTACTGTCTGGGTCCCTTCACTATTTATATCACACAGTATCTGTTTTATAGCAGACATGTGATATTATTACAGGCTGTAATAACATTGCACGGTCACTATAAAATAGATCCTGGTTAATTTAAGGTTAAATTGGCTGTGTTGGCACTTTGCGATAATTTAGTGGGTTTTGGGTTGCAGTTTGGGCACTCGGTCTCTAAAAGGTTCGCCATCACTGGCATAGGGGATGGAGTTAACTCCCATTCATTATAATTCTGAAAACTAGCAAAACCAGCTATTTGTGTTATAACTTAGAAATAGGTTTATATACATAGATTTTGATTCAGCAGCAGTCTATATTACAGCACTGACATATGTTACCCAGCTTTCTAGGGATCCAGAAAACTACATTTGTCACATTAAGGAACAATTATGGTGCAAGGAGGAGGGTTTACTTAGGTATATTTAATACTCATGAGTCCCTAATACAGCATTACCTGGTATGCTACCCAGCTTTCCCAGAACCCTGAAAAGCACATCTGACATGAAATCGCACAATTATGTGGCAAGGAGTGGAATTTATTTAGATAAATGTAGAATGTAGTATTCAGAATTCCCTATCAAAGCTCCACATGCTATTCTACTCGGCTTTCTCTGAACCCTGTAACACAAATCAAGCTAACTTTAGCATGATTTGGGAGCAAGCAGGGGGATTTATTCAGTATCTTTAGTATTTAGCAGTCCCTATTACTGCATTATCTGATATGTCACCCAGCTTTGTCAGATTCCTGAAAGGGAAATCCTGTTAAGGGTGGGTTCACACCTGCGCTTCAGTCCGTCCGTTGCCAATCAGAGTGAAAATCTCGGCGAACGGGATTGGCATCGGATACAGACCGGTCAGCGACGCATTGGTTAAAAACCCATTCATTTGAATGGGTTTTTAAAGCAATGCGAGGGTGTCCGATTGCACCCTCTGCGCTGCGAAGCCGTTTTTTTTCGTCAGACACGAAGTCCTGCATGTCCGACTTTGTTTCCGACGAAAAAAAAAGGATTCGCAGTGCAGAGGGTGCAATCGGACACCCTCGCATTGCTTTAAAAACCCATTCAAATGAATGGGTTTTTAACCAATGCGTCGCTGTATCCGATGCCAATCCCGTTTTCCGAGATTTTCACTCGGATTGGCAACGGACGGACTGAAGTGCAGGTGTGAACCCACCCTAAGCTATGGTATGATTATAGCGCAAGGAGGTAGCATTATGTAGGTAAGCATAGTATTCAGTACTTCACTTAACTACACATTTGCTATTCAGCAGTTTGGGAAATTTGGATGACTTTCCTTCTGGAGTTGTATTGTTGCAACTTTGTGTATAGTATTGTTGCCACCGTTACTGCTGGTACTAGTGGTACTACTGTTCGTATCTATTTCATACTGTCACTTACTTGGGGGACTTCTTCCAACAAAATGGCTGCTGCCATAAAGACGAATATATAGCTTTTCTAATTTATTTTCATGCTTTATAATTAGGATATAAGAGAAAAGAAGAGCAAGAAACATCAGGAGATGTGAGACATCATAGGGAATTATTTATTCTTTATTTATTTGGATTCTGAGTTAAGTGGTCCTTTAGGAGATATTGCCTCAAATAAGTTGCATTGCAGGGTACAGGCATTTATTAGACCATGCATGCCCTGCATATTACTCTTTATGACCCTCGTCTATATCCTCTCACCCAGCCAGCCAAAAGCTGATGAGAAGGAATAACCTTGAAACAGCTCTCTGCGGATATTTATTGAGATAAAAAAGGACTTTCAGATAAATCTGAGATCAAAATGACCTTGACCCACAATAGTTGACTCTTCATTTTCATATTTACTTAGTGGTCAATAAATAGCTTTACTGGATCATACCATATTGATAATCAAAAGACTCCTAGCATAGGAGGTATCCTCTTGTTTCTATATTTTTCAACTGTTAAGAAGATGTATATATGTACAGTGGGGAAAAAAAGTATTTAGTCAGCCACCAGTTGTGCAAGTTCTCCCACTTAAAAAGATGAGAGAGGCCTGTAATTGACATCATAGGTAGGCCTCAACTATGAGAGACAAAATGAGAAAACATATCTAGAAAATCACATTGTCTGATTTTTTAAGAATTTATTTGCAAATTATGGTGGAAAATGAGTATTTGGTCACCTACAAACAAGCAAGATTTCTGGCTCTCACAGACCTGTAACTTCTTCTTTAAGAGACTCCTCTGTCCTCCACTCATTACCTGTAGTAATGGCACCTGTTTGACATTGTTATCAGTATAAAAGACACCTATCCACAATCTCAAACAGTCACACTCCAAACTCCACTATGGTGAAGACCAAAGAGCTGTGGAAGGACACCAGAAACAAAATTGTAGACCTGCACCAGGCTGGGAAGACTGAATATGCAATAGGCAAGCAGCTTGGTGTGAAGAAATCAACTGTGGGAGCAATAATTGGAAAATGGAAGACATACAAGACCACTGATAATCTCCCTCGAACAGGGGCTCCACGCAAGATCTCACCCCGTGGGGTCAAAATGATCACAAGAACGGTGAGCAAAAATCCCAGAACCACACGGGGGGACCTAGTGAATGACCTGCAGAAAGCTGGGACTAACGTAACAAAGACTACCGTCAGTAACACACTACGCCGCCAGGGACTCAGATCCTGCAGTGCCAGACGTGTCCCCCTGCTTAAGCCAGTACATATCCGGGCCCGTCTGAAGTTTGCTAGAGAGCATTTGGATGTTCCAGAAGAGTATTGGGAGAATGTCATATGGTCAGATGAAACCAAAGTAGAACTGTTTGGTAGAAACACAACTCATCGTGTTTGGAGGAGAGTGAATACTGCGTTGCATCCAAAGAACGCCATACCTACTGTGAAGCATGGGGGTGGCAACATCATGCTTTGGGGCGGTTTCTCTGCAAAGGGACCAGGACGACTGATCCGTGTACATGAAAGAATGAATGGGGCCATGTATCGTGAGATTTTGAGTGCAAACCTCCTTTCATCAGCAAGGGCATTGAAGATGAAACGTGGCTGGGTCTTTCAGCATGACAATGATCTCAAGCACACCACCAGGGCAACGAAGGAGTGGCTTTGTAAGAAGCATTTCAAGGTCCTGGAGTGGCCTAGCCAGTCTCCAGATCTCAACCCCATAGAAAACCTTTGGAGGGAGTTGAAAATCCGTGTTGCCCAGTGACAGCCCCAAAACATCACTGCTCTAGAGGAGATCTGCTTGGAGGAATGGGCCAACATACCAGCAACAGTGTGTGCCAACCTTGTGAAGACTTACAGAAATGTTTGACCTCTGTCATTGCCAACAAAGGATATATAACAAAGTATTGAGATGAACTTTTGTTATTGACCAAATACTTATTTTACACCATAATTTGCAAATAAATTATTTAAAAATCAGACAATGTGATTATCTGGATTTGTTTTCTCATTTTGTCTCTCATAGTTGAGGTCTATCTATGATGTCAATTACAGGCCGGCCTCATCTTTTTAAGTGGGAGAACTTGCACAATTGGTGGCTGACTAAATATTTTTTTTTCCCAACTGTATGTACATTTATTAATCTTTTAAATCGTTATCAGACAAGAGGGTTTGGCTCGCAATAGCTATTATAGCTTATCTCAAAGGTATTTTATGGGAGTGAGGTCAGGCCTCTGTGCAAGCCAGTCAGGTTCTTCTATACCAAACTTACCCAACCATGTCTTTATGGACCTTGCTTTGTGCACTGGGCACAATCATGTTGGAACAGAAAAAGGATCTTCCCTAAACTGTTCCCACAAAGTTGGAAGCATATAATTGTCCACTATTCATATGCTGAAGCATTAAAATTTCCCTTCACTGGAACTAAGGGGCCTAGCTCAATCCCTGAAAAACAACCACATAGCATTATACCTCCTCCACCAAGCTATACAGTTAGCATAATTCACTCACAATTGTTTGTACAAACAGACTGCATGGCTAGGTGGTGGATTTTATACACTTGTGGCAATGGGACTGAATTAAACACCTGAAGAGGTGGGGACCATTGCTTTTCTCCATATAGTGTATAGTACCAATGGTGGTGCTCTCGCTATATAATAAAGGAATCTTTTGGTCAGAAACACATAAATTAAGCTTATTTATCCCATTGTCAAATGTTATTGCATTTTGATGTGATGGTTTTAATGAAACACTAAGAAAAAAAAAGAATAACTTTTTAATACAAGAATTTTTCCTGATGCCAGTGTACATCTTGTGCATCAATGTGAACAGGACCAAAAAGACTGACTGGAGCACTGAACCAGGTAAACTGGCTACGTCTGTTTTTGGATACGTACATTGTATATACATTTTTCTAGTCTCCAGCTTCCAACTTTCAAAGACATTCTATTCTCTTCTTGGAAGCTAATCTACAAGCTAAACAATTGCTTATTTTGTCCTTACATAATGAGATTTCTCCACCAGTTCTAAAAAAATTTCTATGGATTAGTAGATTAGTGTTCAGACAAATAAGGCAGTGAGTGCCTCTGAACACAAATATCAGAATGAACTCATCTACTTCAAGACAACATTTGGTTCTCCAGCCATTTTGGGATTACATCCTCAGAGAATTTGGTGGCACAGTGAATAGCCCTGTTTTCCCTGTCTTCCTTGCGTTCTCTGGCTATCTGTGTTTCAGTTTGCCATTTGCTGTTATAGACCTGCTGGGAAATCAATGCCAATTTTTCTATCAATACAAAATTCAGAAGAACATGAGACCAACAATAAGAATGATGATTTCCTGTGTCTGGAAGGCTGTGCTGAACCATGTGATATTTGTCTTTCCAACTGTATTTCTAAATTGGCTGTGGACACCACCTGTATCCTTGCCAGTAAGTGCTCCTTCCCTTTGTACTCTTCTTGGAGAGGTCTTGGGATGCCTGCTTTTGTTTGACTTACAGTATTTTATATGGCATGTACTACATCATAAAAACCACTGGTTATACAAAAAGGTTCATGCTGTTCACCATGAATATGTTGCACCATTTTCATGGTCTAGTCAGAATCTCAGTGGCTATGAGCTGATGACTGTTGGCTTTTGGAGTACTATGAATCCCCTCCGGCTAGGATGTCATCCATTAACATCATGGACCTGTAACCTACTTAGTATTTGGATGTCTGTAGATGATCACATAGGGTATAACTTTCCCTGGGCATTTCACTATATATTCCCCCTTGGTTTATATGGAGGGACTCTAGCCCATGATGTGCATCATCAGAAACCAGGAACAAACTTTGCTCCATTTTTTTCGACACTGGGACTTAATTTGTGGAACCACTTGCTCTTTTAGTGAAAATGCCTAATATTCAGGTGTCCATTACTATTTTGTAAAATAACAAGGTGAAGGAAAACCAAACTGTGTTTTTAGAGTCAACCAAAAGACCATCAGGAAACCTTTACACCTCTGATGTTTAACCCAGGAAATAAAAGTATTCTTAAGAGTGTGCTTTTACATTTATATGTGTTGTTCTGTGCATTTCATTCAGATCCGCCCACACAGATCATCTGTGCAATCTAGCAGTGTGTTCTTACATTCTAAGACTCATAAGACAATGTCAGTATGTGATTGTTAACTGTAATTATAGTGACATTAGGTGAAATAAATATCAAACAATAATCCATTATTATACATAATACATTTTGTAATAACGTAAACAGTTCATATTTAACAACAATATAGAAATAGAGGTAATGTCAACTGCAGGTACTTATTTTAGATATTTGTTACAGGTACATCTGTCACCTATCTTGACATATCTGTTTTAGTAAATACTTGGATTCCAATGAAATAATAGTTCTGGATCATGTTTTGTCATAACACTGTGTTACACAATTCCTCTGTTATTCCTCCTAGAAATATATGAATCAATTGACAATTGGGTGTTACCAGGCACCATGTCAACGGGGTGTGTCCCTACACAGTCTAACACAGTCAGCACTGACTGGACAAAGTCAGACTGTACAGGGACATGCAGGCTAATAAGATGTTAATTTATTGATACATTTCAAAGAGGAATTACAGGAATGGCACAATGCAGAGAAAAGATGTTCCAGAATTGTTATGTCACAGAGAATACAATTATTTCCTAAAACAATTAGGTCAAGCAGGTGACAGGTCCTCTTTCATACCATACAGAAAGCAATGCTAAAAGAGCAAATAATACCAGTGTGATGACAATTCGAACAGCTACCTAATAGAGTTATCTACTTACCAGTTGTACACAGTCATGGGTATAATTTGTATATTCGTAGTCCAAATAATGTTGCTTATAGTGGTGTTTGTAGAATGATGTTTCAGTTCTCTGTTTCAGTAGGTAAATAATTTAGCAGTAATATAACACTACTTTTGTATAGAACTTCTAAAGAAATAGGGTTAAATGGATATGTTCTCTTTTGTGTTACAATTACTATAAGTGCTGATATTTTGTGTTTTGTGCATTTTATTTTGTGCATTAAATCACACGTGTGATGCCATTTATTTGTTCACTGTTTCACTGCTGAAACTAAAAGCTGTTGTTTCTCAATTGTAGCCCCTTTAAAACAGTCACATTATCCTCATGGAGCCAGGCTGTGTTGTCAGGGAGCTGGAAAGGGTCTGAATTGTTGGGTTTGTGAAAGCTGCTGAATGGGAGGGGGAGTCAGCTCAGCTCCATCCAAATGAATAATAAAAAGGAAGATCTTATACAGCATTTCCCTTGAAGATTATAGCAAAGCAGGTGCTGATGATGGAAGCCTTCTCCTGTCTGCCCCATGTTTTGGACACATATCTCCACAGCAGATCACTTCTGCAGCCATTGTGGGACTACCTGCGGCTTCATTATTCTGATACTCTTAGGTCTCCACTCTTTCCTGTAGTCCTTACTGTGTTATGCTACGCTGTCTTCTGCATGCCTTACCTCTTTTTCAACATTATGGGCAGAAGATGGCCTTTTATTCACAAGTATAAGATCCAACAGGACAGGAATCCAACTGGACCAATGATTTTCCATTGCCTTGGAGTGACTCTATACAACCACTTATTCTTTATTTTCCCAGCTACAGTTGCCCAGTGGTACTGGAGACCTCCATGCCCATTGCCAGAAGATGCTCCAAACCTTGTGGATGTAGTGTTTGGGGTGATGGCAAGCCTTCTGCTATTTGATTTTCAGTATTTTATATGGCACATGATCCATCACAGGAACAGGTGGCTCTACAAAACATTTCATGCCATTCATCATGAATACATGGCTCCTTTTTCCTTAGCCACCCAATGTCTTGGGGGTTGGGAACTGGTGACTGTTGGATTCTGGACCACAATAAACCCTATCATTTTCAGGTGCCATACTCTTACAACCTGGATATTTATGGTATTTCATGTGTATGTCTCTGTGGAAGACCATTGTGGATATGATTTTCCCTGGTCCACTTCACGTCTGATACCATTTGGGATTTATGGTGGGCCAATAAAGCATGATCTTCATCACCAGAAACCCATGAGCAACTATGCCCCTCACTTTACACATTGGGACAAAATTTTTGGCACACATGCAGACTTCACTTCTGTCAAGGGCATACTGGAGGTTGCTACCCCGAATAAAACTTGCTGTGCTAGTAAACAGGAGGATAACCTTTATGATGAAAGTGTCTCCCCAACAGATAGGGTTGCCGAAGAAAGAAGCATTTAAATTATATATCATATATGAAGAACTACACATTTCTATATTTTCATACTAATTTGTTTATTGTTATTTTTTCAATGAGTTTTTTTCAGGTTGGAAATCAGAACATCTATACACTGCAACACCAGGATGATCATTTCTGGTAAATAAGGTTTATAATATGTCATAAACCATAACTTGCAGTGTGCAGTAGGATTTTGCCTACTGAACAGTTCTAGAAGTCTGGATTGTCTGTTGTAGTACTACCCTGCTTTTATCTGTTCATTGTGCCTATTTATTTAGAATGAGGATATAAGAAAACTGTTTACACATTGTGAAATGCAAATATTGGTTTATGTTTGCAGGCGTGCATATATAAACATCTAATGACTATTTTATATCAGTATATTGTGTATAATGTTATAAATGTGTTGCCATTGCCAAACCTCATGGTGACCACACATGCAAAGATCTGAGAGGTTTCATTATTAAGGAAATGTTTATTACTATGGTACTGAATCAGTCTGTTCTGACCAGTGGAAACACTTAGAATTGTTCTTAGCTTTTGTTTCTAGCTTCTTGTTTTGTGGTGAATGTTACAGTGGCATTATGTACTTCACTATACTCCAAGGAAATGGCAAGTGCGGTAATATGATTGTTCCTATAAACAACTTTCTATTTCAGACAATAATTCATATTATGTCATATCAATGAACCTTTCCCAATAAGTGTAGTGATAACAGAAATCATCAAACCGCTCTCCAGGTCTGGAGAAGTCTATGGCTAGGAAACAATAGTAAAATACTGTGACTGGTAACAGCACAACATCCATATAGTATTAATACGTACTTGATATCAGATAAACAAGAGGTTTCACAACCAAAGCAAAGTAGCAAGCAGTACCAAAGTGTATTCAAAGTATAATTCTCTGGCGACAACAGAGACTAAGTGTAATCTGTAAAGTATAATGATACTGCAGCAAAAGATCCAACACTTGCATTGCAAAACACAATATAACTGATTACACATGAAATATGACGCCATGCCATCTCTCTGCACGGCTCACATCTGCAGATGTTCAGATATTGTTCTATGTACACAGTCTACCTTCTGGTATATAATGTGAATCCAACGTAAGTTTTATGACTTGGTTTGTCAAATAAGAAAAATGAAGAATGTAAAATATTTCTATGCATAGTGTTTGTTACATTCTTTACAGGATAAAGATGAATAATTTAATCTGTTTTTCCACATAGTTGAAGGCAGGTCTAACACAGGTTTAAATTATGTGATGGCTAAAATGTTGCCATCTCTTAAGCTTCCAGGAACTTGTAGGGTTAAAATTCAATGAACATGGGAAGCTGTCACATGAAAATGCAGTCCAGTCTGCAGGCAGCATGTTATAGAGCAGGAGGTGCTGAGCAGATTATAATGGTTTTGTCAGAGAAGATTCATTTACAGTATATCTCTGTTCAATCTGAGATTAAGAGTCTAGTGGGCAGCCCTATTTAGTGACTGACAGCTACTTTTGTATACACACTTCAGCTACTAAGCTTACAATGAGCAGATATAAATGACACATTATAATGAATCTTTTCCCACAAAAGATTCTTGAATATAGAGGAATAGGGTTCTATTCTAGGATCTGAATTTTTGGGGGTTCTTGAGTCTGTATTCAGGGATCTAATCGGGATCTGAATTTGTTTTTAACATGGTCAAATGCTTGATTAATTTAGGAGTCTGGAGTCTGTATTTACAGGTCTGATCTGCGTTCTGCATTTTTTTAATCTGGTCTAACTAATTTAGGGGTCTGATCTAAGGTCTAAATAAATTAAGCATTTTTTTGTCTGAATGAATTCAGAGATCTGAAGTCTTTAGGGGTCTGAATGATTTTAGGGTTTTGGCGTGTGGTCTAATTTTTTCAGTTGCTTGGTTTGGGATCTGAATATTTTTTTGTTCTGGTATCTGAATGAATTAAGGGATCAAGTCTGAGGTCTCAATTATTGATTTTTTTTTAAATCAGAATAATGGATTTATTGGTAACAACCACTTTTATTTCCATTGATCTGACTATATAGAATTTTGTTTATTTTTTTCAGAATTATTTGAGTTGGGGGAAGGGCACTTTTTTGATGTTGGCCTAATCGGCCAAATTCCCTCTTAGTTAAAAAAAAAAAAATTTGACTTGTGCACACTGGTATATTAGGATATAGCAACATGTGCCATTGTAGTAAATTAATGCATCCTATGACACTATAAAATCTCCACCAATGTTTATTAAAACTTTAAACACATTCATGAACAGTGGAATTAGCTTAATTTATATTAATCTACACTTCAGGCTAAGGCCCCACATTGTGATCTGCCGTCAAAAAGCACTGCGGGGAAACGCATCGCCTGCGTTTCCGTAGATATAATTGACATGCAGCAATTTACAAAAATGTAACGGTTTTTGAAATCGCAACATGTCCGATGCAGATATTTTTCTGCAGTGTTTGCATAGGATTAGCCAGAATCCCATCCACTTTGCAGGTACTGTACTGTAAAATGCCACAGCAAAATCGCAGAGTATATGCTACATGGGGCCCTGGCCTCAAATAGGAAAGCAAACAAGAGAACTGTATGGTGTCATTGTAGGACACAAGCCAAACGATACTAGAGTGTGACTCCTCTAGTAGATTAAGCACACAGTTACTATAGCATTGAGACGGGTCATACAGAAAGACATTGCAGATTACATGTGCCCAATGCATGTAGACTCTAGCAAGAAGAGGAGTTCACACAGTGGAGTTAGGTACTGACTTTGAGGGAGATTCCGCCTCAAAATCAGCGCCAAATTCCATCCTGAATTAGCCTCCCATTGTATTCAATGGCAGGCAGAGACTGAAGCAGGACACTGAAAAAACATAAGCATCTTGATCGAGAGCTCAGTGAGTAAAAGTCCCAGTAGAAAGCCGAACTGTGGGAAGATGAGAGGAATTTGAGGCAGAAGTCCCCCTCAAATTCCTCTTCATTTTTCGCAGTGTGAACTTACCCTAATAGGATTATGTAACTGCAAGATGCCACATGAAGATGTAACGGTTAAATGAATGAATGACTTAGTGTTATATTCTCTTCAAATACATTGTTCAGCTTTGAGGTATGATATGCTCCTTTATCCGCAATTTTGGTATGCAACATTACAATAGACAGAACGTTGTCAACTGTATAAAAACATAAAATATATAAAATTATTAATATTTTTGTAAATGCATGGAGGTCCCAAAATGAAACCAGTAAAGAAACTGTTGCCCAATTCTATGTTCTCTCATTCTATTACATGCATTTAGAAAATATGTGTTATTTAGATCGCAATTACTGTATCATACAAAATGCACCAACAAAAAGAATTTGATACTATTCAGATTTAATGCAAGAACCACAACCTGTAAAGTCCAAATTTTGAGTGTAGGATGGAATCCCACGCATTACTTCACTGGAATAAAGAAATGAGGTGGGTACACTTGCCAAGAAAACCCTGATGAATAAGCTTCTGTAACACACTGTGACCTCTTTACTTGCATCTGCAAGAACAAATAGAAGGCAGAATCATCAACAGATCTATAGTGTTTCTGTACTGAACAGTAACCCACACAAATTAAAGCATACCTCTCATGAAAAACCTGCAGTGAAAAAGATTTTGTTTGTATGAATGAATAACACAATCGCACCTTTTTCTACAGCTTATCTGCTTATAATCACAGCAGAGGCAATAAGACCCAACACATTACTGGAAAGTAATACTGTAATAATATACCTCCTAACTTCTAGAAGACAGAAAGAGGGACAAAATCAGATGAAGAAAATTTGTGTATAAGCCACACCTCTAAATCTTAGTCCACTGGTAGCCCTCACTCAGTATAACGTCCCCTACACAGTGTGATTCCCCATCATGGCCCCCATACAGTATAATACACCATACAAACTCCTTGCAGACGTTGTCCTTGGTAGGATTCAAATCCAGGACTCCAGCGCTGCCACCGTGCTGCCTGTACAGCCCCCCCTTTGTGGCTTCCATATAAAATCATGCCCCCTTCTGCTGACCATGCAACATAATGCTGGATCCTTGTGGCAAAAACAAAAAACATAAAGTGATACTCACCTGGCTCTATTTCCCATTTGGTTTCTGGCTTGAAGTAGTAGGCACAATGGTGTGACATCAAGACACAGGCAGCAGCAAGTGGGGTGAATGCTGAGAGCTCGCCTACTTCACCATTATACTCAACTCTACTTGCATTCAGAGGATTCAGATAGAGTTGAACCCAGGGCATACCACTCGCTGCCCGGGACAGTGGGGCAGCACCCAAAGCCTAGAACTGTTCCACCGAATCCGACACAGTTGGAAGTTATGTAACAATATTAACACAAGCAAAGCCCAATGTTTGTATTGTCAGATGCAGTAAATAAATGTACATATTTGTTTCTGACAATTTCAGACATCCATATACAAAGAAGCCTCAAATTCATAAATTTTTGTCATTTACTTTCTTCCTTAAAAAAATTCCTAAGTATTTTATGTTGTGCCATCTTTACACAGGTTTTGTTTTTACGGCATAGAGTTTGCAGTAAAAAAAACACTACTTTTATTTTGTGGTTGTATGATCAGTGCATACAAAATATAAATAGTTTCTGTTATGTTTTAATTAGAGATGAGCGAATCGAAGCTGACGAAGTGGAATTTGATCCGAATTTCAGGAAATATTCGATTCGCATCAAATCTGGATTTCCTCACGCTTCATGGTAACGAATCGCATTTTTTCATAAAATGGCTGCTGCACTTTAGGACATGGGGAAAGGAACTGTGGGAACGCGGGATCACCCACAATGCCATGCGTGCAGCCAATCAGCAGTCAGTCAGCCGTGTTATGTCACAGCCCTTTAACCCCTTCGCGACCGCCCATGGCATCGGGAGCAGGTGTTAGCTGTAACTGACAGCTAACACCCTGCTCCATAATCCCCGGGTGGAGCACAGCTCAGATCACGGGTTTTAATCCCTTGGATGCCGCAGTCAAACATGACCGCAGCATCCAAGGGGTTCTACCATGCTACATGTCCCCCTCGGCACCCCCGCGGCGAAATCAGACCACATGGTTGAAGTCTCCATCTTGACCTCCCCCACATCTCCCTCCAGGAACAGCACAAGACAAAAGACAGAAGACAAAGATCCGCCTCTACCTGATCTGAGACCTTTTACCTTTCCTGGCTCCTCCCTAAGTGAGGTCACCAGGAGGAGGAGCCCCGCACCACTTTCTACATATCTCAGAATCATATCTCTTTATAATTCCTTGCCCGATGACTGTAGAGTCGGGCCAGCGGTATGATAGGGTTCGTGGCGAGATCCTCAGTGCGTAGACCCCAAGGGTGACAGCCCAATCCCCTTTGGGTAAGGAGATCAGTGTCTGGACATTTTCCGGGCTTTGAACTGTGACATGTGTGTATTCTGAGTGTGTGCCTTGAACTGACGCATCTGGGGAATTTATAAGGGTGACTGTAAGATGTTCCCCAGGGCAGATATTGTCATAAAACCATAATCCCTTTGAAGTAAAGCTGGCTCCAGCCTGTCTGTGGATAGTATGCAGAGCGCTTCCCCAGCACATCCTTTCTGCAGGAAACTATGGTGTATGGTGACCATGATTTGGGTCTGATCTTTTTTGTGACGAATGTGGGGATTCCTGAGATTTCACATTGCAGTAAAACCACCACCAAACCAATTGTGGCTTAGAGATTCTACATCCCTGTAAGAGATGTTATAGAAACATGTTAAAGGTTATAAGATACAAAAATACATTGCAGATTCAGGGACATTATGATATATTTACTCTTGGAAGATTTGTTGCAAAAATTGTATCCTGCTGTATATCAAGTCTATTCAGTTGGAAGGGTTTTTTTTGCAACGTGCAAGGATTTCTGCACATTCCATTTAGATGAATCTGCTGTGTGTAACTATATAAAACAAAAGTGTCCTGCTAGCAAAGTTATTCATACATAACCCCTAATGTAGTCTGGAAGAAAAACTGTATGACCTCCTACCATACAATTTATAGTATATTCTACTAAATGTGACTCCAAGAATCTTTCTATTGTACAATGTTATTTATCTATAGGAAAACCTGAATGTGTTACCTATTGACGTATACGGGACTGCATAAGGTGCCTTTTTTGCAGGGCTACATACACTTTTTATTTATACCTTTTTGGGGAATGTCTGATGTTTTGATCGTTTATTATGTATTCATATTTTTATGGGAGGCAAAATGGCAAAGAAAAACGACGGTTTGGCTATTTTGATTTTTTTTTCCACGCTACAGGGTTCACTGTATGGGAAAATATTTATAGAAGTTTGTAATTTGGGTATTTATGGATGGAAAAAAAGTTTTTAAAAAATGTTAAAAAAAATAAATCACCCCCCTTTCCCTAGATCACATATAAATATAAATAAATCAAAGTAAACATAAACAAATTAGGCATCCTTAAGTCTGAAAATGCCCAAACTATTAGAATATAAAAATATTTGTTCCATATGGAAAACACCATAGCAGGAAAAAAAAAAATCTAAATAGCTGAATTGGCATTTTTTTGCCGCTTGGCCTCCCTAAAAAATGGAATAAAAAGTGATCAAAACATCATACATTCCCAACATATTGTCCCACAAAAAAGACAACTTATACAGCTCCATACACTGAAATATTAGCATTTTCCTCTCCGCATGTTTCGTGCGGAAACCGAGTGGAAACCACACGGACCCTATTATAGTCTATGGTGTCCGCGGGTTTCCAAGGTAAACCGCTTTTTATGCGTACAGGTTTCCGTTCGGGGGGTCCCCTAGCGGACTCCCCCGAACGGAAATCCGAACGCAGATGTGAACTGGGCCTTAAATAGGCAGCATCATTTTAACAAATCTTGCAATTTTAAGAATCATTGTAATATATCTTATTAGAGAGGGACCCATGATGTCACAGATAGTGACATTGCATGCCATTCACTGATTGACCTCAGCAGTCACATGCCCGCCGAGGCCAATCAGCGGCTTCAGCGAAACTCCGGTGCAGTTGTGGGTATTTTAATAGTATAAGGGAGTCATTAGGAGGGGGCATTATAACTATAAGGGAGGATTCATTAGGGAGAATTAGGACGAATTAGGGTCATTTATATGATGGGGCATTATGAACATAAGGGGGGTAATTTATATAATGGCTATTAGGGGGCATTATAAATACAAGGGGGAGGTTATTTATATAAGGGGTCATTAGGGGGCATTATGAACATATGGGGCTGGTCATTAGGAGGAATCAGGGGCATAATATAAGGGGGCAATTAATTTAATCAAGGTGGCACTTGGGCTTTATTAAGGCTAAGGCCCCACGTAGCAGACCACAGCAAAAAAGTGCTGCAGGAAAAACCGCTGCGGTAATACATTGCAGTTTTTTTTGCAGCTCTTTTCACAGGAGGTTTTCACAGGAGGACTTCTGCTTCCATTATACCTATAGGGAAACCGTCAGCGTTTCCATCGGTATAATTGACATGATGCGATTTCCAAAACCACAATGGTTTTGGAAATCGCAGCATGTCCGCTGTATGTTTTTTTCCACAATGAGTGGATGGGATTTGTAAGAATCCCATCCACTTTGCAGGAACTCTAAAACTCAGCATTTTTTTTTCCACGGCATTTCTGCCACGACAGGCCCCGGCCTTAAGGAGTTTTCCAGCTTATTTTTATTGATGATCTATTCTCAGAATAGATCATCAATAAGAGATAAATGATTCCCCACTGATCAGTTGTATGAAGGGGCCATGGTGCCTGTTTATATCACACGATGTCTGTTTATAGTGACCGTGTGATGTAGTTACAGTCTTGTAACATAGACATGTATAAGATGATGCCGTATTTACACTATGAAATGAATGACACCATGTAAACAGAGAAGGGGTCACGGCGCTTACACAGGTACCATGGTTCATTCAAACAGCTGATCCCAGGGATCCTGGGTATTGGAACCCCACTAATTTTTTTTTTACCTTTTAATTAGGAAACACCTGGGGCATTATTAATAAGGGACACTATTTAAAGGGGGTACACAGGGAAGTTATTAATTTAAAGACAGGGCAACACAGTGGCTCAGTGGTTAGACCTCACCTTGCAGCGCTGGAGGCCTGGGTTCAAATCCTGCCAAGGACAACATGTGCAAGAAGTTTGTATGTTCTCCCTGTGTTTGCGTGGGTTTCCTCCCACACTCCAAAGATAGGGAATGTAGATTATGAGTCTGATATGGCACAGTGACTGTCAATGTCTGCAAAGCGCTGGAGAATATGATGGTGCTATACAAGTAAGCATAATAAATAAATATGCACTTGGGAGTTATATTATATATTTTTGGGGGTAGCAGCAGGATGGATGTGCAGGTGAGGACAATGGCTCAGGTGCCTGGAAAAGTAAGGAGCCAAAGATGTCTGTGCTGCAATCTTTACAGAGATTGAAAGTGTTCATGGTGGTCCAGATGGAAGAGACGGGAAATGTGAACAATTAGTCAGAAACGGCATCGGTAAGTCACTAAATGTTACTGTACCGTATTCAATGGCCACAAATTAAAGAAAGGCTTTTGAGCATATACATACTTACTCTACTTGCTCCCAGGTTCTTCTTCAGCTCCAGACACCTCTGCATAAATTGACCTAATGCTGACAATGTCAGGGCCAAGTGTGGCCACCTCCGCAGCTGAAGGGGAACTAGTGGATGTTATTGGAGAAGGGCATGGAGGTTGACCCACGCCAAAATCTAGCTGGTGTGGAAATGGAGGAGATTCCAGAACATCAAATCTCCACCAGGGCCTTGAACTTCTAGAAGTGGCCATGATAACATCACTTGCTGCTATAGGCCCTAGTTTGAGGTTGCCACCCCAGTATTGTGAACCCTGTTCATCTATAAATCATATACCAAAATTGCGTAGCTTTTACCATCTCGAAATTTCTCTGGAGCCTGCTCCAGTGCTCAGAATTGTGTGACACATAGGAGACAAGTGAGATCCGATAAGTCTGACATTTCCATCTTCCTCTTTTGTAAACTTCTTGCTCATTTGGATTATTTTTATTTTGTAGTACATGACTACAAACACAAAAGTGAAAATTAGAACTGGATTTTTGTTCATTTGATCACTGGATCAAACAGAATTTTGCAGCTATTGATAGAGCCTGGGGGAGGGGGCTAGGTATCTTAGGTGATCTTTACAACTTGCACCCTAGTTGTTATCTCTCGGTTTACATTGTGTAATTATTATATGTATTTAACTTTAATAAAATTTTGTCATATGTTTTTTCATATAAAGGGCTATCTCTATATTTGTTGGTTGCTTAGTGAATAGTTATATAGGATCCCGTCTATGTGCCATATTAGAGGAGATTTATATTTTTGATTGATAGAGCACACGCCATATCCACACGTGGAGAACAGCCCTCTCTCTTGCTGATCCTAAAGAATCACAGAAAACTGCAGCACATTTGTACTAAATTCTATAATAAACTATTTTTAAGCTCTTTTATTAGTGTATTTTTATAAGTTATATTCTATATTATATATGCCTATGTTATAAGGCACTGTTTCCCAAAGTATGGTTCACGACCTCTGGGGTCACTTCCAGTATCTGCTGCTTTACTGCACCGATATGGATAGGGTGGGTCACAATACCCTCCATCAGCTGCCATATCATGATTATGGCAATGCACAATACAAATCCCCACTTCTCGATGTACCGTCCTCCCAGCTGCCTTTAGGGTAAAAGCAGAGGTAATACCCTCTTGCACCAGTCAGTGTCATATTCTGCCGATTTTCTTGCTGGGAAGAGCCAATGAACATTGGGTCTTGCCAATCACAATGCCCTGCTCACTCCCTTGTTTTTTCCTGCACGTTGAAGCCACCATTATGGTGGTGACTATACCACCCACATTATTTGTTGTGTATTGTGGAGAACAGGAGCATACAGTAGAGGCAGAATATAGGAACATAGGAGACAGGAGCATAGAGGCAGAATATAGGAGACAGGAGCATAGAGGTAAAATACAGGAGCATAGAGGCAGAATACAGGAGTATAGGAGACAGGAGCATAAAGGTAAAATATAAAAGCATAGAGGTAGAATACATGAGCATAAGAACAGGAGCATAGGAGACAGGAACATAGTGGTAGAATACAAGAGTATAGGAAAAGGATTATAGAGGCAGAATGCAAGAGAATAGAGGCAGAATATGGGAGTATAGAGGCAAAATACAGGAGCATACAAACAGGATCATAGATACAGAATACAGGAGCATAGGAGACAGGAGCATAGAGGCAGAATATAGGAGACAGGAGCATAGAGGCAGAATACAGGAACATAGGAGACAGGAGCATAGAGGTAGAATACAGGAGCATAGGAGACAGGAGCATAGAGGCAGGAGCATAAGGGCAGAATACAGGAGCATAGGAGACAGGAGCATAGAGGCAGAATATAGGAGACAGGAGCATAGAGGCAGAATACAGGAGTATATGAGACAGGAGCATAGAGGTAGAATACAGGAGCATAGGAGACAAGAGCATAGAGGCAGAATACAGGAGCATAGAGGTAGAATACAGGAGCATAGGAGACAGGAGCATAGAGGTAGAATACAGGAGCATAGGAGACAGGAGCATAGAGGCAGAATACAGGAGCATAGGAGACAGGAGCATAGAGGCAGAATACAGGAGTATAGGAGACAGGAGCATAGAGGCAGAATACAGGAGCATAGGAGACAGGAGCATAGAGGCAGAATATAGGAGACAGGAGCATAGAGGCAGAAATAGGAGACAGGAGCATAGAGGTAGAATACAGGAGCATAGAGGTAGAATACAGGAGCATAGGAGACAGGAGCATAGAGGTAGAATACAGGAGCATAAGAGACAGGAGCAAGAGGCAGGAGCATAGGGGCAGAATACAGGAGCATAGGAGACAGGAGCATAGAGGCAGAATATAGGAGACAGGAGCATAGAGACAGAATACAGGAGTATATGAGACAGGAGCATAGAGGTAGAATACAGGAGCATAGGAGACAAGAGCATAGAGGCAGAATACAGGAGCATAGAGGTAGAATACAGGAGCATAGGAGACAGGAGCATAGAGGTAGAATACAGGAGCATAGGAGACAGGAGCATAGAGGCAGAATACAGGAGCATAGGAGACAGGAGCATAGAGGCAGAATACAGGAGTATAGGAGACAGGAGCATAGAGGCAGAATACAGGAGCATAGGAGACAGGAGCATAGAGGCAGAATATAGGAGACAGGAGCATAGAGGCAGAATACAGGAGCATAGAGGTAGAATACAGGAGCATAGAGGTAGAATACAGGAGCATAGGAGACAGGAGCATAGAGGTAGAATACAGGAGCATAAGAGACAGGACCATAGGGGCAGAATACAGGAGCATAGGAGACAGGAGCATAGAGGCAGAATATAGGAGACAGGAGCATAGAGATAGAATACAGGAGCATAAGAGACAGGAGAATAGAGGTAGAATACAGGAGCATAGGAGACAGGAGCATAGAGGTAGAATACAGGAGCATAGGAGACAGCAGCATAGGGGCAGAATATAGGAGACAGGAGCATAGAGGTAAAATACAGGAGCATAGAGGCAGAATACAGGAGCATAGGAGACAAGAGCATAAAGGCAGAATACAGGATCATGAGACAGGAGCAAAGAGGTAGAATACAGGAGCATAGGAGACAGGAGCATAGAGGTAGAATACAGGAGCATGAGACAGGAGCATAGAGGTAGAATACAGGAGCATGAGACAGGAGCAAAGAGGTAGAATACAGGAGCATAGGAGACAGGAGCATAGAGGTAGAATACAGGAGCATAGGAGACAGCATAGAGGTAGAATATAGGAGACAGGAGCATAGGAGACAGGAGCATAGAGGTAGAATACAGGAGCATAGGAGACAGGAGCATAGAGGTAGAATACAGGAGCATGAGACAGGAGCATGAGACAGGAGCATAGAGGTAGAATACAGGAGCATAGAGGTAGAATACAGGAGCATAGGGGCAGAATACAGGAGCATAGGAGACAGGAGCATAGAGGTAGAATACAGGAGCATAGGAGACAGGAGCATAGAGGTAGAATACAGGAGCATGAGACAGGAGCATAGAGGTAGAATACATGAGCATAGGAGCATAGGGGCAGAATACAGGAGCATAGGAGACAGGAGCATAGAGGTAGAATACAGGAGCATAGGAGACAGGAGCATAGGGGCAGAATACAGAAGCATAGGAGACAGGAGCATAGGGGCAGAATACAGAAGCATAGGAGACAGGAGCCTAGAGGTAGAATACAGGAGCATAGGGGCAGAATACAGGAGCATAGGAGACAGGAGCATAGGGGCAGAATACAGAAGCATAGGAGACAGGAGCATAGGAGACAGGAGCATAGCGGTAGAATATAGGAGACAGGAGCATAGAGGCAGAATACAGGAGCATAGGAGACAGGAACATAGGGGCAGAATACAGGAGCATAGGAGACAGCAGCATAGGGGCAGAATATAGGAGACAGAAGCATAGAGGCAGAATATAGGAGACAGGAGCATAGAGGTAAAATACAGGAGCATAGAGGCAGAATACAGGAGCATAGGAGACAGGAGCATAGAGGTAGAATACAGAAGCATAAGAGACAGGAGCATAGAGGCAGAATACAGGAGCATAGGAGACAAGAGCATAAAGGCAGAATACAGGATCATGAGACAGGAGCAAAGAGGTAGAATACAGGAGCATAGGAGACAGGAGCATAGAGGTAGAATACAGGAGCATGAGACAGGAGCATAGAGGTAGAATACAGGAGCATGAGACAGGAGCAAAGAGGTAGAATACAGGAGCATAGGAGACAGGAGCATAGAGGTAGAATACAGGAGCATAGGAGACAGCATAGAGGTAGAATATAGGAGACAGGAGCATAGAGGTAGAATACAGGAGCATAGGAGACAGGAGCATAGAGGTAGAATACAGGAGCATGAGACAGGAGCATGAGACAGGAGCATAGAGGTAGAATACAGGAGCATAGGAGCATAGAGGTAGAATACAGGAGCATAGGGGCAGAATACAGGAGCATAGGAGACAGGAGCATAGAGGTAGAATACAGGAGCATAGGAGACAGAAGCATAGAGGTAGAATACAGGAGCATGAGACAGGAGCATAGAGGTAGAATACATGAGCATAGGAGCATAGGGGCAGAATACAGGAGCATAGGAGACAGGAGCATAGAGGTAGAATACAGGAGCATAGGAGACAGGAGCATAGGGGGCAGAATACAGAAGCATAGGAGACAGGAGCATAGGGGCAGAATACAGAAGCATAGGAGACAGGAGCCTAGAGGTAGAATACAGGAGCATAGGGGCAGAATACAGGAGCATAGGAGACAGGAGCATAGGGGCAGAATACAGAAGCATAGGAGACAGGAGCATAGGAGACAGGAGCATAGCGGTAGAATATAGGAGACAGGAGCATAGAGGCAGAATACAGGAGCATAGGAGACAGGAACATAGGGGCAGAATACAGGAGCATAGGAGACAGGAGCATAGAGGCAGAAAACAGGAGAATAAGAGACAGGAGCATAGAGGTAGAATACAGGAGCATAAGAGACAGGAGCATAGAGGCAGAATACAGGAGCATGAGAGACAGGAGCATAGAGGCAGAATATAGGAGCATGAGAGACAGGAGCATACAGTCAGGTGAAGAGTGGAACTGAGGCAGAATACAGGAGAACAGAGGTCAAATACATCTGAAATGCAGAATAGAGGCAGAATACAATGATGCTAAATTCATACTAGCATCAGCTACTGGTAGCTGATGTAGATTTCAGGCAGGGCTGTGTGATTATGACCTAAATCGATTAATCAGGCATTTTTACCTCGATTATGATTAAAGACAATTATTTAGGTGACTCACGGAACTGCCATTATATAATGAGCATGATAAGCAGAGGCCCTCATGAGGTGATCAAACAAAAAAAAAAAATGTTACTCACCTCTCCTGGGCTCCGGCACGACTTCCTGCTGTCTTCGGCACTTCTAATTGACCCAGCCCTTATTTCAGGTATGATTTATGCCAGTTCTTTTACATAAATTGAAAGAAATATTGCCTAGGTCCCACACCTTATCCGTGTACACATACTTGTTGCCATGTTTGGTAGTCTTATTAGCATTAATACTTGCCCCAATGCTTGTTTCCAGGCTTTTGGCCAAAATCACAGTTTTACTTTGAAAGTTCAGTAAAGTGGCCCCTGCTAAAGGGATTAATCATTATAATCTGTAAATGGTTTCCACCTATCCACAGGATAGAACATCATCCTGCACTGGCCTGGTTGCCTCTTGATACTGGAAGCTATAGTAGTGGACAGGACCAGAATCAGTTCTGCCCTATTCAAGTCATAGACACAGAGCTGCATTAGTCACTAAAGGTGAATATAATGAACATGTGATAAACTTCACTATTAACATGCTCAAGTTCAGATTATGATTTAACATAGCACCCACTTTCACCATCATGTTTATGAATGCGTTTGAGAATCATTTTGTATACCCCAATATGTTATACCAAAAATATTTGAGTGCTTGGCTAAGGTATATCAATGATATATCCATTGTCTGGCAGGGGGACTCAATGAAAATGACTGAATTCCATCGCTACTTGAATTCTTGTCTTCCCTCTATTAGCTTCTCCATTAAGCAGAACCAAGAGTGTCTCCTTTTTGGACATAAGGGTAGAAGTAACTAATGACAAGTTATCATTTGACCTCTTTTCTAAACTGACAGGAATAGTTTATTAAGGTATGATAGCTTTCACAATCCAGGCTTTATTCAATTACTACCAAAGTCCCAACTATTGAGGATAAAACGCATTGTGTCAGATGAGGCTTGTGCCCAAGTAAGACTTACCCAGATGACAAATAAATTCAAATCTAGGAGTTACCCTGATTCCCTGCTTCAAAAACACCTTCAGGAGGTGAACCAACATACATGTGAATCACTACTTAGACCTAAGACTTCTCCTAAACCCCATGATAAGCACCTAGTGTGTGTGACCACTTACTCGACTGAAAGTAATGCCATAAACAAGATTATCAATAAACAATGGTTTATACTACAAAAAAATTCACCCACATATCTTTAACAAACCTCCGCTAATGTCTTACCGGAGGTCCCCCAACATCTGTTTCGGTCCAGCACCCACATGCACACAACCCACCTTGACAGGTACCTCTAGAGTAAGGACTTTTCCCTCCCTTAGCTGCGCCAATGCAGCAATGTTACTAAGGGTTCCCACTTCACCCACCCCCTATCTGGCAAACGTTTTCCGATACCAAACTATTTCATATGCAACTCCAAATATGTTGTGTATCTTATTAAATGTCCCTGTGGATTAGGTTATGTGGAGGAAACCACCCAAAAGATAAAAGAAAGGATCTCCAAGTACAAATCCACAATGCACAATAAAATGACTGATCTCCCCATCCCTGACCATTTGGTCACCCACAATCACACACCCCAACAACTGCAATTTCAAGTCATTGACCATGAACCTTATCCCAGACGTGGTGGCGACCGTAAAGCCCTCCAGAAAAAACGTGAGATGCAGTGGAATTTCAAACTTAATACCCTACATCTATATAGCCTCAATAGGGAATTATTTCTCCTATAACATTATATCCAACATTTGTCTCCTTTTGGAGTCGCTAACCTATGTGATTTACTGCTGAATTGCTGCAGATAGTACTACAACCCTCCTGTTGTCCCTTGTCCATTTCTCCCTGATCTAGTAATATGTTTCTTTCTCTATTATCATTTATTATTTAATCTCTAGTTTTCATTTACAGGTGCATCTCAATAAATTAGAATATATTTGAAACGTTCATTCATTTCAGTGATTCAGTAATACAATTCATAACTAGCAGTCTTCCATGATTGTGTGTCCTACTGAACCAGACTGAGGGACCATTTAAAGGCTTAGGAAACCTTGGCAGGTGACACACTGAATTTACAATACTGAACTTTTTTACAATATTCTAATTTTCTTTTATTTGGGTTTTCATTAGCTGTAATCCATAATCAACATTTACAGAAATAAAACACTTGAAATAGAACACTCTGTGTGTAAAGAATCTAGAAAATATAGGTCACTTTTTCAATTTAATTACTGAAATAAACGTTTCAAAGATATTCTAATTTATTGAGATGCACCTATATCTCTTTGTATTAACACCACTTTATTGCTTTTTCTATTTTTATTTTGCTTGTTCTGCTTTTTCTTATTATTTATTTTTTATTTCTTACCATTCTTTATCCATGTCCACTGCTTTACTAGCTATTTATTCATTCATTGTTTATGTTTCTGCTTCCTATTTTTATATAACTCCCATCTTACACTTTCCATGTCCTGAGTAGTCTGACACTTGCGGCCTGTTTATAGAGGCGGGTCGCGTCTAGTATCACATGACTACGTGACCCCACAACCATGGTAACGGAAGTGAAGTCTGCAACTCAGTCCTCCGCCTCCCACCTTCTGACACGTGCGACACATGCCACGCAGCACAGATAAAAGGAGACCGCAGCTGGCTTTGTATGATTGTTACCTACCGCACATACAGGTGGCATATGCATTGTACAAACATGTGTATTTCATTATGTTTCTCTATGTTGACCCTATATTGTTCCACAAGTATTGATCCATATGCTTTACCTTTTGCATTATCTACTATGGACCCTGCTTTAGTGGCTCACCCCCACTTCTATTGGCACCTCCATTTTGGTATGAATGTACCCCTACCACCCCTTCCACTCCCCACTTCCCCTTTTTCCTTCCACCTCCCCCTTTAATGCTGGGTCTTTAAAAATGCTTCAGAGCGGCTATAGACACCAGGTCTCCCCTGTAAGTTAATTCTGATCACAGGCACTGCATTTTGTATTGGCCACCAAAGTGGAAAAAAGCCCCCCCGGGGGCAGTCTGCACTGGCCCCATACCTTTACCGTTGCAGGACGGCTCCTAAGCTTGTCACAGGAATATATATATCTATTGAGGGTGGTCTATGAGGCTGGTTAAAAATATTAAAAAAAAAAATAAATTAAATCATCCTCTTTCCCTAGATTTGTAATAAAAATAAACAAAAACATAAACAAATTATACATTCCCGCATTTGACTACAACCGGTTTTTTGTCCATAAAAATTTGATTACAAAGCCATCAAAACATCAGACATTCCCCAAAATGGTATAACTAAAAAGTACATCTGGCCCAGCAAAAAAAAAGATGTCTTATTTATATAGCACCATCATATTCCGCAGCGCTTTATAGACATTGACAGTCACTGTCCCATATACGGCTCACAATCTACATTCCCTATCAGTATGTCTTTGGAGTGTGGGAGGAAACCCACACAAACACAGGGAGAACATACAAACTCCTTGCAGATGTTGTTCTTGGCAGGATTTGAACCCAGGACTCCAGCGCTGCAAGGCTGTAGTGCTAACTACTGAGCCACCGTGCATATCTTTACATGGAAATTAAAAAAGTAAGGGTGTCAGAGTATGGCAAGTCCAAGAAACTTTTTTTTGCAAGGTTTTGGATTTTTTTAAGGGGTTTAAACAGAAAAAAAAATATTAGTCTGAGGCCCCACATTGCGGAAACGCAGCTTTTTTGTTGTTGCAGATTTTGCTGCGTTTTTTTTTAGCCAAAGCCAGGAGTGGATTGAGCAGAAGGTAGAAGTACGGTATAAGTACTTCCTATATATTTCCCATTCCTTTTGTAGCTATTCTTTACCATCTGCATTTTTGCAGAAAGAAACCTGAAAAACTCCCATTCATGAAATATATTTCGAATAATTTCTAAATGTATTTAGAATAAGACTTAACCTTTATTAAATAACCAAAGAAATATAAAAGTGAGCTGAATAAAAATACCAGCACTGTGTTCTCAGTTTAAAGAGGTTACATGAATTTTTGTGTTAAGCAATAGCCTTCAAGAGAATATAAACAAGAATTCATAAAGAGAACCAACTAGCAACATTTTACAGATTGTACAAATAGAGTAAAATGTATTATATTGTTATTTATGCTCTCTAAGGTCTTACCCCATTACCCCTGAAGACGCCTGTGAGCACACAAAACATGGAGGGATCCTGTGTTTTAAGTTCAGCACTATGTTTTCAGTAATTGCTCCTTGGACTCTTGAGGATGACCTGCAGACACTCCATGTGTTACTAGGAATTAGTCTATTGGTTATAGTAAATCTCCATAGGGATTATAAAATTTATGATAGTGAATAAAGTATTTATTAGATGATCAAGCGTCTTGCTCCTTGAAAAGTTAAAGAATATAATACAGTTTACTTTGGAGGCTATTGATTAACACAAAAATTCAAATAACCTCTTTAAACCCTTCCCGACATCCGCCATACTATTACATTGGATGTCGGGTCTTTAAAGATGAGCCGAGCGACCGCCATACCTACCGGATCTCCGCTCTATATTACAGCGGAGACCTGGTAGCTAATGCCTGCGATCAGAATCTACTCTACTCTGACTGCAGGTCCAAGCCTGCTAGGGCTAAAATAGTTAAAGAAACAAAAAAAAAGTTTTACAAAATATAAAAAAACAACAAAAACCTAAAAGTTCAAATCAGCCCCCTTCCCTATATGTGAAATAAAAGCAAATAAACAAAAACAACAAACATAAACAAATTATACATCTCTGTGTCCGAAAACATATAAAAATATTTTTCCCATACAGTGAATGCTAAAGTGGGAAAAAACATCAAAAGAACTAAACCAACACTTTTTCGCAAATTCGCCTCCCATAAAAATTTGAATACAAAGCGATCAAAACATCAGACATTCCCCAAAATGGGAAAACTATTGTTTATTTAGTAGTTCACATACAATGTATACCTACACATATATATTGTATAATGCATTATTCACACTTATCCTGATTCACATTTGATTTATATAATCCTTGTAATTTTACACATTTTTATATTTAATCTTGTCCATATACTATATATGTTTACTTACTTCCTATACCCCCATATATACTGTATATATATATATGCAGTACATATATATCTATATATATTCTTTATATATTTTTCTTCATGTGACCCTATATGAATATCTTCCTTGTATGACTTCTGCTTCATGCACATTAATGAATTGCTGATTTATACACATCTACCACGTCTCTCCTATACTTACCCTTCCTCCTGGTGATATATGCATTTGCTACACTTCTTTATCTATTGAAAACGGAAGCTGCAGTTCTGAGATCTATTGGAACGTATAGTTATGTTGCACCTGTGTGCCTCTCGCGATATTTGATCGCGGACATGCGCACAGAGATTTCAATGGCACCACTGGGGATGATTAGTACCTGGGTATGTACCAAATAAGTTTGGGCACCGACCTCTACCCCGTAGCCCCCTGAGGAAGCAAGGGGGCAAAACGCGCGTTGGGGTCCCTGGTGGAGGTCGCGGTGTGATCTGGTAGCTATCCTATGCATTTAATGTGATACATTTACTGTGATTTACTTGTACTTTCCTCCGGTATGTTGAAGATTTAATATGTTTGTAATACAAGTAAGCTACACTTCTTCCATATATATATATATATATATATATATATATATATATAAAATATCAGTGGGAGTAGCATATAGTGCCTAGCTGTTTTGACCTCAGTATTACTATAAGGTACTTTTGTGCACTTTCTATTAGTGCTTAAGTTTATTTACAACCACAAATCAGTGTGAATTTGGTTTATATATGTATTTGCAAAGGTATACATATAATATATGAATTTGGGCACTTGCACTTTCCATTTATAATAGTATATTTATGTATACATGAAATTCTGCTTATTTATATTTACCTGATGAATTGGATCTGATGCAGTAGTGAAATGGAAGTGTTCTGGATGATGCCACTACCTCTACATGATTTTGGTGTTTTTAACTTTTTTTCTTGATTAATAAAACAATTTTTGATTTGATTATCATTCATTGTAGTGTATTATTTATGGGATGTTGTGAGTATTGATTCCAGATTTTTTTTTTTTAACTAAAAAGTACACCTGACCCCACAAAAAAAGACGCCTTATGCATATAGGAAACATAAAAAAGTTATGGGTGTCCAAATATGGTGACGCTAAGAAATTTTTGCAGAGTTTTGGATATATAAGGGGGTTAAAATGTAAAAAAAAAACCTATATTACCTTAGTATCCCCAGAATCGTACCAACCCATAGAATACAGGTGACATGTCATTTTGGCTGCACAATGAACGCCATAAAAACAAAGTCTATAAGAAAGTCACACTAATGCAGTTTTTCTCCAATTCCTCCCCATTCTGAATTTTTTTTCCCGCTTCCCAGTACACTGTACAGAATATTAAATGGTACTATTACAAAGTACATTTTGTCCTGCAAACACTAAGCCCTCATATAGCTCTGTGAACAGAAAAATACAGTTATGGGGTTTGGAATGTGGGGACGAAAATCGAAAAAATGCCAGCAGTGGGAAAGGGTTAAAGGCTCCCAGTTTGGATTTTCTGACTTGTAGCAGCCCATTTCTGTAAAGCCAGGTCACAAAACAGTTGATAAAAGGGAGCAATGTCTGTACTGTAGGTTTAGTGTCTTAGTAAATAAATCACTAAAAATGCTGATATAAAGACACCTGTGCCAACATTACACCCAGTGCACGAAAAAAGAGGGAGTGCCACTAAAAAAAACGTGTATAGGATGCATCTATCGGAAAAGCCCATCTCCAAAGAGAATGGGCTCCCGACTCCCCCAGAACTCCGGACCAAAAGGCACCAAGAGTCCTGGGGCTACAACTGCCTCCTGCCGGAGAAGGGAGGCTTATCTGCTCTGGTTTCCTTCTGGGCGCTCACCCCACAGAGAACTAGCAGCGCCTGCAACTATGTCCACCTCTACCAGAGTAGAGGAGAACCAGAGGCAAGGAGGGAGGGAACCTAATGGCTACATACTCCTTCCCCTAGACGTTGGGAGGGACCCCAAAAGGGCTTCCACACCCCTTCATCCAAACACACACAGTGACAAACGGTGACTGACAATAGTGAAAGACAAAAAAAGACTAACAAGTGGATAAAGTGCCAGTGACAGCCCGATATACCCGCCGGATCTATAAAAATTTCCCTTGCCGGTAGGGACCAGGCAAAAGGGTGAGTGCTCTGAAAGTGTAAAAAGTGTGTGTGCAAAGTGCATCACTCAGTGGGATGCCATCCCCAGTGAGTTAAAGCACCCCGGGAGCCACTGTTACCCCCGGGGCACTTGCGGCCTTCAAAGCACATCCCGGCCTCATGGCGCCAATCCCAGGGGTCCCCTTGTACCCCTGGTGTGGTTCTCTATCTACTTTCCCTGCTGTCTGTTACCTCCCTACAGTAGGGTTGCCAAGCCCACCTGCGGAGGTAATTACTAACCGGTATTGATAAGAACAGATACTACTTAATCTTAGCCAAAAGGCCTGCAAGATTACTTCATGTCATACTTCAGTCACATCCAGAGCTGCCATCACATTTCTACTACTGTGCTATGGCAGTCACATATAAAGCTGCAAGCCCATCCCCAGTCACATAACAAGCCACACGCCAGAGTTTCCCTAGAAAATGTTTCTATTCGTTGGCCCCTACGAATAGAGCAGTTAGCATCCTTGTATTATCTTAATTTCCCTAAGCAAAGATGGAGGAGTGCCCATCACCAGTGGGCGGCTGCCAAGAGGTGAAACGTGCGCAGGCTGTGGGAGTGGCAGTGGCTGGTTGCCTGGGGAGCCCGTGAGCCGGGAGCTGCGTCACACAGTGGGGCCGCCATCTTGTGAGCGGAGAGATGGGGCAGTGCGAGGTGATCTCCTCTAAGACCGTCCTGGTCTTCCTGAACCTCATCTTCTGGGTAAGAGTGCGGGGTGGGCGGCTTGTCCTTGGTGCTGCTGCTGCAGTGGGGTCGTGTGATGTGGCTATGGGAGAGAAACCTATGCTCCCTTACTGAGTGGGACCGCTGCGGGCATGTTATGTGGCAGTGGGACTGGAGTGCGTGCCCTTTCTGCCCTATCAGGGGTATTATTAACCCGTTGTGTTGCCGCTGACGCTTGTGTATTGTACTAATGTGAACAGCCGCTGCCTTTGTGTGGCGAATATGTGATGGTAATTCCAGACGTCTGACATGGATTCGGTTCCTGTGCTGAGCTCCAGTGACATCCATCTCCTGGCACTCCTGTTACTGGGTGTGTGGGTGATCCCTGGCAGCCTGAGGCTTTACTCAGCGGCTTCAGCTCCCACTTTTCTTTCTGCAGTGTTTGGATATTTCCAGTAGTAACTTCTGTGTAGAAATCTCATGATCTTACCAGGAATCTAATATATAAGATGCACTTCAGTAGCCAGACACACATTGCTTTACTAGAAAGAAATTCTGTAGGTTGCCACAAAGCCTCCCAAAAGTTAGCAGTCTGCACTTGTCAAGTCACTAGTTTGGAGGAGATTTATGAAAACTAGCGCAGGGGGTACATGGAGTTGTTGCCTGTAGCGGCCCATTAAATTCTGCATCGCATTATTCAGAGACCCTTCGGAAAAGCAGCAACTTCATGTGGTCGTGCAATCGATGGTGGGATTATTTGTATGAATAATCCCACCATCGATGTGAACAAGCAAGCCGTCATATATTTCAATAGGGTTTTTTATTTAACAATAAGCACTGTGTCTGCATGCCGCTAAGTTCACACTGTTGTCACCTGTCCATTGTTCTGGTACTCCAATGGACCAGAACAACGGACAGCCGGACCGTCAAACTAGCGGATATATATTGAGACCGAGTGACCCCCTTGACTATAATGGAGTCTGTTGAGTGTCCATTGTTTTAAAACTGAAACCGATGGATGAAAAAGCCATTCGTGCAGGACTTCAGGAGGACATTGCAATGGAGTCTCTAACAGATCCTTTAGCGCGAATGTGAACATAGTCTGAGTTGGCTAAAAATATCCTACACAGCTGTTCTGTTTTTGGCAGATTTAGACCGGGACCCCAGGTAATGTAAAAGCAGCCACAAAAACCACAGCGTTTTACAGTCCCTGCAAAGTGGATGGGATTCTGGCTAATCCCATCCACATTGTCGAAATTTATCTGCAGCATAAATGAGATTTGAAAAACGGTTGCGTTTTTGCATATTTCAGCATGTCAATTATACCTACAGAAACGCTGACGGTTTGCGTCTAGGTATAATGAAAGCAGAAAGTCTGCAGAGTAAAACTCTGTGGACTTTCTGTGAAAAGTGTGTTTCCACACACAGCTCTTTTTGGCTGCAGCCTATTACGTGAGGCTTTAGCCTTAAAGGGGTTGTCAAGTCAAAAGTGGTCACCCATATTATTTTTTAAATTGGGTGTGGCCGATGAAAGAAAAAAAAAAAAAACACTCTCATTTCCCTGGTGCTCCAGTGCCTTCCCACTTGGTCCTGGCCTGCAGCTTTGTTGTCTTCCCAGCCGTTATTTTCTTATTGTGGACAGGTTATCTGGCAGGGACACTACATGTATGAGGAGATAACTTTGGTCACAATAAGGAAATTGTCGTATACATCAGCAACCGATGAAGACAGCAGACTGTCACCACTAAGATGACAAAATGTTTGACTTTAGTTGTCTACAGCAGCAAAAAAACCCGCATTTTACAGTACCTGCAAAATGGATGGGATTCTGGCTAATCCATCCACACATTGCAAAAAAAAAAAAAATCTTGAGCTGAAATGCTGCATTTTTTTAAAGCGTTTGCATCACTTATACTTACAGAAATGCTGGTGTTTTCCGTATAGGTATAATAGGGGCAGAAAGTCCGCAGATGAAAACTCTGTTGATTTTCTGTGGAAAACGCTGCTGAAAAATGTAAAACAGCATTTTGTTTTTTTGCTGTGGCTCGCTACACACTATTAGCCTTTGGCTGAGTTCACACGGAGGAATTTGCTGCAGATTTCGCCCCTGAATCTAGGGCAGATTCCTCCCGGAATTCATCTCCCATTGTTTTCAATGGGAGGCAGAGATCGCAGCAGGACGCGGAAAAAAGAAGCTTCCTGCTCGATCTTGCCGCAGATTCCGTGGCTCGAGACTCCCTCCTGATTAGGCCCATTCATCCGGGCCTAATCAGCAGCGAAATGCTGCGACGGAATGCCAATGCACTGCATCAGCATCCTGTTGCGGCTAGACCGCGGCGAAAATGTCATCGGCGGAAAATGAAGAGGAAATCCTCTTCATTTTCCGACGTGTAAACATAACCGTAGAGTATGTTCCAAAATCACCCATTTTGGCCAATGAAAATCTAGTGTGTGTGTGTGTCCACTGTTAGGTTCAGTCTTTGCAGTCTGGTCACGCTGTCTGCAGACTGTAAGGCATACATAAGAGAGATTTCCAACCAGATGTCTACAACTTATGCTACTTGATGGCCATCGTGGTATACATTGCCCATAAACAAATACACTAAGGGAAATGCGCAGAACTGAAAGTCACTTCATTTAATCATTGTGAACTCACTTATATTGAGTATTTCAATAGTTTTTCCTCCATGCCATCCTGTCTCGCGTTGCCACTGGCTAAAGGATATGTCACTCGCTGTATACTATCCAGTCAAGGTTATTGATATGTGAACAACTGAAACCAAGATTCAGTGGTGTTTGGATGTAGGTCACCTACTGTAAGGTATGTATTTTTTTGAAGGATGACTTTATGAATACTCCAGCAGACCCTACTGTTCCATAGAATTATTAAAATAAAGTATACCAGCTTTGAAGATGCTAAATTGACTTTTTTGGTCTCCATTGGTTGAATGGAAGGGCTTATACATACTGGTGCATACACCAAACAGATACTGCTTACACAATGTGAATTTAGGCCTACCTGTTTCTATTCACAAGAATATTTTCAACAATATATAAAATTGTTCAAATAGGTAAAAGGAGAAAAAAACGCAGGTCTATGATGGATCTTTATGTCTGGTTGACTGTAGGGCTGGGCAGATTAATCACGTATCGGTAGATTTGCTGTTTCAGGCTAGGCTTATACAGTGTTTGTTTGTTTGTTTTTTTACTGAGGACATGTGTGCAATTTTTAGTTGGAGTAATGAATGGCACATGTTACTCCGCATTTCACCTTTTCTTCAGTGAAAAAGCGCAATGTAAACCTAGTCTTAGAGGGGCGCAATTCTTTTTTTTTTTTTTTTTTTCATCAGAATAGTAAAATTGATGTGGGCGGAGTATGATATCTTCCATGCAGACTTTCTCCTATTTCCTGTATGGGGATGGGGCGATTACCCGCGCCACATTTACCATCGCTTACACCGCAAACGCCATTTATGTGGCATAAATGATGACATGGAGCTGGCTGAGATTTTTGCCTAGGTACAGGATACTGTGAGGATGTGTCTAATGAAAAATTAAGCACCCTCCAGCGTACACTGTGCCAGTCTTTAATATATATCTCCCAGTGAACGCAACTTTAAAGCTACCCATACATATGGTGATTGAAATGGATGATTTTGGACATTGTTGACCAACCAGGGTTTAGGAAGTAAAATGATAGGTTGTGTTGGCTGATGGGAGACTTCTGTTTGATGAACATGTGGTCGCTCAGATTGAAAAATTATTCGCTGAAACTACATGTGTATGGCATTGGTCTCACAGATTCTGCTGATCTTTTGTCACTTTGCTCAAGCCCCAGAGAGTCAGGTTTTATGAAACTGATTCCCTGATCAGCCAGTTTAGTCTTGTGGTGTTGGTGGAATCACTATACATTCACATCTGCATAGCAGCTTCACTATATAGTGGAAACCATTGCGTTGTATGGAATCTGTTACATGGCTGACACTGTTGGCGCCGATGGACCCTCCGATCCATGGACAGTAATCAGTTTTGTGTTGGAGTTCACTCATCCCACCAATTTCGTTGGACCTTAGCCTTAAGGGCTTATCCAGTTTTTAAGATTGATGGCCTATTCTTCAGATAGGCTATCAATATTATATCTTCTAGGGTCTAACACCCGGGATCCTGCAAATCTCCTGTACCGAGGCATCATTGTGCTGCCCCTTTGAAGTCTATAGGGCGGCACTTCAGTAACTACCCTCGCAGCTACACTTTGTACAATTAGTGAGCAGCGCAGCTCTACCACGCTACCTCACTTCTGGTGATCTGTGGGGGTCTCAGATTTTGGACCCCACGCAGATCTAATGCTCATGGCCTATCCTTAGAAAACTGAATAACCCCTTTAAGACAAAAATGTTATCAGTTGTCATCTGTTTGTTACAAATATAATGATGGTTGACAGGAAATGACTGTGTCAGCCTTTTGTAGCTTTCCAAAATCTGTTTATGCATCACTGGCTCAAATTGTGTCTATAGTGTGACTTCAGTTCCTAGGAGCTGATCTTCAAGAGGTTGGGGTGTTGTTTACTTGTACTAGGATATTAACCCTTAAGTATTCAGACTCGCCTGTGGAAAATGTGACACAACAGTGAGGTATGACATTCATTGGTATGGGTGCCTAAAATGCATATGCAATACTTCCTGGAAGTCAGTATGGAAGTTGCCCGCAAATCTTGCTAGGGAAAATTACAAAGTAAAGAAGAGCCATAAACGCCAATTACAGGCATTTTGTTTTCTTATTTTATTTTTATGTGCAGGTTGTATTGCTAACTCGTTTTTTTCTTATTTTTTTCCAGGCTGCTGCAGGCATCCTGTGTTATGTGGGGGCCTATGTCTTCATCACTTATGATGATTATGACCACTTTTTTGAAGACGTTTATACCCTGATTCCCGGTGTAATAATAATAGCTGCAGGAGCGCTCCTGTTCATCATAGGTTTGATAGGTTGTTGTGCCACAATCCGTGAAAGTCGCTGTGGCCTAGCAACGGTAAGTGTCTGCTACCTGTGGTCTTATTACCCTGTATAAGGAGTCTGCCATTTTATAAGTAAGATATGGTGGTTTCTGTGTCTGTCCTCTGCTGTTTCCATAACTCCTACAGAATTTAAAGAAGTAAATAGAGAGAGTGCAACAAATACACCTACTTAAAGAGGTTGTCCAAGCAAAATTTTTATATTTTAAATAGGCCGGGGGAGGTGGAAAAAAAAAATTATACTCCCCTGTCCCTAGTGCTGAGGAGTCCTCCCAGTGCGGTCCGGTCCTTCTACTGGTCTGTCTTCTCAAAGTGAAACTCCTCGCTGGTGGTCATGTCCCAGATCCTTTCTACTGAAGCTGCTGATTGGCCTCAGTGGCCTAAGGACGAGACCCTGGGACGTCACGTGACCTTTGCTGAGGCCACTGATTGGCCTCAGCGGTCACGTGTGGCGGGGACTTCCGCCGGAAGATAACAGTGGGCTGAGAGGCATCGTGAAAAGGTGAGTATGATCGTGTTTTTTTTTTTTTTTTTTGTTTGTCTTATCCATAAAATAGGACATCAATTATAGGTGAGCAGGGGTCCGACTGTTTGGACCCCCTGTAGATCAGCTGGTAACCCCTCAGCCCTGGCTCTGCAGTTCTCGCTTCTCCTACTTTTAAAAGTGATGGTTGTAAGTATTGCAGCCTATGCCCAATAGACTTGAGTGGGACACAGCAAGTGCTGCTATGTTAAAGTACAATGAAAAAGCAGTGCAGCTTACAGGAGAAATAGCTGGTATGGGGGGTCCTGATGCAAAATTAAAATGCAACTGCTTTTTATAGGATAGTACAATGGCTAAATATGAAGCATTTGTGCCTGTTACTGCTTATTCAGTTACGTATTTATGTTTTGAAAGAGTTAAAAGCAAGTGCAGTACCACTGTAGTGTGTCAGCCATGCTACTGGTGTCTTGCCATTCATAAATTCTCCTTTTGTATTATGGTAGATTTTTCTCCAGACAGGTTCTTATTATTCCTCGTTCTTTCAGCTTTTATACTACTTTAATAGTAAACCCAGTTACTGTACCTATTTTAGTGTTTGTATTTATATCTGTGTGTATACAATACAATATATAATTTTTGTTTTTAATTATGATAACCTCTCACTGTTTCTCTTTTCAGTTTGTGATCATCTTGCTTTTGGTATTTGTGACTGAAGTTGTTGTAGTCGTTCTAGGATACATCTACAGAGCTAAGGTAACTGCTATGTGCATTCCATTTGTGCTCTTCTGTTTCTTCATTTGTATTTATTAAATTTATTATGCCAAAAAAACTGACATAACAAAAGTCACAATTATTTTTTCACAATGTTTTGCACAAAAATATGACATTTTGTGGATCTATGATAGGGCGTGGCCAGTGAATTTACTGGAATTTAAGCAAGAAAATGTCACTAATACTGAAATAAACACCTGCAGGCACACGCGTAGCTGGAAGATGTGCCAATTATTCTTAACTCCAGTGAGCCTATATAAAATGCCTGTCGTAATAAAGTCCCAATACTGAGTTCTCTGAGTTTTCTATGTTCGTGGGAATACCCCTTTAACAATGTGGTGCTAACTAAATATTTTGTTTACTTGTAAAGGTAGAAGATGAAGTTGACAGGAGCATTACAAATGTATTCAATCAATATAATGGCGTTTCCTCTGACTCACCAAGTCGGGCAATCGATTATGTACAGAGACAGGTAAGAATATATCTTGGTGCATTTACACATTTGCAATGTACATTTGGTTATGAAGCTTTCTAGGCACGTGCTGTTGAATGAAAAGATACTTTATACAGGGGCAGACCCTTCGGACTCAAACCTTCTGCTGGAAATATACAAAGCACACTGCAAATGCAGTATGAACAAATCTTTAAACTTTTTTTTAGAATAAATAATTGCTTTCTGCATGTTAACTGGAGAATTTTTGTTTACAGCTTCACTGTTGCGGGATTCACAACTATTCAGACTGGGAGAAAACTCCATGGTTTATTAAATCAAAGAATAACAGTGTACCATTGAGTTGCTGCCGCGATAGTGTGTTTAACTGTACAGGCAGCATGAGCAGACCTGGAGATCTGTATTCTGAGGTAAGCTGCATACACCAGCCCACTTTAACTTGTTGGGATTTAAAAAAATTAATTAAAAAAAAAAAAAAAAAAAAAGCTTTCCTTCACGATTACACCAATTGTGTACTTTTAGGTAGATCTGCCAGTGTTTCATTTGTACACAGTGTTTCATTTAAAATGAGTTTCTAAATCTCCAAATGTATTTATATAAAAGTTTGTGATTTATTTCTAGGGTTGTGAGGCACTGGTGGTGGAGAAACTGCAGGAAATAATGATGTATGTAATATGGGCTGCGCTAGCATTTGCCGCTATACAGGTAAGATGTTTTGCTGTGAATGGGTGTTTGTAAAATTTTGGGAAAATAATTTATAAAATGAAGTTTATGGAGCCTTTATCTGTCTAGGGGTGACAGTACACTTCTTTATGTTACACTAGAAGGCTCCCTTCATATTTTCAGGTAAAATTTCAATGCAGTCAGATCTTACAGTATAGGAACAGTTTTCAGAAGATAATGTCAAAAGGGTTATTCCCATCTGTGCAAATCACTGCTGAGATGTGATTAACTGCTTTCCCTATGGTTGTACTTAAAGGGACACAACCCTGAAAACTAGGAAAAATCTACAGGTCTGTCTGCAAGATAAACTGCTCAGAGCAAGGATTTGCAGATAAACAGCAATCTTGCTGAAGTAAGCAGACAGTGCTTCCTAGCCCCCTGCAGCCTCCATCTTCAGCAACATACCAACTAGGAACACCAGCATAATGTCACAGAAAGTTCAGGAGGCAAGGGGACTTATTGTTAAGGGGCACGGCTTAACTCCCATTAACTATAAAGTTGTAACGTAATGCCATTGACTGTAATGGAAACACTGCAGCTCCATGGTGTGAGTTACAACAAGGAGAGGTGAGGATTACATGTTTGTTTTCATCTGCTTTGTGCAAAACACCCAGCTTTCTCAGATTCCTGAAAGGCAAAACTAGGCAGCTTTGTTAATCTGTTAAGGTATGACACCAGAACAAGGAGGAGTATGTTTACTTAGGTATATTTAGTACTCAGCAGTCCCTATTACAGCAGTACTTTTTTGCCCAGCTTTCCCAGGACCCCGAAAGACAAATGTGGCATGCCATGATAGTTATAGAGTAAGGCGGGAGAGTTGTTTAGGTAGATTTTCACTCTCTGGTCTCTATTACTGCATTACCTGGTATGTTATCCATCTTTTCCAGAACCCTAAAAGGCAAATTCTGGTAAGCTTTAGTTCCTATTAGAGCTCCACATGCTATTTTGCCCAGCTTTCTCAGAAGTCTGAAAGCAAATCTGGCAAGTTCAGGAACAAAGAAATTTATTTTATATTTTATTATTTAGCAGTCCTTACAACAGTCTTACCCAGTATCCTGCTCTGCTTTCCCTGGTCACTGACAAGCAAATATGGCATGGTATATAGTATGCTGTACTACTAAATATACATATTGTAATGGAGCAATAGCAAGGACATGACATACCCAGTCTGGTATTCAGTATACTTATCCATTGGTTGTTGAACAGCATTCCAAAGCTCATGAAAGGTAAATATACATAATATTGCAGGGATATAGGAAAGGGTGGAATTATCAAAGCATAGCTACACATAATTTCCATTCAGCAGTTTGGAAAAGTTGGGTGATTTTTCCTGTAAAGCAGTAATAGGCAGTGCTAGAATCACTCTTAGGTACTGTGTACACTACTGTTAACACTATACTACCCATATCAGTTACTAGGTGATTCCAACTATATAGACCAGGGGTCGGCAACCCCCGGCACGCGTGCCAAGACTGGCACGCAAGGCTTATTTCCCTGGCACGGCAGTCCTCACCCAGCCGGTAATTGCCAGCTTCACTACTGTACCTGAGTGAATTGCTCAGGATTGGTTAAAGCTATAAAGAAACACTTGGATTCATTTTAAAGATGAGAATCTCCTCTTTAAAATGATACCAAGATCACTATGATTGTCCTTAAACATCCTGAGCGATTCGCTGGTGAAAACGATGTTCGGCATTGAAATCCCAATGCAGATCTCAATTCCCGACAACGTTTTAACAGTGAATCACTCTGAATGTGTAAGGTCAATCATGGAGATCTTGGTATCGTTTTAAAGATGAGATTCTCATCTTTAAAATGAATCCAGTTGCATTTTTGTGGCCCTAACAGATCCTTAGAAATGGGGCTCTAAAAGTGTCCGTCCCCCCCCCCCTCCTGCCTCAGGCAGCATCTTAGAGCTAAGGAAGGAACTCCTCATTGTCTGTGCATAAGCTGTATGTGACGGGGGAGGGGGTAGCAGAGACTTCTGTCCATGTTATCCCCTCTCCTATCAATCAGAGAGCTTACTGTACTTCTGCTCTCTGATAGTCACATAGAGGGATAATGTAATATCCCTGAGCCTAATCACATAACCAGGAAGTTATTGGCGTTGTGACCCAGACATTTACCATCGTCCAGGTCGCAGCGCCAGACGTGTCGCACCAAACACTTACACAACACACAGACAAAGTCACCAATAAAGTTTACATTTTTTCACTGTCTCTGTCCTGTCCATACCTGATCTTTATAGAGTAAAATACGCCACTCTCCTCTCTAGTGATATGTTACACGCTAAAATAATAGTAATAGCAATTATCACTAGTATTATCACCATAATACCGTGTGCAGGGGCCGCTATGTGACATAATACCGTGTGCAGGGGTCGTCAGACTTACAATTATTGACCGACACTCCGAGTACCTCAACTTTGATTTTTTTAATCGAAATCGGCACGCTGAACAAAAAAGGTTGCCTACCCCTGATATAGACAAAAAGTGGGCAGTCTAAACCCCACCTTCTCCTCCTAAGCATTCTGGCTCATGTGCACTAGCAGAGGAGAGGAAGGCTGCTGCCATAGAGAAAAATATACTGCTTTGCTTTTCTAACTTATTTTTCATGTTATGATTATGATTTTATTTTTCTTTGGATTCTGGAAATCTGGAATCAGTGTAGCATAATTTTGATATGCTATTTCCGTAGCCACTATTCACCTCTATGGGCTCTATGGGACCAGTGTAGGGCAGCCCTTAGTCCCTAGTAATCAACTATGATTGGCGGGGGGGGGGGCATAAAAAACTGTGGTCAGCTTGAGGTGTAATTTCATTCTTCTGCAAGTGATGGATATTATGAAACTATGCATTCAGGAAGTATGATGGCTTTAACAACTCAAATGACTAGCACACATAGCTGAAGTTGCTCAAAAGCCCGAACAACTGGTTTGGTTTCTTCAATTAATACTAAATGTGACCTGTCCGTAATTCACTGCAGGTCTCACACACCTAGGATTCTATTCAACTCTACTTGAGAGCCTCGGAGACTTTCACCTCTCAGGTGATCGGAAGATAGAAATACATACACAAGGGTGTGTTCATACATTTTTGCCATAATTGTGCAGTCAGAAATCTTTATTATACTGCAACACCAGACTTAATCTTTCTCATTAGCAAGGAGAAAGGTAAATGTGTAAGAGAAACAAGGGAATGACACAATTCAGAGAAAAGTAATTTACTTCAACACATGATAGGTGAGCCAACAGGTTTTTTTTGTGTCAGTCTTTGGGTGTGAGTGGAATACTAATCATATAATTTAAAGATAAAGTATTTTAAGTAGTAAAATCAGTTTTTTTCTTTTCTGTTTTGTATCGCAAATTTTTTGGTTTATATCTCTGCTAAACTGCGTTTTGGTTCTTTTCTCAGCTTCTGGGTATGCTGTGCGCATGTATTGTGCTCTGCAGAAGAACTCGTGATCCGGCCTATGAACTTCTCATTACTGGTGGAACCTATGCATAAACCCACTTGGTTACATTGCCCCCTGTGCTTTGGATCCTTCAGCCCTTATTCCCAAGGAATCCACTCTGGGATAAGATACTCTCCTTGTTCAAGTAGTTTTTACACCACTGGTTCTCAGCTATGAGTGAACCGTGGGTTACCTCTGCCCCTGGACTGTTCTCTACCTTCAGCCTGTCACTTTAATAGAGTTTTTGTTTTTTTAATTAATTATTATTTTGTGCAGATTTGTAGGTTTTAGCATTAGCAACTGGTGTGTTTATTCTAAGATTACTAGTAAAGGCAGCACTGTGTTTAAGTCATTGCTTGGAATCCAGTTCTGCCAGGATCCTAGACTCATTAGTGAGTGATGTCTTAAGAACATGCTGCTGTGTGTGGCGTTTTTCTTCCCATTTGGCTGTGGAGAGGTTAATATCTAGAGATATTTTACTTGCCTGCATCCTATGCACAGTTTTATTGAGATACTGCAATCTGTGGAGACTCATGCAGCAAGCACAGCCAGTATTTTCCAAGTGTCTGAATAATGTTCATGTATACATTGTAACTTCTACACATAAGAGGTGGGGTTTTTTGTATTTCCATATGAGGAGCAAAATGTTGTGCTCTGGGTACTTTTATACCTATGTAAAATTGTATCATAAGTGCATTATTGAAGTGGTGTGAGACTGAACACTGGATTGAATAATGTAGCACGCACAACATACTACTTGCACAGAGGATGGGTGTTAATAACTGTCAGATGCTTTGTAAATCCTGATGCGGAAGGCACTTTATATAGTATTTACTTGGCAGACAGGAAGCATGTACACCTCCACCAAAAACTATCAACATTAAGCTGCCTCTTCACATAAATATTGCTACTTCCTATGTCCAAAGGTGTAAAGGAAAATATTCATGCAAGTTGGTCATTAGCTTAATACATCTGTTTGTTTTTTTTTAACCTCATCATGACTTGTCAGAACACAGATCTTCTGGGACACATTTCTGCTCTCCAGGGAGACAGAATTATGCAGAGGAGAGTGTGGAATTCTGGAACACTACATGCACACTACAGTTAAGAGTGAGCTTGCTCTTTTGTCCTGGGAGACTTTTGGCTTTATTCACAATCAGAATGAACCTTTTGACATCTTTAGTATATATTTAGGTTCTTTTGCTCTGAAGATCAATTTCTGTTGGTAATCACATATGTGTAGAAATATTGTAGCAGCCTTAGCATTCCCTGGATCAATATTATCTCCATGTAGAACAAACAATTCTGTAACTGGAACTTGACCTGTAAATAGCAACTGATTCAATAAAATGTACATCTACCTTTTGTCTGTGTACATGTTTGTTTATTTTCATACACTTTTAATAATTCATGTTAAAAAAAAAAAAAATCAGGAAAGTGTACAGAAAAAAAAAATTAAACGGAAGGAGGGAACATCCTGCTTACAATCTGAGAGAGAATGGGAGGGAACAAATACTAAAGGTGGTTATACAGTGATATAGCAATCTGGGTAATAAGCTGTATGAGTCTGTCACTAACCAGCTGTAAAGTGCAATGGTATACAGGGTTACTCTTAGATGAAGGCATCTGAGTCTGAGGAATAATGTATATAGGAGGGGGAAACAAAAATTAGTTTGGGGAACATGATAAACCAGCCTTAAAAATTAGTTTGAAATAATGGAGGTTGGATAGTAATCTGATTGACCCCGAGTAGTGTAAGTCAGGAGAAGACTTGGAGACTGGAATGGGGGTTGTGTATTATGCAGGTTGTTGGTCTTAAATCACTGGCAGGGGGGCGTGGTCTAGGTGCTGAGCGTAATGGCCGCAGTTTGAGAGAGCTCTCGGTCACCCTAGTGACTCCACATCGACTGCACCTCGCGAACGCCCGTTTCTAGCACTGAGTCTATACAGCACTTATCCCAGCATGGTCCGGAAGCGTAAGAACACGGCTGGCCCGTCCAAACTTCTGGATTTCTTCTTCCAGCCTCCCACGGAGTCAAGTCAAGATGGTGCCGGTTCGCAACACTCTGCCTCGGATCCAGGTGAGGCTTCTGAGGCCTTGTCGTGAAGACGTGCTCGATCGGTGCCGCCGGGGTCTCGTCACTCCGGTTCCTCTGCCCGCAACTCCTCTCCCACCAGTCCTGCGTCTGATGGGGAGACCTCCGCAGCACAAACGGTTAACACAGGGAGGCCTTCGGGCGCTGGGCGTTCCCCGACCTTGCCTGAATCCAGAGGCCCGCGCAAACAGTGGCAACGTTTATCCTCTGTACCCTCTCCTGCAGGTCAGGTAGGCCGCGGCTCTCCTGACCCTTTACATCCCTCACCTCCTCCTGATTTTTTTAGAGGGTCTGTCGACTTCAGATTCCCTGCTCACAGAATCATCTATGAAAGCTGTGTTACAGACCCTGCACTAATCTCTGCAGCAAAGCTTTGCTTCTCTAGTGGCTCCTATTCATTCCTCCCTCCATACAAGATCAAGTAGGTAGGGTTCACCAAATTGAATCTAAATTTGGTGAATTTGTTTCGTCCCATAACCGACTCATTGATGCTCATTATGACCATGAGGATGCCATTACTCAACTCCGACTGAAAGTAGCTGATTTAGAGGATCGCTACAGGCGGAATAACGTGATACTAAGAGGGGTGCCTGAATTTGTCCCTAATTCGGACCTTTATCAGAGCTGTCTTGCCTAATTCTGCCCCTAGAGATCTTATCGTAGAGCGCATTGGCTTCCCAAGCCTCACCATCTGGCTGTTGAATTCCTCAGGATGTTATTGCAAAAATACACTTTTTCCATATCAAAGATATGTTCATGCAAGCTACTAGGAAGAAAGACTCCCTCCCGAGCACCTATAAGGACATTTCGGTCTATGCAGACTTGTCGGCTGCTACTCTACAACAAAGGCGATTCTTGGCCCCGATCACGGCCATACTGCAAGATAACCAGATCAAGTACAGATGGGGCTTTCCAGTCCGTCTCCTCGTCTCGCATGAAGAGGATTTTTATGTGCTAAAATCCCTAGAAGATGGTTGTAAATTTCTTAAAAGGTGGAATCTTTGACTCCTGGATTTAGAGTGTTCCTAAAGCTGCTCCTTCTCGTGTTAAGGAACTGTGGCACAGGGTCGATAAGCGGGGGAAGATTGCCCGCTGAAGTGCTGTCTTTCACCTCCTTTTGATGGGTGACCTGGCTTTTCTCTTTTGTTCCTGTCCCGAGTTCGGCCTTAAATATCGGCCCCTGCGGCTCGGTCTTGAGACTGACTGACTGTTTCATCCCCCACTCCTTTAAAGGCGAATGTTGATCGTCTTACGTAGTTCAAGGACAATGCAATTTCATCTTTGGTTTTTGTCTTTGATCTTGTGTCTCCCTTCCCTCCCTTTGTGTCTTCACCCTTTCTTTTCTTTGCAGGTCGTGTATTCACTACTGTTCCTATGGCAGATTGATAAGGGCTGCTTCTTTGCTGCAGAGTGTTGCGGGATTGCCTCGCTTCGTGAGGGTGGTAAGTCGGCTCTGAGCTTGCTGCTCCGTGGGCGTCATGGCTATTACCTTTGCGTCCCTTAATGTTAGGGGCCTGAATTGCCCTAGCAAACGGGCTTTTTTATGGTCTGAGGCTAGGTCTCTCTCCTGTGACGTCCTTTGTGTCCAGGAGACTCACCTACATGGCAAAGACGCACACAGGGTACGCAACTCCAGCTCCCCCATGATATTTCAGTCACATTATTCCTCTAAATCTAGGGGTGTTTTCATTGGCTTTAAACACACGGTTTCTTTCCAATTGTTAGAAGAGAGGATCGATCCTTAGGGTCGATATGTAATTCTAGTGGGCCATCTCAATAACTTTCTCTGCACTCTGGTTTCAGTCTACGCACCTAACACCCACCAACTCAGATTTCTTAATAGGGTTATGCGCCTAGTGTCTCGAGTTTGGCAGGGGGTCTCCTCCTCTGTGGAGACTTCAACTTGACGGTGGACCAGGCTATGGATTCATCTTCCTCGTCCCGCAGGGGAAGCCCCTCTATGCAGACCTTTTTAGATTTTATTGATCTATATGATGTTTGGAGAGCCCACCACAGTGCCGAGAGGGATTACTCGTACCACTCTCAGGTTTATAATAGTTATTCTAGAATTGACATGTCTTTGGTAGATAGATTCTGGCTCTCAGCAGCCTCTCGGTCCGCTATTGATGTGATAAAGTGGTCTGACCATGCTCCGATCACCCTCACGGTGGACGAACATGGCCATTCTTCCCTGATCTATCTTTGGAGATGTAATTCTTTTCTCTTATCCCATCCCACTCATAGAGCTTCTATTGAGAGAGACCTTCGAGATTATTTTAAAAACAATGTCAATGAAGTTGGGATTGTCCCCTTATGGAACACGCACAAAGCCTACATACGAGGTTCGTTCATTAGAGTGGGACATGTGGTCAAGAAGTCTCAGCATGCCCAGCTCTCTAGTCTACTGGGGGAAGTCTAAGGAGCAGCTTAATAAATCTTCTCCCTCCCCGTATAACGCGGAACAGCTCTTTCTCGCTAGGCAGCGCCTGCGCGATTTATTGTTATTTGACTATGAAAAGTCTTTGAAAAAAACTCAAGATCAGGTACTATTATCAGGGAAAGCGGACGGGCAGACTGTTGGCGACTAAACTAAAGAAAAAACACCTTAGGTCTCGCATCCCTTTCATCCTGGACCCAGTCTCTAAAGGTAAACTGGTCAGTCCCTCGGACATCGTAGATAAGTTTAGCAGATATTATACTGGCCTTTATAACCTCCGTGATGACCCTTCCACTATACAACCCACTGATGTAGCTATTTCATCTTTCTTGGACTCCCTTCATCTGCCTTCCCTTTTTCCCCCTACAGGCGCAGCATCTTGACAGGCCCATCTCCGCAGAGGAGATAGCTGAAGTAATTGCTTCTCTCCCCAGTAGGAAAGCCCCCAGACCAGACGGTATGACAAATGACTATTATAAAACCTTTTCCCCTATCCTACTTCCCCACTTGATGAAATTTTTTTAACTCTGCAATGTTATCGGGCTCGTTTCCAAAGGAGAATCAAGAGGCTTTGATAGTCACGATCCCTAAACCAGGGAAATCTACAGATTCCCCCCAAAATTTCCGCCCCATCTCCTTATTAAATACTGATGTTAAGATATACGCAAAACTGTTGGCTAGAAGATTGGCTCCACTGATCCCCCTTTTAGTTTCTCCTGACCAGGTGGGCTTCGTCGCTGGTCGATAGGCCCCCGATAACACTAGGAGAGCACTGAACCTTTTGCACCATGTTGAGAGGGGTAAGCTTCCGTCTGTGATGTTGGCACTCGACGCTGAGAAGATGTTCAACCGCATTCATTGGTCGTTCACGTCTCGGCTTTATGACAGATGAGTCTGGGTGGTCCATTTTTGTTGGCTTTAACTGCCCTGTATCCCGCACCATCCGCTAGAGTTTTTGTTAACAGAGCCTTATCCACTCATTTTGCAATTACCAATGGTACCCGACAGGGCTGCCCCTTGTCCCCACTAATATTTATCCTCTCTATTGAACCCCTAGCATGTGCTCTTAGAACACATCCTGGTGTTAGTGGGGTGACAGTGGCGGGTCATTCTCATACCATCTCACTCTATGCTGACGACATTATCCTGTCTCTCACTGACCCGGGTTTGTCCCTTGCGGCCTCTCTAGAGTTAATTGAATTATTTAGTTCCCTATCCTATTACAAACTAAATATAGCCAAGACCCAAATTCTTATGCTGTATCTAACCAATCTGGAAATTTCCCTTCTTTAGCAAAAATATCCCTTTGACTGGAGATTTGACAATATTCAATACTTGGGGATCTCACTCACTCCTACCCATTCCTCGCTATATCTAGCGAACTACCCTCCCCTCCTTCAGACCGAGGCAGATCTTATGGGCTTGACTGAGATTTCCTGGCTGGGTAGAATAGCGGCCTTCAAGATGCTTCTCCTTCCCTGCCTTTTATACCTCTTTCGTACCTTGCCTATTGCTTTACCCCCTTCCTTTTTTAAATTGGTTAACGGTCTGCTTACTCGATTTATCTGGGTGGGTAAGAAACCCCACCTTGCCCGCTCGATTCTAGCCAGAGTCGGTAACCTTGGTGGTCTAGGAGTGCCTAATATACATGGGTACTATATTGCTACTTTGGTCTCATTGGTAGTGAACGGCTTGTCTAGAGAGGAAGAGCTCCACTGGATGCACATTGAAAAGTCTTATTTTCCCGCTAAGGAGTATCGAGAAATACTTTTTGCCTCCTTCTGGATTAGTGTGGATGGCTACTCATGTTCGCCTTTTACCAGATACTCTGTGGCGGCCTGGAAATATTCTCACTCTCACGCGAGTAGTTCAGAGTTGCTAGATAGATCCATTATTCCGTTCAGAATATTTTCTATAATGGTCCCTTCCTTGAGACTCGACAGCTGGGTCGCAAAGGGTGTGCAATTTGTTTCTCAACTTTTTCAAGATGGTAACCTAAGAGATTTTGCATCCTGGTCTACGGTGCCTTGCGAAAGTATTCGGCCCCCTTGAACTTTTCAACCTTTTGCCACATTTCAGGCTTCAAACATAAGGATATAAAATTTAAATTTTTTGGTGAAGAATCAACAAGTGGGACACAATCGTGAAGTGGAACGAAATTTATTGGATATTTTAAACTTTTGTAAAAAATAAAAAACTGAAAAGTGGGGCGTGCCAAATTATTCGGCCCCCTTAAGTTAATACTTTGTAGTGCCACCTTTTGCTGCGATTACAGCTGCAAGTCACTTGGGGTATGTCTCTATCAGTTTTGCACATCGAGAGACTGAAATTCTTGCCCATTCTTCCTTGGAAAACAGCTTGAGCTCAGTGAGGTTGGATGGAGAGTGTTTGTGAACAGCAGTTTTCAGCTCTTTCCACAGATTCTCCATTGGATTCAGGTCTGGACTTTGACTTGGCCATTCTAACACCTGGATACGTTTATTTGTGAACCATTCCATTGTAGATTTTCCTTTATGTTTGGGATCATTGTCTTGTTGGAAGATAAATCTCCGTCCCAGTCTCAGGTCTTTTGCAGACTCCAACAGGTTTTCTTCCAGAATGGTCCTGTATTTGGCTCCATCCATCTCCCCATCAATTTTAACAATCTTCCCTGTCTCTGCTGAAGAAAAGCAGGCCCAGACCATGATGCTGCCACCATCATGTTTGACAGTGGGGATGGTGTGTTCAGGGTGATGAACTGTGTTGCTTTTACGCCAAACATATCGTTTTGCATTGTGGCAAAAAAATTCCATTTTGGTTTCCTCTGACCAGAGCACCTTCTTCCACATCTTTGGTGTGTCTCCCAGGTGGCTTGTGGCAAACTTTAAACGAGACTTTTTATGGATATCTTTGAGAAATGGCTTTCTTCTTGCCACTCTTCCATAAAGGCCAGATTTGTGCAGTGTACGACTGATTGTTGTCCTATGGACAGACTCTCCCACCTCAGCTGTAGATCTCTGTAGTTCATCCAGAGTGATCATGAGCCTCTTGGCTGCATCTTTGATCAGTCTTGTCTTTGTTTGAGATGAAAGTTTAGAGGGACGGCCTGGTCTTGATAGATTTGCAGTGGTCTGATACTCCTTCCAATTCAATATGATCGCTTGTACAGTGTTCCTTGGGATGTTTAAAGTTTGGGAAATCTTTTTATATCCAAATCCGGCTTTAAACTTCTCCACAACAGTATCACGGACCTGCCTGGTGTGTTCCTTGGTCTTCATGATGCTCTCTGCGCTTTAAACAGAACCCTGAGACTATCACAGAGCAGGTGCATTTATACGGAGACTTGATTACACACAGGTGGATTATATTTATCATCATCAGTCATTTAGGACAACATTGGATCATTCAGAGATCCTCACTGAACTTCTGGAGTGAGTTTTCTGCACTGAAAGTAAAGGGGCTGAATAATATTGCACGCCCCACTTTTCAGTTTTTTATTTTTTACAAAAGTTTAAAATAACCAATAAATTTCGTTCCACTTCACAATTGTTGTTGATTCTTCACCAAAAAATTTAAATTTTATATCTTTATCTTTGAAGCCTGAAATGTGGCAAAAGGTTGAAAAGTTCAAGGGGGCCGAATACTTTCGCAAGGCACTGTACAGAATTTGATTTGCCTAAGAATGATTTTTATAAATTCCTTCAGGTGCGACATTGCCTACAAAAACACGACCTCTTCCGAGTGAGATGCAACCCTGATGTCTTTTTCCTACTTCGTTCATCTCAAAAAGGTCTTAGACCGATTTATTACTCTATTGACCCTCGATCCTCCTTCCAGAAGACTTACCCTATCCGTCTTTGTGAAAGAGATCTCGAAAAGTCCTGGACTCCTAAGGAGTGTCAAAAGGCCTTTGCTTTATTTCGCACCTCCCTAGCTTGTAGCTCTCATGTGGAGACAGCATATAAAGTTGTTCTTAGGTGGTATTTTCCCCCAGCTCGAATTCATCGAATGTTTCCTAATTCTTCTTCTCTTTGCTGCACACCTTTTGGGCTTGTCCTCATCTAGCTAAATATTGGCAGGAGGTTTTTGACCTTCTGAACGGTTTTCTGGGGTGCTCTTTGCTCCGGACCCCTCAGTTAGCTATGCTTAACTTAGAGATGGATGTCCTCCCTCTTCCTCATCGGAAACTGGCCTGTAAGATTTTGGTGATGGCTAAATTAGTTATCGCTCGGAAATGGAAACAACCTTTGCCCCCTTCATTGCAGGAATTGTTGACACTTATTGATACCACCCACTCATATGAACGTGTCATTGCCTTTGGGAATTTTTCCTTTCCTAAATATAAAATGATGTGGGAGAAGTGGTTGGCAAGTCCGCTTTGCTCCCCCTTGGTTAGTTGGTAAGCTGATTAGCTTATTATTATCTAGTTTACTCAAGAGATGAGTTAGCCGGCTGACCAAGGGGACACATTCCTCTAATTAGCTTTAGCTCTGTGTCATTATTGCTGAACTTTGAGGCATGAGTTTCAGCTCTTTGATCTGACCTTCTGCTGTACTTAGAATTTATAGTACCTGGTTCAGTCCTGTCACCAGCCAATCCAGCCATGCTAAATAAGTCGTGGATGTTTATGGTTATTCTTGGTTGACCTGCCTTCCCCCTCCCCCCTCCCTTCCTCTTCCTTGTCTTCTCCTTATGTGGTGTGTGGTGACTGTGTATGTCCTCCCTGTTATTCAGATGACTGTTTTGCTTTACCAGTTTAGACGTTTGAGATACTGACTGTTTAAGTATTTTCTAATGTCATTTATTTGAAAATTTAATAAAAATTATAGAAACAGAAATCACTGGCAGAACAGAGAGCATTGTTAGGGGGGTAAACAGAGATGAGGGTAGAGATGTAGGAATGTACAGTGCTCTGAATAGTATTTGTGAATAAAAGTGAAAGTTCAAATTGTATTCTAAAGTGGACAACCAACCTGTGCAGTGACTGGCACATACACCAATTTAGCATTTTGACTGAAAGTTGAGCCTGGCTGCTGTATTTAGATTGCTTGCAGAGGGGAGAGTATAGAAAGTGGAAGAATGGTGATTGTGAAGGAGTTACTATAGTCAAAATTTTTGACATTTCTTTGGTAAGAAAAGGTTAGATTCTGGAGATGCAACTGATAAATATAAGGGGTGAAAGGTGTGAGTCAAATGTATCCCAAGACAGAAGGCCTGCTTAAAGAGGACCTTTCACTACCTCCAGCAAATTCAGCTCTTTAGATCAATTAATAGCTGCTGCTCTATCGATTATGGCACAGTTGGAATTTTTTTCTCTAGACAGCACGGTTCCTGAACAATCAATGCAGTTAATTTTGGTATGCTATTTAGGCTCTGTAATGTCAGTTGGGTGGTGTCAGGCAGGAGCAGGCAAGGGGTGTGATTTTGAGCTCTGATGGCTGCCTCTGATTGGGGCTCTTAATCACACCCCCTGCCTGACACTGCCCTTCTGACATTACAGAGCTTACATAGCACATCAGGCACCAAAACTACCATAACTGCACTGATTGCTTCGGAATGGTGGGGGCTAGAGAGAAAATTCCAACTGTGCTGGAATCGGTGGAGCAGCGACTATTAACTGATGCTAAGAACTTGAATTGGTGGAGGTGGTGAAAGGTCCTCTTTAAGAGTTATCTAAGACCACAGACTGCAATGGAAACACCAGGTAGATGGATAGTGAAAACACAAGAAGTTCAGTTTTTAAAAGACCCTTTCATATACAAGGAAGGCATGATGTTACAGCAGACAATTACAGGTGTTTTATAGTAGTTCTGAGGTGTCACGGGAAGATGTATATGATTGGGTGTCAACAGCATAAAGATGGTACTGAAAACCAAATCTTCTTATGGCTTGTCTAATAGGGACTCTATAGAAAGAGAGGGGACCGTAGGACTGAGCCCTCCAAAACTCTTGCCAGCAAGGGGAAGAAGAGAACAGGTAGAACCTGTGAATGGTACACTGAATGTGCGGTCAGTGAGATGGGAAGAGAACGTAGAGCAGTATCCTTGAGGCCAATAGAATAAAGCATACTGAGGAGGAGTTTGCGGTCTACAATATCGAACACTGCGGATAGACCAAACAGAATAAGTAGGTATTAGATTTAGCTGGAAAGAGGTCATTGTAGAGAAGTGTTAGTAGTTAGCAGCATATGCTTGGTCAAGTTAGGGTGTTTCAGTAGTAGGGTTGTAATAGATTCTAGATTCCTGCATGTGTAATATTTTATAGTCTGAACTTGGAAACAAATGTTAACAAAATTGGAAACTAAATAGAGATGTAAGTTGTGAAAATCCATATCACTATCATGGACTCCAACCATTTGATACTGTTAACATATCCTTAGGATGGGTCACCAGTATCAAAATTGGCCCGAAGCCAGGAAACTTTGACTTTTAATATATAACCCCAATTCCAAATAATTTGAACTGCTGTCTATAATGTAAAGCGACGATAATGCAATGATTTGGAAATTTTATATAACACAGTAGAACATAGACCATATATCAGAAGATGAAAGATTGAGGTTCACCAGTCTGAGAGAAACTGCATTTAAAAATTGTGGAAAATTTTCAGAGACATGTTCCCTAATGTAAAGTTGTAAAGACTTGGAATTTCCCACCGACTACGGTACATAATAAAGATTCAAATACTCTAGAGAAATCCATGTGCACATGGGATAATGCTGCTGGTCAATATTGGATGTTTTGTGATAGTTGGGCCCTCAGGTGGCACTGCATTAAAAACAGGTATGCATTGGTAATGCAAATCACTGCATGGGCTCAATAACACTTCCAGAAATACATAGTTTGCCATGTAAACCACAAATGCAAATTTAAGCTGTATAATGCAAAGAAGAAGCCATATAGCAATACAATCCAGAAATGTCAACATATTCTCTCGGCCAATGCTAATCGTTGATTGTGATGTCAATCTGTATTCCCTTAGTCCTGACAGCAGCACAATATGGGGTATCTCTGCCCCTGTGTGGTGTTTAGGACAGGTGGAACCTTTAATTAGCACCAAAAAGGTGCCTCCTACTAGCCCTATAAGAGGGCACAAGAGACCTCCCTCCACTGTGTAAATTATAAAGTAACAGGAAACAAGCTTCTAAGGAGGGAAGCCTTGTGCTGCTGTCAGGACTAAGGGAATACAGATTGACATCACAATCAACGTTTCCCCTTACGTCCGACAGCAGCACAATATGGGGAGATAGCAAGTAATTCCCCTACGGAGGGTTTCCTCGTCTTACAACGTCAAGGACTGACTGACCAAAGGCAGTTGTCTGGAAACTGCGGACGTCCAATAATAATGTTTAACAAAAGGTCAACTGCGATGACCATGATGCAGCCGCACAAATCTGGTCCAATGGTAAGGACCGATACTCAGCCAAAGAAGTCGACACAGCCCAGGTTGAGTGGCCGTAGAAAGACTGGAGGGAATAACTCCTGAATAAGAAAGGAAGACTTAATTGTCTCCTTGATCCATGTGGATAGAGTAGGCTTGGAAGCCTTGAGGCCGCTGTTTTTACCCTGCATATCAATTAGTAGGCTTTTGGCCTTCTTAAGCGGTTGAGTGTGAGATACGTAAATCCACAGACACCTTACCACATCTAAGGTGTTGAGCTTTTCTTCCTCCTCAGAGGTTGGAGTGGGGAAAAACACAGGTAACAAAATTAGCTTATTGCTATTATAGTATGAGGGGACCTTAGGGATAAACCCAGGCAAACCTAAGGTGCACCCTATCTGCAAAAACAAAATGTACGGCTCTCTAGAAGAGAGAGCCTGGAGTTCCCCTACTCTTTTGGCAGATATAATAGCCAACAAAAAAGTGGTTTTGTAGGCTAAATATTTTAGCTCCGTAGTCTCCAAGGGTTCAAATGGAGGACCGCACAGGCCTGCAAGGACTACCGCAAGGTCCCACTGGGGATGATACTGAGGGCTTTAGCCTCATTGCCCCTTTAAGGAACCTTGCAACCAGAGGATCCTGAGACAGACGTCTGTTCAAATGAGCGGAGAGGGCCGCAATCTGCACTTTCAAAGTGGCAGGGGCAAGGCCCTTATCCCAACCGTCCTGAAGAAAATTTAGAATATCAGCCGTTGAAGGTTGTAGATTATTAATACCCTTCTTGGAGCACCACTCCATGAAAATCTTGGCTGTCCTCTGGTAGTTCTTATTGGTAGATTCCGCTCTTGCAGAAGAAAGGGTCTTCAGGACGGCCTCTGACAGTCCTCTATCCTGCTGTAGGGACTGCTCAACCTCCAGGCTGTCAGGCTGAATCTCCAGAGATCCTGGCACTTCAGAGATCCTTGGGAAACCAGGTTCTGGATGGGAGGAAGCCTCCAATATATCCCTCGACTCATCTCCATGAGTTGCGAAAACCAAGCTCTTTTTGGCCAGAATGGAATGATGGCTATCACAGAGACTTGGTCCTGTCTGATTTTCATTAATACCTTTGGTATTATTGGAATTGGAGGGAAGATGTATGCCAGCCTGGACCTCCAAGGGATGGACAGGGCATCCACTGCCAAGGGATTGTCCTCCTGGTAAAGGGAACAGAACTTCTCCACCTTGGCGTTGAGTCGGGTTGCCATGAGGTCTATTTCTGGAAGACCCCTCTTCAGGGTAATCTGATGAAAGACTTCTGGATTGAGTGACCATTCTCCTGATACGGCATGACCCCGACTCAACCGATCCGCTACTATGTTCAGGGAGCCCTTGATGTGAACTGCGGATAAATGGGTTAGATTTTTCTCTGCCCATGTAAATATCAGATCTGCCTCCCTGAGGAGGGTTGGTGATCTGGTGCCTCCCTGTCTGTTCACGTACAGCACTGTGGTCATGTTGTCTGACCGGATTTTGACTGCTCTTCCCTTGGGAAGAGGCGAGAAATAGAGTAAGGCACGATATACGGCTCTGAGCTCCTTCCAGTTGGACGAGGTCCTTTTTTCAGGAGCGCTCCAGACTCCCTTTATGGAGTTTTCGTCCAAATGGGCTCCCCATCCCGAGAGGGATGCATCTGTAGTCAACAGGGACCAAGAAGGTTGGACCGTGGACCTTCCGTCTTTCAGGTGCAACCACCACTTGAGGGAAAGACGGGTCCTGGGGGAGAGTCGAATCTTCTTGCTGAATGTAAGAAGGGAGCGATCCCAAGCCTCTAGTAACTCCTTCTGGAGGGGATGTAAGTGCTACAAGGCCCATGGGACTGCCTCCACAGAGGAAGACATCAAGCCCGGGATCTTCATCAATGTTCTGATGGAGGCTATCGGCTTTTTGAAGAGGTGCCGGACTGCCGCAACCAGCTTCTCCTTCCTTGCTGGTGTCAAGGAGATTTGCAGGCGGACTGAATCTAGGAAGTAGCAGAGGAACTTCCTTCGAGTTGAAGGGATCGTTTTTGACTTCTCCCCGTTAGGTGTTCAAGTTTAGAGGACTTTTTCCTCCTAAGCCCATCGCCATTACGTGATGCAGAAGATGACATCTGAAACATCAAACAGCCATGTGACACTGAAAAAAGGAAGATTTCCAAGCATCGCATAAAAACCCAAGGGGTACCTTTTTTTTTTTTTTTTTTTAAATCGGTCACTTGAAGAGAGAAAAAAACCCGTCAGAAAAAAAAACAGCCACCGCAACCCGCAGCAGTGGAGCTAGAAACCACTCACTCAACAAATAAAGGACTGTAGACCTTTTGAATGTAAACCAGCAGCGAGGGGAGGAAGCCAACAAAGAAACATTTATACAGCACCAAAACAAGTCAAACGCCATAATGGAACATAGAGGAGCATAAGCCTAAGCCAGAGGCTCAAAATACAAGCAGCAAAAATCAATTCTATATTTTGCCTTTAAATTTTCAATTTCCAAACTTACCGCACTTTTTCCGAGAAAACCGGAAGTAGGCCGCGGTGGTGCGCAAAGGCTTCCTTCCCCTCGGAACACGGGACCGGAGAAAGGTTCCGGCCGAGGAGGTTCCTCACTTACTTCCGGGATCGCGCTGCCTGCAAAGCGATGAGCCGGATAACGCTGCGCTGCGGGGCGAAGGCCCGGAGGTTTTTTCTTTGGGACCGAGGTACCCCATAAAGGTAAGCCAGGCGTAAATAAAACCCCTAGCAACGGGAGGTCACAAGAGACCTCTGTCCACCTGTCCCACACAGGACAGAAAAAAACACAGTGGAGGGAGGTCTCTTGTGCCCTCTTATAGGGCTAGTAGGAGGCACCTTTTTGGTGCTAATTAAAGGTTCCAACTGTCCTAAACAACACACAGGGGCAGAGATACCCCATATTGTGCTGCTGTCGGACGTAAGGGGAATTTAAAATTAAGGCAAAATAGAAAACTCTCCTGTGGTTAGGTGAATCAAAATCTGTGATTCTGCATTTTCCTTATCAGTGCACAGTTCAGAAGCCTGCTTGTCTGATATTATGGGGTTGCATTCGCACCTATGGCATGGGCAACTTATACATCTTGAAGTGCACTACGATGCTGATCAGTATATAGAGGTTTTAGAACAACATATGCTCACATCCAGACCGGGTGTCTTTCAGGGAAGATCTTGCACGTTTCAGTAAGACAATGTTAAACCACATGCTGCATCCATCACAACAGCAAGGCTTCACATAAGAAGAGTCCGGTTGCTGAATTGGCCTGCCTTCTGTCCAGGCCAATGTCCAGCTTTCACCTTCTGATAAGTGTTCTATGTTCTATTCTGAATAAAATATGGTCAGATGAGATCATTGCATTCTTGTTTACATTTTACACAGCGTCCCAATGTTTTGGAATTGGGGTTTGTAGATCATTTTAAGAAAATTATTTTAGACCTTTTGCCAATGCAAACTTTTTTTTATATGTCCAACCACGTAAAAGCAGTAGTGAATTTATGCAAAGTATGTTGAAAAGTTAGTGACCATTTAGTAGGAAGAATAATGAGTATCAGAGTTTTGGAGTTTGCTCTAGAGTCTCAATTCATTTTATAGGAGAAAGAGGTTTCTAAGATTAGTGTTTGGGTATGTATACTATGACTTGCATCTGTTTGCAAATGACATTTAAGCGTTCCCCTGGCTTTGTCATAGCTTCCATAGTTTTGTAGCTTGCAGTGATTGGGAAAAATGTAGTATTATCACTTCTAGCAACACACAATTACAGGGCATAAAACTTCCTCTAAAGTACAGGTATCCTATTCCGGGTTCTCAGGACGTATTGCTGGTGTGCTATTTTGTACTGATAGTGCAAAAAAACACACAAACATCCTCTATTTTCTATGGAAACATTTTGTTAAAATCTCTAGTGTTCCATGTATTAGTCAGGAGTGTTCTATGCCTGGTCCATTAGTTTCTTGTACCATAATCAGTGTTTGGTAACTCTTTATTGTACTTTCAGAAAACAAGGCAAAATCCTATTGTTAGCAATAGACTATACAGGCTTTTGTCTGTGGCTTGGAAGCTACTCACACAAACTCTTTCTTGACATGCACATTTGTTATTTCTTGTGAAGAGTTCTCTTAATGCAGCAGATGCAGGTCATAGGTCTCTGCTTTCCCAAGAACGTGGTTCAGCCAATTGCAATACAGGATATCTCATCAGAAAAAGGGAATAGGATACAAAAATGTTCAGGAAGCTAGATAGATTTTAGATGACATAATGTGGACTTTCTGGTTTGTAATATAATATCTTCAACTTGTGATTAAATTCAGATAATTATTGTTGTGTTCTTAAAAATAGTAAAATTGTGTAAACTATGTTAGGATGTGAAACCAGCCTAATGAAGTCAGTCAGATCTGAGACGTCACTTGGAATCACATCCTTCTGGATCAAAATTCTTTAGTAATGAGGAAAAAGCTATGTGTAACCTTTTAATTGAATTTAATGCAATATAAAAATATATACAGTGGGTACAGAAAGTATTCAGACCCCTTTAAATTTTTCACTCTGTTTCATTGCAGCCATTTGCTAAAAACCAAAAAGTTCATTTTATTTCTCATTAATGTACACTCAGCACCCTATCTTGACAGAAAAAAAACAGAAATGTAGATATTTTTGCAAATTTATTAAAAAAGAAAAACTGAAATATCACAAGGTCATAAGTATTCAGACCCTTTGCTCAGTATTGGGTAGAAGCAACCTTTTGAGCTAGTATAGCAACTATTAGGAATGGCGATACCATAAATAAATAACATAAACACCAAATATAATGAAAGTATCAAAAAGTCATTTTATTTCATACAAGAAAAGACATAAAAAGTCAGCCCCCTGACGAAGCGATGGCGAAACGTACGTAGGGGCTGCTGGTGGAGGTCACGGCGTTCCCTTGCATATTCATATTTGTTCATTGGTAAGACTGTCTGATTTTGGTTATTTATGTGGAGTATCTTGAAATAATGCTTCTGATGTGCCATATACAGTCATATGAAAAAGTTTGGGCACCCCTATTAATCTTAATCATTTTTAGTTCTAAATATTTGGGTGTTTGCAACAGCCATTTCAATTTGATATATCTAATAACTGATGGACACAGTAATATTTCAGGATTGAAATGAGGTTTATTGTACTAACAGAAAATGTGCAATATGCATTAAACCAAAATTTGACCGGTGCAAAAATTTGGGTACCCTTATCATTTTATTGATTTGAATACTCCTAACTACTTTTTACTGATTTACTGAAGCACAAAATTGGTTTTGTAACCTCACTGAGCTTTGAACTTCATAGCCAGGTGTATCCAATCATGAGAAAAGGTATTTAAGGTGGCCAATTTCAAGTTGTTCTCCTATTTGAATCTCCTCTGAAGAGTGGCATCATGGGCTCCTCAAAACAACTCTCAAATGATCTGAAAACAAAGATTGTTCAACATAGTTGTTCAGGGGAAGGATACAAAAAGTTGTCTCAGAGATTTAACCTGTCAGTTTCCACTGTGAGGAACATAGTAAGGAAATGGAAGACCACAGGGACAGTTCTTGTTAAGCCCAGAAGTGGCAGGCCAAGAAAAATATCAGAAAGGCAGAGAAGAAGAATGGTGAGAACAGTCAAGGACAATCCACAGACCACCTCCAAAGAGCTGCAGCATCATCTTGCTGCAGATGGTGTCACTGTGCATCGGTCAACAATACAGCACACTTTGCACAAGGAGAAGCTGTATGGGAGAGTGATGCGAAAGAAGCCGTTTCTGAAAGCACGCCACAAACAGAGTCGCCTGAGGTATGCAAAAGCACATTTGGACAAGACAGCTTCATTTTGGAAGAAGGTCCTGTGGACTGATGAAACAAAGATTGAGTTGTTTGGTCATACAAAAAGGCGTTATGCATGGCGTCCAAAAAACACAGCATTCCAAGAAAAACACTTGCTACCCACTGTAAAATTTGGTGGAGGTTCCATCATGCTTTGGGGCTGTGTGGCCAATGCCGGCACCAGGAATCTTGTTAAAGTTGAGGGTCGCATGGATTCAACTCAGTATCAGCAGATTCTTGAGAATAATGTACAAGAATCAGTGACGAATTTGAAGTTACGCCGGGGATGGATATTTCAGCAAGACAATGATCCAAAACACAGCTCCAAATCTACTCAGGCATTCATGCAGAGGAACAATTACAATGTTCTGGAATGGCCATCCCAGTCCCCAGACCTGAATATCATTGAACATCTGTGGGATAATTTGAAGCGGGCTGTCCATGCTCGGCGACCATCAAACTTAACTGAACTGGAATTGTTTTGTAAAGAGGAATGGTCAAAAATACCTTCATCCAGGATCCAGGAACTGATTAAAAGCTACAGGAAGCGACTAGAGGCTGTTATTTTTGCAAAAGGAGGATCTACTAAATATTAATGTCACTTTTCTGTTGAGGTGCCCATACTTTTGCACCGGTCAAATTTTGGTTTAATGCATATTGCACATTTTCTGTTAGTACAATAAACCTCATTTCAATCCTGAAATATTACTGTGTCCATCAGTTATTAGATATATCAAATTGAAATGGCTGTTGCAAACACCCAAATATTTAGAACTAAAAATGATTAAGATTAATAGGGGTGCCCAAACTTTTTCATATGACTGTATATATGTATTTGTCCAGTAATTTATTTTTTGTGCATTGTGCATGATATGATATATATGCTTCTTGGACTCTCGCATATGTTGTGATACATACATATATATATTTTTCTTTGTGATGCGCCTGCCTGGGAAAGCCGTGACCTTGCCTCTAGTCTGTGTTTATGACACATTGTGTTTTTAAATAATACTTATGTCTTTTCTTGTATGAAATAAAATGACTTTGATACTTTCATTATATTTGGTGTTTATGTTATTTATTTATGGTATCGCCATTTCTAATAGGTTGTTTCATGTTTCTTTGGTAGGCATGGTTGTTATTTATGAAACCTAGTATATGAGAATTATAGGTTTACTATTGTATATATTTTTATATTGCATTAAATTCAATTAAAAGGTTACACATAGCTTTTTCCTCATTACTAAAGAATTATGATTTAGATGTGATTCCAAGTGACGTCTCCGATCTGACTGACTTCATTAGGCTGGTTTCACATCCTGGATTTGCAACATGTACCCACTGTATATACTATATCACCAATGAGGCCAGTGATTGGATTAGATGGCACGTGAACGGCTAACCAAGAAATAAGGGGGAGTATATATTAATTTATTTATATTACAGAGCCCCAGCAGCTTCTAAAAATGTTTCTTAGCAAACCACTCCTTTTAACAGATGGAGGGAGATTTATGAAAAGAAATACTGCCAGTGTTAGCTTTCAGTTCATATTCTGTACTTGAAGTATGAAAGACCCACTTTGATTTCTGGATATAGTAAAAAAAGATTCTTTATTTTAGAAAGTTACGGGCAAATATTGCACCTTCCAAGTGCCTCAGGCTGTATTCAATAAACACAGGAGCCAGATCTATGAATCACAATTCAGTCTCATGCATAGTCAGCTGCTCACATTGTAACCAGCAGAGCAGTTTCCACAGATTTTTTCCCTCATACTCATAACTGCAGTAACTTGTGTTATATAATACAACATTGTTTTTTTGGTTATAGTTCTGACTATAGTTTCAGTTGAACTTGTTCATTGTATCAGTTAGGAACTTCAGACTTTCCCTGCTATGTATGTAGTGTATGTTCAATTTGTACAAATTTGTGGCTTGAGGCTTTTTCTTTCACACTCATCCTTTATCAACATTTACTTTAATGTGTCATATTCACATATCTATTTCCTGTTCAGCGACTGCTCCAAGCGTAGGTGAAATAAAGCCCTACATTGTTATTTACTGCACTGTTTGCATTTTACCAGCAAGACATTTTTTAAGTGTCCCAAGTAGCCAACATTTCAGAATGTCATATCCTAGGTAACGCTATTCATTGTTCCATATGTGGCTTGCAGTACACCACTAGTACAAGCTATAAATATATATACTTTGTTCCCAACTGTGGACCTCCCATCCTCACTTGGCTACTTGTCACTCTTATGTAAAAAAAAAAAAAAGAAAAACTCAACAAAATGATTACTTGCTTAAAATAATTTATTTTTACACTCAAAATTTTTAAATGCATAAACAGAATCTATAAACAATCTGTATCGGGGTGAGGAAGTGGCTGTCCTTAGGTCCTTATATCCACATTCTAGCACTGGCTGTTTAGGTGAAAGATGCTCTGTCAGTAGTTTGATAGGGTTCTCCAATTTCCCTGACATCTGCAGTTTATTATATTGGGCTCTATTGCCTAAGTATGATAATGATCTATAATAGTAGGTTACATACGAATGGTTTCTACTGGAATATGTAGGAATATTATTAGAAGTGTATAAATGGAGAGCAGGGCAGACAGAACCTGTAGTGGGTGTGGACAGTCAATGTATGGCTATTGTCTGCTACTGAAACAAGGTGCAAGGAGGCTAAACTGGAATGATTAAATGGACCAGAACATGCCCCAAAATAACACAAAGCAATACGTATATTAACATATAGCTCTAGATCTTAAAAAGTTGTGGAATTCGTTTGATTTTAATATTTGGAATCTAAACTTCTAGTGACAATATATTGCCTATATTTTACTAATTCAAATGGAATCCTGAAACATTCTCTTTCTGGAGACTGGAGATGTGACCATCACTTTTTGTCATAGGTGTTATTTGCCTCTAACTTTATAATAGAGGTGTTACATTTCCTTATAATCCTGTCTGTGATGATGAGATGACTGCTGAGGAGTGATCTTTATAAAACAAGAAGTGGCAGACTATTTTGAGGCATGAATTAAAACTGCATGATTTTGAGGTTTTTTTTTTAAGTTTAGATAAGGAAATGGAAAATAAAAAAAGCAAACAAACTAATATGTTTCACATAGAAAATGGATTTAAACATCAGATCATTTTGTGGTGATAAATTCCCTTTAACCAGTCAGTGTCATTACTCTTTTCAGTTAATACAATGCAGTTTGACGGATGGCTCTTTAAACATTTCATGATAGCTTTTCTATGAGATACTTATTGATGTATAAAGCACTGAGAAGGCTGCACAGTTCTTCCTCATAACACAATTTACAGTATAGATTTACCATTTACAGTGAACACAAACACATTAACAACCATTCATAAAATATTGATCATAAAATTACAGTATAGAGAACAACTTATCCTTACCATGGAACATGTCTCTAACCATTATTTCCTATGTAACTGGAAGTCATTTTGTCACTTAAAGCTTGTTAAGGTATGAGCCAGGCACGAGACCTGACTGTCCATTTCTCTCCACAGTCCACCAGCCATCTTCTCCTTCTTCTATCACCCGCACCACGTCTCCAGCACTAATATCCAGCTCTTCAGTGCTCTGAAAGAATCAGTCAGTGTGGGCATTGTGGGTGGCATGTTTATATGAACATACACATATAGATCACTGAATAAAATACAGATAATTTGTAGTCCTTTTATATTCCTGCTTGAAGTTGAAATGCTGTAATGTTTGGATGAAAAAAATCTAAATTATTATTAATATTAGTAAGATGGGTTTATGCAGTACTATTGTTCGCACTGGTGTCCTGATTTTGAGGTGCTTTGTTACATGGTTATTACAGAACCACTTGGTGACACAGTAATTCCTTTATTCATTCCTGCTTAGTCTTACATTAGCTGGACTCCTTGGTCTCACTGTACAGTACCTGGAAAGCACACAGCAATTACAACAGCGTCTATGGTAATGTATGGGCTGCTGGATCCAACAAAGTGGATGTGGATATATCATTTGTACATGTAATTTGTAGCTGTCACCAATGTTTTTGAAACTGGTAGTAACTTCTCATGAGCTGCATAATATTGTCAGAAAATGTATAAATACATACAGTTTATAAAATCAATCACCACTTGCTTTGTCCATTACCTGGGCAGTGTAGTCATACATCACAGTGTAGTCTGGTGATCCCGTGTCCTGCTCAGTGGGATCTTCTCTAGGAACTACGGGTATACTAGCGTATTCTGAATCCCCTGTTATGAAAAACCACAGTTAAATCAATAAATGTGTGTTTTATGTTCTATCTAAAATAAATTGTGTATTATGCTTTTACCTGCAGGCTGACTGCTGTTCATTTCAGACAGGTTCTTGGTACTTCCACTACAACCATGTAGGATGTTAGAAATTCTAGAAATAATAAAAGTGTGCTTTGTTCTATGAGTTGGTATTTACAATGTTGTTGCTGTCAATAACTTCAAGATCAGATGTCACTTCAAAACAATATAAAAAAAACAAAAAAAAAAACTTTCCAATAGGTCTTTTGCAGTTTGTCTTCTGCAGCCTGCTTGTTTTCACATTCATCTCAGGGTGCTCTGTCCCATCCAAAGAGGTAAAATTATCAACATTTTTAAATAGAAAAATGGTTTTTGACCAAACTGAATACAATGTAATAACAAAAAGGTCCCCAAAGGTTTCCATAGCCATAACCACAGTCGTGATTGACTTCAAGGGAAAATTTTACCTTAAAACAATAATACTAAGGTGGATACATTTTCAAATTTTTCTTTGAAATATAATTATTCTAATGAGTTGTTAAGAATCAAATAACTGCCTTTACTGCTGCTTGCTTAAAGTGAGACTATAGTGTTTGCTTGTTTTTATAGCTATGTAACATAGTTATCAAAGAAACTTCAAAATCTTCTATTACTGATGCTGTCACCCATGTATCCATGTCTATTTCCTGTTTCTGAAAAACACTGCAGAGCTAATACTAATATGCAAATTTCAGGACCTTAGGATACATACAGTACAGACCAAAAGTTTGGACACACCTTCTCATTCCAAGAGTTTTCTGTATTTTCATGACTATAAAAATTGTAGATTCACACTGAAGGCATCAGAACTATGAATTAACACATGTGGAATTATATACTTAACAAAAAAGTGTGAAACAACTGAAAATATGTCTTATATTCTAGGTTCTTCAAAGTAGCCACCTTTTGCTTTGATTACTGCTTTGCACACTCTTGGCATTCTCTTGATGAGCTTCAAGAGGTAGTCACCTGAAATGGTTTTCACTTCACAGGTGTGCCCTGTCAGGTTTAATAAGTGGGATTTCTTGCCTTATAAATAGGGTTGCGACGATCAGTTGTGTTGTTTAGAAGTCAGGTGGATACACAGCTGATAGTCCTACTGAATGAAGTGTTAGAATTTGTATTATGGTAAGAAAAAAGCAGCTAAGTAAAGAAAAACGAGTGGCCATCATTACTTTAAGAAATGAAGGTCAGTCAGTCTGAAAAATTGGGAAAACTTTGAAAGTGTCCCCAAGTGCAGTGGCCAAAACCATCAAGCGCTACAAAGAAACTGTCTCACATGAGGACCGCCCCAGGAAAGGAAGACCAAGAGTCACCTCTGCTGTGGAGGATAAGTTCATCCGAGTCACCAGCCTCAGAAATCGCAGGTTAACAGCAGCTCAGATTAGAGACCAGGTCAATGCCACACAGAGTTCTAGCAGCAGACACATCTCTACAACAACTGTTAAGAGGAGACTGTGTGTAGCAGGCCTTCATGGTAAAATAGCTGCTAGGAAACCACTGCTAAGGACAGGCAACAAGCAGAAAAGACTTGTTTGGGCTAAAGAACACAAGGAATGGACATTAGACCTGTGGAAATCTGTGCTTTGGTCTGATGAGTCCAAATTTGAGATCTTTGGTTCCAACCACCGTGTCATTGTGCGACACAGAAAAGGTGAACGAATGGATTCTACATGCCTGGTTCCCACCGTGAAGCATGGAGGAGGAGGTGTGATGGTGTGGGGGTGCTTTGCTGGTGACACTGTTGGGGATTTATTCAAAATTGAAGGAATACTGAACCAGCATGGTTACCACAGCATCTTGCAGCGGCATGCTATTCCATCCGGTTTGCGTTTAGTTGGACCATCATTTATTTTTCAACAGGACAATGACCCCAAACACACCTCCAAACTGTGTAAGGGCTATTTGACCAAGATGGAGAGTGATGGGGTGCTACGCCAGATGACCTGGCCTCCACAGTCACCAGGCCTGAACCCAATCGAGATTGTTTGGGGTGAGCTGGACCGCAGAGTGAAGGCAAAAGGGCCAACAAGTGCTAAGCATCTCTGGGAACTCCTTCAAGACTGCTGGAAGACCATTTCAGGTGACTACCTCTTGAAGCTCATCAAGAGAATGCCAAGAGTGTGCAAAGCAGTAATCAAAGCAAAAGGTGGCTACTTTGAAGAACCTAGAATATAAGACATATTTTCAGTTGTTTCACACTTTTTTAAGTATATGATTCCACATGTGTTAATTCATAGTTTTGATGCCTTCAGTGTGAATCTACAATTTTTATACTCATGAAAATACAGAAAACTCTTGGAATGAGAAGGTGTGTCCAAACTTTTGGTCTGTACTGTACATCCCTATGGGTCCATGGAAAATTGGTACAGACAGGACATGGATGCTGTCCGTGCCCTTCACAGACCCTTTCATTTCATGTAGTAAGCTCAGGCTGCAAAACGGACAGGTACAGGACCTATGCTGAGTTTTTCCCCGGACTTATGGCTCCCTACATAGACTTCTGATAATATATGGGCATGTGTATGGGGCCATAGAAAATAAGGAGCCAGTGTGCAAGCCATTAAAATATGGCTATCACACTGACAAAGCACATGTTTTTGTGCATGGAGCCTTAGACTGCAAGGATGATGTCACCAAATATCTGTGTAAAGCTGCAGCAACTGCTGCTGATAGCATACCTCCCAACTTTCAAACGACAGAAAGAGGGACAAAATATGCATAGCACGGTGCAGCAAATTTAGCTCTCACTTCTATGTTGACTCCGCCCATTCTCATCTATTTTTCTGTGTTCCCTCACACAGTATAATGCTCCTACAGTCACCGTAACATTATATGCCCCCATATTATAATTTTCCCCTCCAACTGCCCCACAGTATTAAGTCCCTCTCCTCGTGTTCCAGTTTAAACTGGCGGAAACTAGAGGGGGACATTAAACTATGGGGCAGCTGGAGGGTGACATTAAACAGTGGGGGTAGTTGGAGGGGGACATTAAACTGGGGGCAACTAGAGGCAGACATGTCCTCCTCCAGCTACCCCCCACGGTTTAATGTCCTCCTCCAGTTTAATGTCACCCTCCATCTGCCCCCAGTTTAATGTCCCCCCTCCATCTGCCCCCAGTTTATTGCCCCCCTTCATTTACCACCATCTTAATGCCCCCCTTCATCTGCCCCAGTTTAATGTCCCCTTCATCTGTCACCATCTTAATGCCCCCCTTCATCTGCCACCATCTTAACGTCGCCCTTCATTTGCCACCAGCTTAATGCCCCCCTTCATCTGCCACCATCTTAATGTCTCCCTTCATCTGCCACCAGCTTAATGCTCCCTTCATCTGCCGCCAGTTTAATTTCCCCCTTCATCTGCCTTCAGTTTAACTGCCCCCTACATCTGCCCCCAGTTCCCCCCTCTTGTCCGCACATGCTGTCTCTTCTCTCCTCCTTATTTTCGATCACTCTCGTTCCCAGCAGCTTCCTCTGTGTAACATCACACTGTCTTGCAGTATCCAGAATAGCTCCGCCCACACAAGAGTCTGATCACATGGTCATGACGTCATCAAAGGTCCTTTAGCCCACTAGGATTTAGCATCTACCATTTAGCCTTTACCCTACCCTAATAAAGTTTGTTAACAGCAAAACACTTCAGGGGCATAGCAGGACAAACTGCAAGCTATGCAGGACCGCGGGACAGCAGTGTAAAATCGGGACTGTCCTGCCAGATGCGGGATGGTTGGGAGCTATGTGATAGCACTAGGGAAGATAATGGGGACATGATAACCTGACTGTGCGAGACCAGCGAACTGTGGTCAGTATGTGAGAGAGGAAATAAAGGGAGCAAATTATGTGAAAGGCAGAGGAGAAACGGGGGCATTTGGCAGAAGATGTAGGGCAGAAGTTCAGAGGAGCAGGGCTATGATGAATCTGAGGTCAGGTGGTAGCTCTCAATAGTTTCTGCAGGCAGCAGAAAACAGGCTGATCATGTGACTTATTGAAGAAGATGAAAGCAGGATAAGGAAAGACACTAAGTAGATACTGTAGATAAGTAGACAATATTACTATGAGAGAGAATGGTCTTTCAGAGTTAAAAAAAAAAAAAAAAAAAAAATCAACAGAGTGTCTTTTTTAAAAAAAATATATGACTTTGTCAAACACTAGGTAAGCACCGTTCTCCATTGGTTCTTGCTCCGCTTTATCTTTTTATCTTTCAACGGACACACTGACAGATAAAAAAACCCCTAGTATTATGAATGACACATGATAAGTGAGTGCACTGTTACAGATTTTGTACTGGGCCCTAGGCTTCTACTACCAGTGCACTAAATGTCCCAGATAGGAATACCCTTTTAAAGTCACCAGAAAATGACCTATTGTTGAAATCAAGTTTTTTTGTTAAACATATATTGAAGTATTTTGGTGTGTTTCTTTTCTAATTTTCCAAGTTATCTAATTTTTTTTTAAAATCCTGCAGTATTCTCATTAACCACAAAGCCAAATTATGTGCCTATACTTCCTGTTCTGTAGGTTATTTCTTGTTGCAGCAGCCACTTCACTTATCAACACACTGATGATCACAGTTATCATATATATGTAGATAAGACACAGAATCCACAAGTCATAATAGGTAATTTCACAGTTTATCTGCTTCCCATCCTGTACAGATCACAAAGCATCCCTAGAAAACTCTCCTATAAAAGTCAGTAGGGTCTGCTCCTAACTATTATGTCTATGACTCATGGTCCATCACCAGAAAACAGGAAATTACAGATTATTTTAGATTTTGTGGCCACAGTTGGAACAACAGGATTTTTTATTTTAATTTTCCTTTTTTTATTTTCCATATTATATAGATAATAACAAGGAATGTAAAAACATATACATAAAATATTCTTTAAAAATATGTTTAAACATAAAAATAACCCTCTTTCACTGCCAGATGTCTATCATCCTATTGTTTTCAAGAGTTTACAGAAGTCATTGCAGATGAGGGGCATTGAGGCAGGGCTGGCTCTAGGTTTTTGTGTGCCCTTGGGCAACAGAGCCTCAGTGGGCCCTTTTGGAGCAACTCATGAGCACCACAGCAAAAAAACAACCGAAATTGGGCGTTTTTTTGCTGAGGCGGACCTACTGGAGTGGACTGTGATACAGTCCATTGTATACATGTAGATAGAACCTGTTCAGACGTCAGAAAGTAAAGAGGAATTTTAGGCAGACATCTGCCTCAGATTCCTCTTTATTTTCTGCCCCCTGGCTCACGGTGGTGGATACAGAGCATCAGCATGCCCTTGCAGTTTTCCACCGCTGATTAGGTCCAAGTGAACAGGTCTAATCGGCGGTGAGTCTCAAGCCACAGCCTCTGAATCAACTGCAGATCCAGCAGGACACTTTTTTTTTTCAGCGTCCTGCACAATTCCACCATGTGAACAGGGTCTGATTCTGTTAACAGTGCAATGAATGCTTTCATCTGTATTAATGGAAGTGTTCATTGCAGAAACTGAGTTGGCCCACAGATACATACATACATATATAAATATATACACAGACAGGGTATAATAAATATATACAGGGACGTAACTAGCAAAGACTGGGCCCCATAGCATACTTTTGACTTGGGCCCCCCATGGCATAGCGCCACCTTTCCAGGCCCGCACACAGTATAATGTCTCATTTAAACACACTATAATGTCCCACAGCGGCCTCCACACAATATAATGTCTTGTAGCGGCCCCTTCACACGGTATAATGTCCCATAGTGACCCCTTCACACGGTATAATGTCCCATAGTGACCCCTTCACAAGGTATAATGTCCTACAGTGCCCTTCCACACAGTATTATGTCCCATAGTGGCCCCTTCACACAGTAAAATGTCCCATAGTGGCCCCTGCACACAGTATAATGTCCCATAGTGGCCCCTTTACAAGGTATAATGTCCTACAGTGGCCCCTCCACCCAGTGTTATGTCCCATATTGGCCCCTAAGGTGGTCCATGCAAATACTGGAAAAATTTCGGGTTTGGCAGAACACTAAATTTTTGGGGTTCACGACCCACAAACTATTATTATACTCAAGGGTCTTTTTAGACCCCCGAGTATAATGATCGAAGGCCCAGGGGAGGTGACAAACATAAAAAAAACATGTTACTTACCTCTCCCGAGCTCAATAGAGGTAAAATAGTAATATCTTTTGAACTTCATTCTGGTTTGTAACACTCACTGCATTGCTGGTGTAATAGATAAGACCTAGAGTATAGCTCTGCTTAGGCTTCAGTGTTTAACAGTAGTAATAAAGTGTTATATAACTTGATGGGATCTATAACCATAAAGTATAATAAAGCTATAGACCAAAATAAATCTTACCTTTTCATCATTTTATTACTGTTGGCATGTGGATTAATTCCATTACTACTTCCTGGAAGAAACCCATTACTATAACTTTCATATAACACAGGGCCTGGAGAAAGACAATACAGAAAACATTAGCTGTTTTTTATCTAAAAGGGCAACTATTTTTACTTTCCATATTAAGGAACTGAATTATTACATTTTCCTGTATAAAGTCTACAAGTGCCTCTTTTCATTATATAAATTGTTGTATAAAATAAATCTGTGGCCTAACATTTTTCTTAGCCAGTACTAATTATTCTTGGAGCACTCCCAAGCAGAAAGAAGTTTCTGTCTATTTATGCAACTTCTTAGTCAATCAGATAACAAAACCATGCTACTTACACTGAATGCCTAAAAAACTGCACCAGTAGGGTGATGGTTCTCACTGCCTGGGACTCCTGCAGAAATGTTTGCTCAGGTATTAAGTGATGAAGGACAACAATCCGGAAACAGCGCTGTATGCAGATAAGTGAAATTGGCTTGGCTAAGATCCCTTTTGCTGTCTCAAGGCTCGGTGAGTCAAAAGCAAATTGAGGATCTGTTACATCCAATAGAGGGCGCATGAGCTCCCCAGCTCCTTTCCCATAATGCCTTGTGATATGTAGATGCTAAGTAGAGGGCGAAAGGCAATTAAAATCTCTACACACCTTCACTGGTGCTCTCCTCAATGTGAGAGATTCTTGTCCCTAACCCACTCATTGCCTCCCACTAAGCCAGCCAATTCACTTTGTTCTGTACTGATGAAGGACAACAATCCGGAAACAGCGCTGTATGCAGATAAGTGAAATTGGCTTGGCTAAGATCCCTTTGCTGTCTCAAGGCTCGGTGAGTCAAAAGCAAATTGAGGATCTGTTACATCCAATAGAGGGCGCATGAGCTCCCCAGCTCCTTTCCCATAATGCCTTGTGATATGTAGATGCTAAGTAGAGGGCGAAAGGCAATTAAAATCTCTACACACCTTCACTGGTGCTCTCCTCAATGTGAGAGATTCTTGTCCCTAACCCACTCATTGCCTCCCACTAAGCCAGCCAATTCACTTTGCTCTGTACTGATGAAGGACAACAATCCGGAAACAGCGCTGTATGCAGATAAGTGAAATTGGCTTGGCTAAGATCCCTTTGCTGTCTCAAGGCTCGGTGAGTCAAAAGCAAATTGAGGATCTGTTACATCCAATAGAGGGCGCATGAGCTCCCCAGCTCCTTTCCCATAATGCCTTGTGATATGTAGATGCTAAGTAGAGGGCGAAAGGCAATTAAAATCTCTACACACCTTCACTGGTGCTCTCCTCAATGTGAGAGATTCTTGTCCCTAACCCACTCATTGCCTCCCACTAAGCCAGCCAATTCACTTTGCTCTGTACTGATGAAGGACAACAATCCGGAAACAGCGCTGTATGCAGATAAGTGAAATTGGCTTGGCTAAGATCCCTTTTGCTGTCTCAAGGCTCGGTGAGTCAAAAGCAAATTGAGGATCTGTTACATCCAATAGAGGGCGCATGAGCTCCCCAGCTCCTTTCCCATAATGCCTTGTGATATGTAGATGCTAAGTAGAGGGCGAAAGGCAATTAAAATCTCTACACACCTTCACTGGTGCTCTCCTCAATGTGAGAGATTCTTGTCCCTAACCCACTCATTGCCTCCCACTAAGCCAGCCAATTCACTTTGCTCTGTACTGATGAAGGACAACAATCCGGAAACAGCGCTGTATGCAGATAAGTGAAATTGGCTTGGCTAAGATCCCTTTGCTGTCTCAAGGCTCGGTGAGTCAAAAGCAAATTGAGGATCTGTTACATCCAATAGAGGGCGCATGAGCTCCCCAGCTCCTTTCCCATAATGCCTTGTGATATGTAGATGCTAAGTAGAGGGCGAAAGGCAATTAAAATCTCTACACACCTTCACTGGTGCTCTCCTCAATGTGAGAGATTCTTGTCCCTAACCCACTCATTGCCTCCCACTAAGCCAGCCAATTCACTTTGCTCTGTACTGATGAAGGACAACAATCCGGAAACAGCGCTGTATGCAGATAAGTGAAATTGGCTTGGCTAAGATCCCCTTTGCTGTCTCAAGGCTCGGTGAGTCAAAAGCAAATTGAGGATCTGTTACATCCAATAGAGGGCGCATGAGCTCCCCAGCTCCTTTCCCATAATGCCTTGTGACAGGTATTAAGTGACAGTGGAGTTTATCATCCTGTATCTTGGCAGGGGCAGGGCTTAACAAATAAGGGGCAGGGGGATGAATAGCTGATCAGTGGAGGTGTGACCGATGAGACCCCTATGATCCAAAGAGAGGTGTATTACCCCCATTATACATTCAACATGATTGCAGCCACTGGCTGAATGTAAGTGTTCCATTGCTAGACAGGATTAATATCAATGGAAGCACCAGAGATAGCTGAGTGCTATATTTTGGCTATCTCGGTGATCCCATTGAAGTGAATGAGAGTGCACATGCGTCCTGTCCAGCATGGACACACCTACATTCAGCCAGAGGCTGCAGTCAGATTGAATGCACAATAGGGGTAATACATCATCATTCTGAAGAACAGTTGGAGTCTCTGCGGCCAGACACCCAGCGATCAGCTATTTATTCTTTAACCTATGGAATAGGGAAAAAAAATTTTTTTTTGGTATGAGACTGCTCAGTTATACATTAAGCCATGTGAATAGTTGCAATGATCACAATCCTAGTTTAACTGTCAAAGTACAGTGCCTTGCGAAAGTATTCGGCCCCCTTGAACTTTTCAACCTTTTGCCACATTTCAGGCTTCAAACATAAGGATATAAAATTTTAATTTTTTGGTGAAGAATCAACAACAAGTGGGGCACAATCGAGAAGTGGAACGAAATTTATTGGATATTTTAAACTTTTTTTGAGAAATGGCTTTCTTCTTGCCACTCTTCCATAAAGGCCAGATTTGTGCAGTGTACGACTGATTGTTGTCCTATGGACAGACTCTCCCACCTCAGCTGTAGACCTCTGCAGTTCATCCAGAGTGATCATGGGCCTCTTGGCTGCATCTCTGATCAGTCTTCTCCTTGTTTGAGATGAAAGTTTAGAGGGACGGCCGGGTCTTGGTAGATTTGCAGTGGTTTGATACTCCTTCCATTTCAATATGATAACTTGCACAGTGCTCCTTGGGATGTTTAAAGTTTGAGAAATCTTTTTGTATCCAAATCCGGCTTTAAACTTCTCCACAACAGTATCACAGACCTGCCTGGTGTGTTCCTTGGTCTTCATGATGCTCTCTGCGCTTTAAACAGAACCCTGAGACTATCACAGAGCAGGTGCATTTATACGGAGACTTGATTACACACAGGTGGATTATATTTATCATCATCAGTCATTTAGGACAACATTGGATCATTCAGAGATCCTCACTGAACTTCTGGAGTGAGTTTGCTGCACTGAAAGTAAAGGGGCCGAATAATATTGCACACCCCACTTTTCAGTTTTTTATTTTTTACAAAAGTTTAAAATAACCAATAAATTTCGTTCCACTTCACAATTGTGTCCCACTTGTTGATTCTTCACCAAAAAATTAAAATTTTATATCCTTATGTTTGAAGCCTGAAATGTGGCAAAAGGTTGAAAAGTTCAAGGGGGCCGAATACTTTCGCAAGGCACTGTATCTTTCAGTAAAGTAATGGTTAATTGTACTATTGCGTTTGTTGCCCATCCTCTAGCACCAATATTGGTGAAAGGAAAGAAGGCATGCATATAAAACAGAAATGTCGCCCCTAGTTCTACCTTTCATAAACAGAGTTGGGATACAGAAATTGGGCTATTCTAATGCCTGAGGACCATATTGAAAATATTATGCATATCACAGTTGAATATAGCAAAATATAGTAACATATCATTAGGTAACGCAACTTATTGTTTTAGGGGCTGGAAAGTCTAAAGCTATATCTGTTATTTCATTTGACTTTTCAGAATAAGCTACCATGCATGTGCACATGAGGAATAACACTGTTTCTGCTCATTTTATGACTTATATTCTTCAGTTTTTATCAGTTCTTCTGCATGCTATATCTAGAGTCTGTAGTTCTCTCTGAGCTGGTGGGTAGAGACTATCTGCCATACACTTCAGGAAGTAAGTAGAGGAAAATCTGCTCTATAAATGTCTCTCTCACTCACAAACAGCCCTAGCAGCATGCAGGAGCATGTAGAAAAGTACTGACCTGTACATTGTGCTTTGCTTGTGGTAGAACTTTTAGTTCCAACATCAGACTAAATCTGTTTAAATTATTTTATTTCTTTCACTTTCTACTCAATCCTCCCTCTCTACAGACTTCTATAGACACAAGTAAAGTGCAGTCAGTTTGGACATGGATATAGCAAGGATTTTCAGAATAAAAGTCATTTTAGCAGAGGGAGAAGGTCAGGAAACCAGACTGACAAGAGCTGAAAGAGATATTTCTCTCTGATAAGATACATTACAATATTTCTTATAATCGCCTATTCATTTCTGCAAAGTTTGTTATTTAAAGAGAGTCTTTCAGCAGTAAATTTGTTAGAAACCTAATCCCAGTACCTTGTGGAGGTGATTCTAGTGTTTCCAAATATGCCTTTGTTGTTCAGCTTTGGAGATCTAGTTTCATTTAAATCACTATTTTATTTGTATGCAAATGAGGTGGAAAGTGCTTTGTCCAGGCAAGATAAGATACGCCCCCCAAAGCACTTATCCCATCATTTTCACATGAATAAACTACAATTTACAAATGGGTCTGCAAAACTGAATAAAAGATTCATATTTGGAAACTGTAGAATCACCTCTATAAGGTACTGGGATTAAATTTACAGTCAATTTACCGCTGACAAATTCCCTTTAAAGGGGTTGTCCAAGACCTGAAGATAATTGATCCTCATGATCACATGGATCCCATCCCAATCAGCTATTTTGGCAGCCAGAAACTATACAGTAAGTATACGGTCTAGACCCTACAATGTAGAAGTGGCTCCTGGAACTGCAGCCCCAATCCCATTCACTTGAATATAGGCAAAGCTGCTTCTGGCCATAAAACCTAGTATATGATTGGTACGGGGCCCAGGTGTTGGATTCCGACCTCCGATCAGATACAGTATCGATTACCTTCTGGTCCTGGACAAATCCTTTAAGTTCCATGGGAACCACAATTTCTCACAAATACGGTATGTTGTGCATAAATTATATCAGTAAATGCTTATTGCACCGTGGAATATGTTGCTGTGATATAAATAAAGATTAATATTATTACCAGGTGGGATCCGTCCTGTTGTTTTGGCCTGAATAAAGAAATTCAGTTCAGCTTCTACATCACATTGTTCCAGGCTCTGTCTGACCACTTCCAGCATCTAGAATGACAGCAGTAATTAAGTGGAATGTTCCTTTTATTTCGAATACTCATGTTATTTGCATTCTGCCATAATGCATATACATACAGTGGGTACGGAAAGTATTCAGACCCCTTTAAATTTTTCACTCTTTGTTTCATTGCAGCCATTTGCTAAAAGCAAAAAAGTTCATTTTATTTCTCATTAATGCACACTCGGCACCCCATCTTGACAGGAAAAACCAGAAATGTAGATATTTTGCATATTTATTAAAAAAGAAAAACTGAAATATCACATGGTCATAAGTATTCAGACCCTTTGCTGTGACACTCATATTTAACTCACATGCTGCCCATTTTCTTCTGATCCTCCTTGAGATAGTTCTACTCCTTCATTGGAGTCCAGCTGTGTTTAATTAAACTGATTGGACTTGATTAGGAAAGGCACACACCTGTCTATATAAGACCTCACAGTGCATATCAGAGCAAATGAGAATCATGAGGTGAAAGGAACTGCCCAAGGAGCTCAGAGACAGAATTGTGGCAAGGCACAGATCTGGCCAAGGTTACAAAAGAATTTCTGCAGCATTCAAGGTTCTTAAGAGCACAGTGGCCTCCATAATCCTTAAATGGAAGAAGTTTGGGACGACCAGAACTCTTCCTAGACCTGGCCGTCCAGCCACACTGAGCAATCGTGGGAGAAGAGCCTTGGTGAGAGAGGTAAAGAAGAACCCAAAGATCACTGTGAGAGATGCAGTAGGGAGATCGGAGAAAGTTCCACAAAGTCAACTATCACTGCAGCCCTCCACCAGTCGGGGCTTTATGGCAGAGGGGCCTGAAGGAAGCCTCTCCTCAGTGCAAGACATATGAAAGCCTGCATAGAGTTTGCCAAAAAAAACACATGAAGGACTCCCAGACTATGAGAAATAAGATTCTCTGGTCTGATGAGATGAAGATTGAACTTTTTGGTGTTAATTCTAAGCGGTATGTGTGGAGAAAACCAGGCACTGCTCATCACCTGCCCAATACAATCCCAACAGTGAAACATGATGGTGGCAGCGTCATGCTATGGGGGTGTTTTTCAGCTGCAGGGACAGGACGACTGGTTGCAATTGAAGGAAGGATGGATGCGGCCAAGTACAGAGATATCCTGGAAGAAAACCTCTTCCAGAGTGCTCTGGACCTCAGACTGGGCCAAAGGTTCACGTTCCAACAAGACAATAACCCCAAGCACACAGCTAAAATAACAAAGGAGTGGCTTCGGAACAATTCTGTGACCATTCTTGACTGGCCCAGCCTGAGCCCTGACCTCAAGCCAATTGAGCATCTCTGGAGAGACCTGAAAATGGCTGTCCACCAACGTTCACCATCCAACCTGACGGAACTGGAGAGGATCTGCAAGGAAGAATGGCAGAGGATCCCCAAATCCAGATGTGAAAAACTTGTTGCACCATTCCCAAGAAGACTCATGGCTGTACTAGCTCAAAAGGGTGCTTCTACTCAATACTGAGCAAAGGGTCTGAATACTTATGACCATGTGATAGTTATCTATAAATATCTACATTTCTGTTTTTTTTCTGTCAAGATGAGAAATAAAATGAACATTTTTGCTTTTAGCAAATGGCTGCAATGAAACAAAAAGTGAAAAATTTAAAGGGGTCTTAATACTTTCCGTACCCACATGTATATAGATATGACTATATTTCACTATAAGCTGAGCCCTCTATTGTTGGTGTGTGCCCTACATAAGCTACTGTGATGTCACAGTTTCAGAGTAGCAGGTAGCAGTGATATCACAAATGTCATGTACTCTGCTGTGACAAGTACTCTGTCAGGTATCTCTGCTGTCACATCACAATTGGGCTTCATTCAGGTACAGTCACAGACATCACAACTATTTTATCAGGAAAGCTAGTGTGACATCATAAGTGAGTTTCAGATTCATAAGCTGCTGTGACATCACAAGTCCATTTGTGTCAGGTAACAGCTGTGATATAAAAACCTTTTCATCCCCTGACTGAAGTAAAATAAACTGCTGAGACAAAAGACACAGAGGTGACTTCTCAAGATGGTTTCAGTTGGGTTAGCACCTATGACGTTGTGGTGACTCAACTTTCTATCTGTCAGGTAAGTTGCTGTGACATCATAAGTGAGTTTCAGTTAGGAACGGGTCAGTGCAGACATCTGTTGATGTCTGCCTGAAATAAGCTACTGCGATAGTTTCAGTCTGGTAGGCAGCTGTGATATCACAAATGCCTGTTTGGTACTTGGTAGATAAGTTGCAGTGATATCACACGTGTAATGTAACTGCTGTTACAACTTTCTTTCTGTTAGGTAAGCTTTAGTGACTTCATTAGTGGGTTACAGTCTGGAAAGGTCATGGTGGACATATGTACCATGTACCATGAATTAGGGGCTCATATACTACTATTCTAACACAGCAGTAGCCACATGCAGCCTCCAATGATCGCATGATTAGATACAGTATAATCGTGTGATCATTAACAGTCGCATGAAACAACTGTTACATTAGAATACATCTTTACTAAACCAGATATGTTACAAACTGCACTAGCATGAATCTCCCAAGTACAAAAAAAAATCTCTCAGCAAATCTATGAGCAAATTGGATTGAATGTGCTTTGTGGAGAACAGTTGATGCTTTTATATGAGATGGATTACACTGTGGGCTGTAAGAACATGATGCAACCATTACCTCGTCATCTTTCACACACTGCATGGAAAACTGGTTGGAATGAACCCAGAGGGAGTTGCGCAATATACTGATCCGGTCCTTTTCCTGCTGTTCAAATGCCTGAAGTGCACAATACATAATTGATGCATGTCACCCACATGATATACCAGACACAATGCTAAAGTACAATGACGTGTAAGTACCTCACAGGTGTTAACATGTTCGGTCTCCCATTCTAGTCGAGCTTTTTTCCAGTAAGGTAATATTTTGCGTGTATAATCGGTCTAGAAAAAACATACAGTGCTATAAACAATAAAATACAATGCATTCATCTGGTAGGTTATGCTATTAACCAACTGTATAGAACAGGGGAGGATATACCATAGGTGCAACCCGTGCACAAGGCTGCTTTAACCATAGGCAAATGGTGCATCCGCACAGGACTCTATGGTAGTGGGGGTGCACTCAACCGACCTGGATCAAGCAGGACAGTCTTGCATTTTTGACTTTTCAACTATACCTACTAAAACATTGGCGTTTTTCATATATGTATAATAGAGGGAGAAAGTCTGCCGTGTTTTTTTTCTGCGGCATTTTTTTTTTTTTTTTTTTTTTTTTGCTGTGGCCCGCTATGTGGGGCCTTAGCCTCAAATAGGTAATATTCTGTGACATCACTGAAACATCACAACTGGGTTTTAGTAAAGTGTAGCCAGCTCTGACAATACAAGTGTGCTTTTGGCAGGCAACTTCTGCAACACCGCAACTGACATCACAAGTGAGTTTCAAGCTCAAGACACACATTGAGCTTTTGAGACAAAGCCATCAGTGGATTCAGCAGGAAGGAGATGTACAAGTCTCTCCTTCATACTTTCCACTGCTTTTAAATCCATTCCTGGCTTTGACTCAAAAAAGCACAGCAAAATCTGCAACAAAAAACAACAAAAGCTCAGTGGCTGGGCTCATGAAGACCAGCATATTGTACATTGGTGGTGATGATTCCAATGCCAGTGGAGAATAACCTGGTTTATATAATCAGGCTTAACCTGGTTTAATAACCAGGCCTTGTCATAAATCAGACTCTTCCACCAGTGGGCCGTATGCCTACCTGGAATCTATGCCAGCTAATAGCTGACGTATATCTCAAGCATCATTTATGCCAGAAAACTCGCATGAATGATGATGAATCTGGTGGAGCCATCAGCACACCCTAACCATGCACTCTTTTTGGGAAATTAGCGAGAGGTGCATAAAAACAGCACTTATAACACAAAAATTATTCAAGCAAGTGGCATGTGATAAAGTCTCAAACTCGAGGGTTTGTGACTTTTTGCGCCAGAAAAGTGGTGAAGATCCTTACTGAACCTGCCCCAATGTGTGTCTTCAGCCTCAGTTAGGAAAGCTCATGGAGAATATATACAGTGCCTTGCGAAAGTATTCAGCCCCCTTGAACTTTTCAACCTTTTGCCACATTTCAGGCTTCAAACATAAGGATATAAAATTTTAATTTTTTGGTGAAGAATCAACAACAAGTGGGACACAATCGTGAAGTGGAACGAAATTTATTGGATATTTTAAACTTTTGTAAAAAATAAAAAACTGAAAAGTGGGGCGTTGCAAATTATTCGGCCCCCTTAACGTAATACTTTGTAGCGCCACCTTTTGCTGCGATTACAGCTGCAAGTCGCTTGGGTATGTCTCTATCAGTTTTGCACATCGAGAGACTGAAATTCTTGCCCATTCTTCCTTGGAAAACAGCTCGAGCTCAGTGAGGTTGGATGGAGAGCGTTTGTGAACAGCAGTTTTCAGCTCTTTCCACAGATTCTCGATTGGATTCAGGTCTGGACTTTGACTTGGCCATTCTAACACCTGGATACGTTTATTTGTGAACCATTCCATTGTAGATTTTGCTTTATGTTTGGGATCATTGTCTTGTTGGAAGATAAATCTCCGTCCCAGTCTCAGGTCTTTTGCAGACTCCAACAGGTTTTCTTCCAGAATGGTCCTGTATTTGGCTCCATCCATCTTCCCATCAATTTTAACCATCTTCCCTGTCCCTGCTGAGAAAAGCAGGCCCAAACCAACCATGATGCTGCCACCAGCATGTGTGACAGTGGGGATGGTGTGTTCAGGGTGATGAGCTGTGTTGCTTTTACACCAAACATATCGTTTTGCATTGTGGCCAAAAAATTCGATTTTGGTTACATCTGACCAGAGCACCTTCTTCCACGTGTTTGGTGTGTCTCCCAGGTGGCTTGTGGCAAACTTTAAACAAGACTTTTTATGGATATCTTTGAGAAATGGCTTTCTTCTTGCCACTCTTCCATAAAGGCCAGATTTGTGCAGTGTACGACTGATTGTTGTCCTATGGACAGACTCTCCCACCTCAGCTGTAGATCTCTGCAGTTCATCCAGAGTGATCATGGGCCTATTGGCTGCATCTCTGATCAGTCTTCTCCTTGTTTGAGATGAAAGTTTAGAGGGACGGCCGGGTCTTGGTAGATTTGAACTGGTCTGATACTCCTTCCATTTCAATATGATCGCTTGCACAGTGCTCCTTGGGATGTTTAAAGTTTGGGAAATCTTTTTGTATCCAAATCCAGCTTTAATCTTCTCCACAACAGTATCACGGACCTGCCTGGTGTGTTCCTTGGTCTTCATGATGCTCTCTGCGCTTTAAACAGAACCCTGAGACTATCACAGAGCAGGTGCATTTATACGGAGACTTGATTACACACAGGTGGACTATATTTATCATCATCAGTCATTTAGGACAACATTGGATCATTCAGAGATCCTCACTGAACTTCTGGAGTGAGTTTGCTGCACTGAAAGTAAAGGGGCCGAATAATATTGCACGCCCCACTTTTCAGTTTTTTATTTTTTACAAAAGTTTAAAATAACCAATAAATTTCATTCCACTTCACAATTGTGTTCCACTTGTTGATTCTTCACCAAAAAATTAAAATTTTATATCTTTATGTTTGAAGCCTGAAATGTGGCAAAAGGTTGAAAAGTTCAAGGGGGCCGAATACTTTCGCAAGGCACTGTATGTAAAACCAGCTTAGTAATTGACTATCAAGGGGCCAATATACTGTTCTCGCACAGGCAAAATTCTTTATGTACATCTGGATATAAAATATCTAAACTTGATTCAAAAAGATCTCACATATTACAGTTGAGTAATACAATGGGGCATATTTATTTTTCGCTTCTGCGCCGCTTTTGCCACTTATGTAAAAAGGGACCAGAAATCTTACATAAATTATGTGGGAAATGTATGCCAGCTATGAACTGGAGTGAATTTCCCCTCCAAGGCATGGACTAGTGGGTGGTGCAGGTCATTATGGTATAAAGAAAAGAAGCGCACCCCATGGACCATTTAAAAACAAATACACTGAAATGGATAAAATAGACAGCATACATACGTAAATTGTAGACTTGTCTTTTTAGCCTAAAACCACTCCCATTCTCATTTAAGCCTGGGGACCTGTATAACATTCTCATGTACTTGTTCTTCCAGATAGCTGCTTTCTACAATTTATTTTATCTTTTATATAGTCTGATTAATATTTACTATATAACCATAATGAGGATTACTCATTTTTGGTATAGTAAAGTAGCCAGTGACATGGCTCTACAGTCATGGCCAAAAGTTTTGAGAATGATACAAATATTAATTTTTACAAAGTCTACTGCTTCAGTTTTTCTAATGGCAATTTGCATATAATCCAGAATGTTATAAAGAGTGATCAGCTTAACAGCAATTACTTGCAAAGTCAATATTTGCCTAGAAAATGAACTTTATCCCCCAAAACACATTTCAACATCATTGTAGCCCTGCCTTAAAAGGACCACCTAACATCGTTTCAGTGATTGCTCCATTAACACAGGTGTGGGTGTTGATGAGGACAGGGCTGGAGATCAATCTGTCATGATTAAGTAAGAATGACACCACTGGACACTTTAAAAGGAGGCTGGTGCTTGCCAGCATTGTTTTTCTTCTGTTAACCATGGTTATCTCTAAAGAAAAACGTGCAGTCATCATTGCACTGCACAAAAATGGCCTAACTGGGAAGAGTATTGCAGCTAGAAAGATTGCACCTCAGTCAACAATCTATCGCATCATCAAGAACTTCAAGGAGAGAGGTTCCATTGGTGCCAAAAAGGCTCCAGGGCACCCAAGAAAGACCAGCAAGCGGCAGGACCGTCTCTTAAAAGTGTTTCAGCTGCGGGATCGGGCTACCAGCAGTGCAGAGCTTGCTGAGGAATGGCAGCAGGCAGGTGTGAGTGCATCTGCACGCACTGTGAGGCGGAGACTCTTGGAGCAAGGCCTGGTCTCAAGGAGGGCAGCAAAGAAGCCACTTCTCTCCAGAAAAAACATCAGGGACAGACTGATATTCTGCAAAAGGTACAGGGAGTGGACTGCTGAGGACTGGGGTAAAGTCATTTTCTCTGATGAATCCCCTTTTCGATTGTTTGGAACATCTGGAAAACAGCTTATTCGGAGAAGAAGAGGTGAGCGCTACCACCAGTCTTGTCTCATGCCAACTGTAAAGCATCCTGAAACCATTCATGTGTGGGGTTGCTTCTCAGCCAAGGGAATCGGCTCTCTCACAGTCTTGCCTAAAAACACAGCCATGAATAAAGAATGGTACCAGAATGTCCTCCAAGAGCAACTTCTCCCAACCGTCCAAGAACAGTTTGGCGCTCAACAATGCCTTTTCCAGCATGATGGAGCACCTTGCCATAAAGCAAAGGTGATAACTAAATGGCTCAGGGAACAAAACATAGAGATTTTGGGTCCATGGCCTGGAAACTCCCCAGATCTTAATCCCATTGAGAACTTGTGGTCAATCATCAAGAGATGGGTGGACAAACAAAAACCAACAAATTCAGACAAAATTAAAGCATTGATTCTGCAAGAATGGACTGCTATCAGTCAGGATTTGGTCCAGAAGTTGATTGAGAGCATGCCAGGGAGAATTGCAGAGGTCCTGAAGAAGAAGGGTCAACACTGCAAATATTGACTTGCTGCATTAACTCATTCTAACTGTCAATATAAGCTTCTGTTACTCATAATATGAATGCAATTATATTTCTGTATGTGATAAAAACATCTGACAAACACACATAAAAACCAGAGGGCAGCAGATCATGTGAAAATAGAATATTTGTGTCATTCTCAAAACTTTTGGCCATGACTGTACTTACTAAGGAGTGTAAATATTTTAGGAATTTGGGTCTAGACATTTAAATAGAGCTGTTTTCTTTTTTTCCATAATAATCTCAGCAGACAGATGGCCAGAAAGGTACGTACCTCCATCTTGAGCTGCTTCTTTACAATGTTTCAGTTTATTCTGGATCTGCAATGTAAAACAAGATTTAATGTTCCTTTTATTCTCCAAAGGAAAATAATGATGCTACTACAGCAAGTTGTCCACTAGGGCATTTACACTACAGAGTGCAGTCTATATTATATATCCTTCTCTTACCTACAGTGCCTTTTTATGTCAATCACATTGTGTCACCCATGGTTACCTCCACTCCTCTCACCATTTGTGAGTGACACCATATACACATTGAACTACTGAGGGACTAAGGGTACATTCAGATAAAATTTTTGCCATTTGTTTAGGGGTCTATTAAATTCAGTTAAATTGTTCTGTTGGTGATTTGTTCTACCATGGGTTAGTGATCACAATGAACTCTTGTGTTTCTCACTGCTTAATACTTTGTTGCATATGTATAACATAAATAAGTTACTAAAAAGGAACATTAATAAAATGATATTGGGAGGGGTAAGGGTATCCGTTTGCATAGTTTTCATAGTAAAAAAATGTATTTATTGTTGTTGTTTTTATATTTTACAGGACAAAAAACTTGGAAGACTACACTTTGTGTCCATGTAACAGGAGCTATCTGGCACTGGGACAGTGACAATATGGTGCTCAACATATCCAAAAATGCAACCCACCTTGGCTGATGTGCCGCTGCAACAGCCAGCCCTGACCTAGCCAACATCCAGACATTGTCCCCTGCAAGTTACCTGGAATATTCCACTGATAGAGAAAGGGCACACATGACACCTGGCATGTCACTGTGGTCTCCTCTATACTGCACCAGATGTTAGGAGTACAGCAAGTCTTCAATAGAGTTGATAAACACAGTGGAGTAGTAGGTGGCACTGCCAAACAGCATGTTTCCACTGTTGTGGTAGATGTGCTGCTCATCACCGCAGAACCTGTACTCTTGTTCACTAAGGCTACATTCACATTTGCATGGGAGAATTTTTCTCTGCCGACATCAGTTTTAAAACAAGGGACACCTGATGGACACCATTATAGTCAATGGGGTCCATTGGCCTCTGTGTGACACCGCAATTTTAGTGGTCCGCCTCCGTTATCCTGGTCCTCCGATGCTAGTGTAACATCAAAATTCAAAACTTTGGGAAAAAAAAAACATTTCTTTCAGAGTTCCCATACTCTGACTCCCATAAAAAAAATTTTATACAGTGAAATCGGTGGGGCAGCACGTATTAACAGATGCTAAGAACTGGAGTTGGGGAAGTTAGTTAAAGATCCTCTTTAAGAGGTGCAGGTCATCACTCTGCACTTCTGGTAGTTTCTGGAAACTGTAAAGCGTGCTGACTCTTTAGAGGCAGAACAAAGTTAGGCCCATGAGTTGCACAAAGTTGTTTGTTGCTCCCCTCTGATCTGACCTATTGACCTATAAAATAATAATTTTAAAAGTTTAAATCATCCCCCTTAGATCAGCTATAAAAATACAGTCATATGAAAAAGTTTGGGCACCCCTATTAATCTTAATAATTTTTAGTTCTAAATATTTGGGTGTTTGCAACAGCCATTTCAATTTGATATATCTAATAACTGATGGACACAGTAATATTTCAGGATTGAAATGAGGTTTATTGTACTAACAGAAAATGTGCAATATGCATTAAACCAAAATTTGACCGGTGCAAAAATCTGGGTACCCTTATCATTTTATTGATTTGAATACTCCTAACTACTTTTTACTGACTTACTGAAGCACAAAATTGGTTTTGTAACCTCACTGAGCTTTGAACTTCATAGCCAGGTGTATCCAATCATGAGAAAAGGTATTTAAGGTGGCCAATTTCAAGTTGTTCTCCTATTTGAATCTCCTCTGAAGAGTGGCATCATGGGCTCCTCAAAACAACTCTCAAATGATCTGAAAACAAAGATTGTTCAACATAGTTGTTCATGGGAAGGATACAAAAAGTTGTCTCAGAGATTTAACCTGTCAGTTTCCACTGTGAGGAACATAGTAAGGAAATGGAAGACCACAGGGACAGTTCTTGTTAAGCCCAGAAGTGGCAGGCCAAGAAAAATATCAGAAAGGCAGAGAAGAAGAATGGTGAGAACAGTCAAGGACAATCCACAGACCACCTCCAAAGAGCTGCAGCATCATCTTGCTGCAGATGGTGTCACTGTGCATCGGTCAACAATACAGCACACTTTGCACAAGGAGAAGCTGTATGGGAGAGTGATGCGAAAGAAGCCGTTTCTGAAAGCACGCCACAAACAGAGTCGCCTGAGGTATGCAAAAGCACATTTGGACAAGCCAGCTTCATTTTGGAAGAAGGTCCTGTGGACTGATGAAACAAAGATTGAGTTGTTTGGTCATACAAAAAGGCGTTATGCATGGCGTCAAAAAAACACAGCATTCCAAGAAAAACACTTGCTACACACTGTAAAATTTGGTGGAGGTTCCATCATGCTTTGGGGCTGTGTGGCCAATGCCGGCACCGGGAATCTTGTTAAAGTTGAGGGTCGCATGGATTCAACTCAGTATCAGCAGATTCTTGAGAATAATGTACAAGAATCAGTGACGAATTTGAAGTTACGCCGGGGATGGATATTTCAGCAAGACAATGATCCAAAACACAGCTCCAAATCTACTCAGGCATTCATGCAGAGGAACAATTACAATGTTCTGGAATGGCCATCCCAGTCCCCAGACCTGAATATCATTGAACATCTGTGGGATAATTTGAAGCGGGCTGTCCATGCTCGGCGACCATCAAACTTAACTGAACTGGAATTGTTTTGTAAAGAGGAATGGTCAAAAATACCTTCATCCAGGATCCAGGAACTGATTAAAAGCTACAGGAAGCGACTAGAGGCTGTTATTTTTGCAAAAGAAGGATCTACTAAATATTAATGTCATTTTTCTGTTGAGGTGCCCATACTTTTGCACCGGTCAAATTTTGGTTTAATGCATATTGCACATTTTCTGTTAGTACAATAAACCTCATTTCAATCCTGAAATATTACTGTGTCCATCAGTTATTAGATATATCAAATTAAAATGGCTGTTGCAAACACCCAAATATTTAGAACTAAAAATTATTAAGATTAATAGGGGTGCCCAAACTTTTTCATATGACTGTAAGTAAACAAAGCAAAACACACACACATTAGGCATCCCTGCATCTGAAAATGTCTCTATATGGTAAACGCAGTAGTGGGAAAATTCAAAGATCCAAACTGCAATTTTTTTTTGTCATTTTGCCTCCCATAAAAATTTGAATAAAAAGGAATTAAAACATCAGGCATTTCCCAAAATGGTAAATAAAAATGCCTCATGCAGAAAAACAGTGGGGAAAAAAAAGTATTTAGTCAGCCACCAATTGTGCAAGTTCTCCCACTTAAAAAGATGAGGTCAGCCTGTAATTGACATCATAGGTAGACCTCAACTATGAGAGACAAAATGAGAAAACAAATCCAGAAAATCACATTGTCTGATTTTTAAAGAATTTATTTGCAAATTATGGTGGAAAATAAGTATTTGGTCACCTACAAACAAGAAAGATTTCACAGACCTGTAACTTCTTCTTTAAGAGGCTCCTCTGTCCTCCACTCATTACCTGTAGTAATGGCACCTGTTTGACATTGTTATCAGTATAAAAGACACCTGTCCACAACCTCAAACAGTCACACTCCAAACTCCACTATGGTGAAGACCAAAGAGCTCTGGAAGGACACCAGAAACAAAATTGTAGACCTGCACCAGGCTGGGAAGACTGAATCTGCAATAGGCAAGCAGCTTGGTGTGAAGAAATCAACTGTGGGATCAATAATTAGAAAATGGAAGACATACAAGACCACTGATAATCTCCCTCGATCAGGGACTCCTTGCAAGATCTCACCCTGTGGGGTCAAAATGATCACAAGAACGGTGAGCAAAAATCCCAGAACCACACGGGGGGACCTAGTGAATGACCTGCAGAAAGCTGGGACTAACGTAACAAAGGCTACTGTCAGTAACACACTACGCCGCCAGGGACTCAGATTCTGCAGTGCCAGACGTGTCCCCTGCTTAAGCCAGTACATATCTGGGCCCGTCTGAAGTTTGCTAAAGAGCATTTGGCTGTTCCAGAAGAGTATTGGGAGAATGCCGTTTGGTCAGATGAAACCAAAGTAGAATTGTTTGGTAGAAACACAACTCGTCGTGTTTGGAGGAGAGTGAATGCTGAGTTGCATCCAAAGAACACCATACCTACTGTGAAGCATGGGGGGGTGGCAACATCATGCTTTTGGGCTGTTTCTCTGCAAAGGGACCAGGACGACTGATCCGTGTACATGAAATGAATTGAAGTGAATGAATGGGGCCATGTATCGTGAGATTTTGAGTGCAAACCTCCTTCCATCAGCAAGGGCATTGCAGAAGAAATGTGGCTAGGTCTTTCAGCATAACAATGATCTCAAGCACACCATCAGGGCAACAAAGGAGTGGCTTCCTAAGAAGCATTTCAAGGTCCTGGAGTGGCCTAGCCAGTCTCCAGATCTCAACTCCATAGAAAACCTTTGGAGGGAGTTGAAAGTCCGTGTTGCCCAGCGACAGCCCCAAAACATCACTGCTCTAGAGGAGATCTGCATGGAGGAATGGGCCAACATACCAGCAACAGTGTGTGCCAACCTTGTGAAGACTTACAGAAAACGTTTGACCTCTGTCATTGCCAACAAAAGATATATAACAAAGTATTGAGATGAACTTTTGTTATTGACCAAATACATACTTTCCACCATAATTTGCAAATAAATTCTTTAAAAATCAGACAATGTGATTTTCTGGATTTGTTTTCTCATTTTGTCTCTCATAGTTGAGGTCTACCTATGATGACAATTACAGGCTGACCTCATCTTTTTAAGTGGGAGAACTTGCACAATTGGAGGCTGACTAAATACTTTTTTTCCCCACGTTTTTTCTGCATAAGGCGTTTTTTTTACCATTTTGGGAAATGCCTGATGTTTTAATTACTTTTTATTCAAATTTTTATGGGAGGCAAAATGACAAAAAAAATTGCAGTTTGGATCTTTGAATTTTTTTCCCACTACTGCGTCTACCATATAGAGACATTTTCAGATGCAGGGATGCCTAATGTGTGTGTGTTATGCTTTGTTTACTTATTTTTATAGCTGATCTAAGGGGGGTGATTTAAACTTTTAAAATTATTATTTTATAGGTCAATAGGTCAGATCAGAGGGGAGCAACAAACAACTTTGTGCAACTCATGGGCCTAACTTTGTTCTGCCTCTAAAGAGTCAGCACGCTTTACAGTTTTCAGAAACTACCAGAAGTGCAGAGTGATGACCTTCACCTCTTAAAGAGGATCTTTAACTAACTTCCCCAACTCCAGTTCTTAGCATCTGTTAATACGTGCTGCCCCACCGATTTCAGCGCAGATGGAATTTTTTCTCTAGCCCCCACTGTTCCTGATCAATCAGTCCAGTTAGTTTCAGGACCCAATCTGCTAATTTGGCTCTGTACTGTCAAGTGGATAATCCCAGGTTGCATGCTCCAGTTTAGAACTGCCCACTTGACAGTACAGAGCCTAATTAGCATATAAGACACCAAAAATAACAGCACTGATTTTTTGGGAATAACGAGGGCTAGAGACAATATTGCAACTGTGCCAAAATAATTGAACCTGCTCTTATTAAAAAGTTGGTGAAGGTGGTGAAAGCTCCTCTTTAACATCTTGTAATAGTACAATGGATGGTGGCAGCTCTCCACAGTCTTTCACAGCGGAGACCCTGCAGCAATTCCCACGATCAGAGAGCTCTGTGTTCACAGGCACTAACTTTCGAGATACCACGGTTTTTCCCGGATAGCACACTGACCCATTCATTTCTATGGGCCTGTACACATGACCGTGAATGACACAATCACGTGTGCGGGCTGACAGTCCGGGCCACAAAATATGGAACAGGTCCTATTCCTGTCCGATTTTGCAGCCCTGCTTCCGGGGCGCCAATTCATTTAATGAAAGGGGCCACAGAAGCACGGGCGGCACACGGGTGACATCCGCGTGTCCCCCGTGCCCCGCCCATGCCTTTAATTCATGGCCGGTGGTAACACACGGTCATGAGCAACCGTCCTAACAGCCAGGAGCATATTCTACTACAAACTAAATAGACTTTACAATATACTGCAATATATTTGTATTGTAATATAATATACTGGTGATCAGTCCCCCAAGTCTAAAAATAAAAGTAAAAAAAAAAAAATTTAAAGTTTAAAAAATATATATATTAAAAAAAATCCATATAACCCCCTTCTCCATAGATCACAAATAAAAATAAATGAAAAAATTCAAACATAAACATATTAGCTATCCCTGCATCTGAAAATGCCCAAACTATAAACATATAAAATATTTATCCCATACGATGAACACCGTAGCAGGGGGAAAAAAAACCAAAATGGCTAAACTGCCATTTTTGTGCTGTTTCGCCTCCCCTCAAAAACTGAATTCAAAATGATCAAAACGTCAGATGTTAGTTTGGTAAAATATACCAAAGCTATATAAATATATATATACGAGCCCGCAGCCCACAGAATACAGTTAATATGTCATTTTGGCTGCACAGTGAAGGCTGTCAAAATAAAATCTTTTTTTTTTTTCTAAATCTATCCCATTCAGATTTTTTTCCAGCTTCCCAGTACATCATATGGAATATTAAATGGCACCATTTTGAAATACAATTGTCCCACAGAAAAAAACAAGCGATCATACAGATCTGAACAGAGAAATAGAAAAATTATGACTTTTGTAAAATGGGGAGGAAAAAACGAAAATGATAAAACAAAAATGGCTGTGGCAGGAAGGGGTAAAAGCAACATCACACATGTGAATGTTAGACATATCAAATACAATATATTGCACAGATTAATGCAACAGATACATAGTGCACAATACAACTAAGCATAGTGTAACCAATAATGCGCCTATTCACAGTGCCAAGCTCTCTTAGTTCTGCACTTATGCTAACGCTGTGTGCACAGCTCACTCTTGGCTTAACTCTTCCCGCACCTGTCTCAAGCAAACCTCATACTCTGACAGGGGAAATAACCAGCTGTGTTCTTCACCACCCTCTGATAAAAATAAAATAGACAAAAACTCATCTCTGCATTGAAATCTCTGCAAACCTAACTTTAATATTCCCCCTTCACCTGCTTGTCACTGAGGATCTTCTCCAGGGCTTAACAGTTAAGAACATTTTGTGAGTCTGCTCTGCAATGTGCCTTCCTCAAACTCAGCAAGCGTTATATATTCCAGTTAATAAAAGGCAATGTCTTTAGATGGAGGTTGCCCCATCACAAGTTATTTAGCCACACAGTGTATCATCTCTTACCAATTGGAATTGACTTGTCACTCAGCCATTCAGAAGGAGAGCTCCGTGACTGAGCCATGATGGACCATAGACTATATACTTTATACCACACATTATAGTGGCACCATTATAATGACCATTTGGGATTGAATATTTTATTTTCTTATTCAGTTATTTTGAGCCATTTTATGTATAGAGCTCTTACAGGTTGAATAGATTTATGATCTTTTCTGTGACTAACAATAACAGGTCTTGGCTGCAGGTCATTCTGAGTAGTATCTACCTAATGAATGTATTCTTATACTCAAAGGTGTAACTTGAAGGTTCTGAGCCCCAATATAAAATCTGTAACAGGGCCCCTACCTATCAGGTTTCTGCTGTCCATTCATTTCAGTGGAAGACATTGCGCTTGAACCTTCCATTGAAGTGAATGAGAGTAGAAAATGTTTCTCGTAATAGAAGGAAGATTTCCACTGCAGATTTTGCATGATGGGTCCTACGACAAAATCCGCTGTGTGAACTTACCCTTAGGCACAAGAGTCTGTATACTGCTGCCTTTTCTGTACCATGTATAACTATGCTTACAAATACAAATATGAAACAAGACTTGGAAGAGTAGTTGAGAGGAACATTTGTGGGTTTTACTAATGCTAAAATACAGGACATCCTAATTCTTAACGGGCATGTAAATTATTGAGCCTATCTTCAGCTTTTTCTCTAAATGCACCATTCATTTACTGAAAAAAAAATCAATACAATTTTAGAAACGTGCGTGACAACGGGAAATAACACATTTTTTGGGAACTGTAAAAAGGAACCAGAGCCTGAATGTCTAAAACCCAGAAGTATGGCATGCATACAGACTTTAGCTTACCATGTCACTTTGGAACATAAATCCCAGTACACAAAGATTATAACACAGTTATAGGAGTCTCCCAACTCACCCTCAATGGTAGATATTATTATTATTGTTTATTTATATAGCACCATTAATTCCATGGTGCTTTACATTTGAGGGTTTACATACGGTACACAAGATATACAAAACGGATAATGCTAACAGTAACCAACTGGCACAGTGGAATAGAAGGATAGAGACAGAATGTGAGGGGAGAGGCTGTTCAGGTGGTGGTGTGGTGACAGTAGAGTTATTAGAAGTTGTAGGCCTTCCTGAATAGGTGAGTCTTCAGGGCCTTCTTAAAGCTTGTGATTGTGGGGGACAGTCTTATGTGTCTTGGTAATGAGTTTCAGAGTATGGCAGGATGCACGGGGGAAGTCTTGGGGGCGATTGTGTGAAGAGTGAATAAGAGCGGGGGGGGGTGGGGGGTCTGGGGGGGGGGGGGGGGGGGGGGGGGGGGCAGGTAGTGGGAGATTAAGTCGGAGATACAGTACAGACCAAAAGTTTGGACACACCTTCTCATTCCAAAAGTTTCCTGAATTTCCAAAAAAAAAAAAATTGTAGATCCACATTGAAGGCAAAAAAATTATAAATAAAAACTTTTGAAAAAAAAAATAAAAAAAAAAAAAAAAAAAAAAATAAAAAAATTTTTTTTTTTTTTTTTTTTTTAAAACCCCCCTTTTTTTTTTTTTTTTTTTTTTTTTCCTCTTCTTTTTTTTTTTTTTTTTTTTTTTTAAATGGTTCTCTTTTTTTTTTTTTTTCTCTTCTGTGCCCTCCCCTTTTTTTTTTAAAAATTTTTTTTTTTTTTTTTTTGTGTGGGGTTTTTCTTTTTTTTTTTTTTTTGTTCAGAAGTCAGATGGATACACAGCTGATAGTCTTACTGAATGGAGTGTTAGAATTTGTATTATGGCAAGAAAAAGCAGCTAAGTAAAGAAAAACGAGTGACCATCATTACTTTAAGAAATGAAGGTCAGTCAGTCCGAAAAATTGGGAAAACTTTGAAAGTGTCCCCAAGTGCAGTGGCCAAAACCATCAAGCACTACAAAGAAACTGGCTCACATGAGGACCGCCCCAGGAAAGGAAGACCAAGAGTCACCTCTGCTGCAGAGGATAAGTGCATCTGAGTCACCAGCCTCAGAAATTGCAGGTTAACAGCAGCTCAGATTAGAGACCAAGTCAATACCACACAGAGTTCTAGCAGCAGACACATCTCTACAACAACTGTTAAGAGGGGGCGGGGGGGGGGGGGCCCTCGGGGTAAAAAAGGGGGGGGGGAACCCCCGCGAGGGGGGGGGAAAAGGGGGGAGGGGGGTGTTTGGGGGAAAAAAAAAAAAGGGGGGGGGCCGGGCCGGGGGAAATTGGGTTTTTTGTTTTTTTGAGTCCAAATTTGAGATCTTTGGTTCCAACCACCGTGTCTTTGTGCGACGCAGAAAAGGTGAACGAATGGACTCTACATGCCTGGTTCCCACCGTGAAGCATGGAGGAGGAGGTGTGATGGTGTGGGGGTGCTTTGCTGGTGACACTGTTGGGGATTTATTCAAAATTGAAGGAATACTGAACCAGCATGGTTACCACAGCATTTTGCAGCGGCATGCTATTCCATCCGGTTTGCGTTTAGCTGGACCATCATTTATTTTTCAACAGGACAATGACCCCAAACACACCTCCAGACTGTGTAAGGGCTATTTGACCAAGAAGGAGAGTGATGGGGTGCTACGCCAGATGACCTGGCCTCCACAGTCACCAGACCTGAACCCTATCGAGATGGTTTGGGGTGAGCTGGACCGCAGAGTGAAGGCAAAAGGGCCAACAAGTGCTAAGCATCTCTGGGAACTCCTTCAAGTCTGTTGGAAGACCATTTCAGGTGACTACCTCTTGACGCTCCTCAAGAGAATGCCAAGAGTGTGCAAAGCAGTGATCAAAGCAAAAGGTGGCTACTTTGAAGAACCTAGAATAAAAGACATATTTTCAGTTGTTTCACACTTTTTTGTTAAGTATATAATTCCACATGTGTTAATTCATAGTTTTGATGCCTTCAGTGTGAATCTACAATTTTTATAGTCATGAAAATACAGAAAACTCTTGGAATGAGAAGGTGTGTCCAAACTTTTGGTCTGTACTGTATATGGAGGGGACAGGTTGTGAATGGCTTTGTATGTCAGTGTTAGTTGTTTGAACCCTATTCGCTGGGCAACGGGTAGCCAGTGAAGGGTTTGGCAAAGGGGAGCATCCGAAGAAGAACGGGGGAGAGGTGTATTAGGCGAGCAGCACAGTTTAAGGTGGACTGGAGGAGGGTGAGAGTGTTAGTTGGGAGGCCATGGAGAAGGGTGTTACAGTAGTCTAGGCGGGAGATTATGAGGGCGTGGACTAGCATCTTTGTGGTTTCAGGGGTGAGGAAGGAGCAGATTCAATGGCTGTTCTTGAGTTTGAGGCGGCAGGAGGTGTTTGAATATGCGGCTTGAAGGATAGGTCAGAGTCTAAGGTTATTCCAAGGCAGCGGGCCTTTGGGACTGGGGTGAGAGTGGTTCCATTAATTCTGATAGATGGGTCAGGTAGGGGGGTCATGTGTGGAGGGGTGAAGATTATGAACTCCGTTTTCTCCATGTTGAGTTTGAGAAAGCGGAAGGAGAGAAAGGAGGCTACAGCTGCTAGACATTATGGGACTCTGGACAACAGAGAGGTAATGTCTGGTCCAGAGAGATATATTTGGGTGTCGTCAGCATAGCAATGGTAATGGAAACCATGAGATTCTATGAGTTGGCCAAGGCCTAGGGTGTAGATGGGGAACAGGAGGGGTCCTAGGACGGAGACTTGGGGGACACCTACAGAAAGAGGGCGTGGCAGGGAGGTGGTGTGCGAGTGGGAGACGCTGAATGTGCGGTTGGTGAGGTATGAGGAGATCCAGGAAAGGGCCAGGTCTGAGATGCCAAGGGATGAGAGCGTTTCTAGCAGGAGGGAATGGTCGACTGTGTCAAAGGCAGAGGAGAGGTCAAGGAGTATGAGGAGGACAGAATAGTGACTTTTGGCTTTGGCAGTTAGAAGGTCATTAGTGACCTTGGTTAGGGCAGTTTCTGTGGAGTGATGGGGTCTGAAGCCTGACTGAAGTCTGTCAAAGAGCATATTGGATGAGAGACAGGAGGACAGTCCGGAGTGGACGTGTTACTCCAGCAGTTTAGAGATGTATGGGGTTAGTGAGATGGGGAGATAGTTGGCTGGAGAGGATGGGTCAAGGGAGGGTTTCTTAAGTATAGGTGTGACGGTAGCATGTTTGAGGGAGGAAGGGAAGGATCCATTGGTTAGGGATAGGTTGAAGAGATGGGTTAGGGCAGGAGTAATGACTTCAGAGAGTTTGGGGATGAGATGTGACTGGATCGGGTCGAGTGCACAGGAGGTGAGGTGGGATTTAGAGATTAGGGTGGAGAACTTTTCATCAGTGACAGTGGAGAAACAGGTTCAAGATGAAGAGCACCGAGCAGTTGGATAGAGTGGTTGTCGGGAGTGTAGGGTGAGACTGTTTCTGATGGTGTCAATTTTACTTTTGAAATAAGAGGCAAAGTCATCAGCTGTGATAAGTGATGTCGGAGGGGCGCAGGAGGATGGAGAAGGGAGTTGAAGGTAGTGAACAGATGTTTGGGGTTGCGGGATAGGGCAGATATTAGTGTGGTGAAGTAGACCTGCTTTGCAGAGGTGAGTGCGTTGTTGAATGTGAGAACTGCCTCTTTATACCTAAAGAAGTCCTCCTGAGAGTGGCTTTTCTTCCAGAGGCGTTCTGCAACCCGTGAGGCACGTCTCAGTTTTTTAGTCAGGTCAGTATGCCAGGGTTGCCTATTGATCGGTCGGTCTCTGGTGTTAGTGAGGGGGGCCGATTAAGGTTCCTGCAGGGGCGTGTTGGTTTAGGGGTTGGGGGGTCTATTACAGAGGAGAGGGCAGAGAATGTCAGCAGGTTGTGGTCAGAGAGCGTGGACAGAGAGTTAGAGAGGTTGACTAGAGAGCAGAGGCGGGTGAATATGAGATTGAGCGGGTGCCCCTTTGTGTGGGTGGCATAGGAGGACCATTGAGAAAGACCAAAGGAGGTAGCAAGGGACAGGAGACTGGAAGCGGGGGGGGGGGGTTTGTGTTAATGGGGATGTTGAAATCCCCCATGATGATGGTGGGGGTGTCAGTGGATAGGAAGTGCATTAGCCAGGTGGTGAAGTGGTCGATAAAAATGTTGGGTAACATATTGGATTTCAAGTGCCTGATTCTTTTGTTCTCAGGAGATAAGCTGCTCGCAGAGAAGTCTGACAGCAGCTTCATCCCATCTTCCCTTTAAGAACACATACACTGCTGAACTGAGCCAAGCATGCATTTGTATGAGGGATAAAGCAATCTGTCAGATGACCATTCAATTGACAGCTATCTTATGGGTATGGCCAGCCATAAAAAGGTTTTCCCATGGACATAACCATTTTTTAATTTGTAGTAAATTAAAAGTTAATCATTTAAGTAATTAAACATTTTGCAGAGTTTTAAAGATTTTCTCTAACCATCTTAGTGGTCACAGTCTTTTGTCTTAATAGGTGCCAAAGGATATGACCATTTATGCAGGAACTTTCTAAGGTCTGGCAAGGTCAGAGACTCTGCAGTGAGTTCCTTATTGTGGCTAAGTTTTCTCATGTAGAAGAAGGTAGGGACAGTGCATGCCTGAGAAGGTGGTGTCAGATCATTCATATAAGGATTGTTTTATTACCTGTTTACACTACTTTTTACAATGAATTTTTTTTAACCTTCTGTGTTACCTTTATAAAGCCTTCTTTTTCTCAATCTATCTATCTTAAGGCTGTATCTTGGCCGGCCGAAGTTCCGATCAACGAAAAACATGTTGATCGGCAATTGTTTTCATTGGTGTAATTGCACAGACTGATGCAAAAAAATGGGAGAGGAAAGATCTCTACTGTGATTGTTTTTTGCCATTTGACTGCATTGATTATCAGCAGCACATACCTGATCGGCAGCACTATTAGGGTGGTGATACACTATGTACTGATCGCAGTTATAACTGCACTCACTTCTGGGGTCACAGGTGCTTTCCTTTAAAAGTAAGTAACACACTGATAATATAGGATACTTTTCATTTCATTAACAGCAAAACTTCACAGCTATTAATGAGAATTAGCCTGGAATTAATTAGTCCCTCTCCCGGCATAAGGTGTAGGCTAGTAAATCTGACCAACGCACAGACCGAGTTTAACGGGTGAATCTAGCCTTGCAGAGTTGTCCAGTTTCAGCAAATTTCTGTTTTTGTTTGTATAAAGAAAAGTTATACAATTTTCCAATATACTTTCTGTATATGGCTAGGTTCACTGCACCTAAACTCCATTGGGGAATTTCGTTCCCCATTCTGCTTGAAAAATACGGAGAGTAAAGCGCTGCAGCAGCACTTTTCTCTCCGCATTTTTGACCTTTTCGGGCGGAAACCGAGCAGAAACCCGGCGGACCCCATTATACCGTGTTTCTCCAAAAATAAGACTTATCCCGGAAATAAGCCCTAGCTAGATTTTCCAGGTTTTTTGCAGTAGGCTTGAAATATAAGCCCTACTCCAAAAATAAGCCCTAGCTAATTTAACCCCTTCACAACATCTGCCGTGCGATTACAGCGGATGCCGGGTCCTTAAAGATGGCGGCTGCTCTGCTGCAGAGCGGCTACCTTAGCTGCCGTACCGGGTCAATGTCCATGATCAGTGTCTATCCTGATCGCGGGCATTATTCAGAGTGACCCCCCTTCCTTCCTACCAAAGTAGCACAACCCGGAGTTAATGCCCGCGATCAGAGTGGACTTGTATTACAGTCTATGGGATGATTGCAGGTTCAAACCCCCTAGGATGGGTTAATAGTAAAAAATACAGTAAAAGTTCAAACCCCCTCCCACTTTCACTAGAATACATATAAAAATAAAATATTACTGTGAACACATACACATTAGGTATCTCTGTGTCCGAAAATGCCCGCTCTACAAACTTATAAAAAAAAATAAAATCAAAAGTGCCAAACTGCTGTTTTTTCACTGATTCACCTCTGATAAAAATTGAAATAAAAAATGATCAAATGTGTTATTGTTGTTCATTTAAAAAATTAAGACCTATCCCGAAAATAAGCCCTAGACCTTTTTTCGGAGCAAAAAATAATATAAGACCCTGTCTTATTTTTGGAGAAACACTGTAGTCTATGGGGTCTGCGGGTAAGCACTTTTTTAAGTGGATTAGCAGACCCCCCAAACGGAAACCCGAATGCAGGTGTGAACCTAGCGTCAATTCCTCACAGTTTTCTACACCTCCGTTTGCTGTCATTCTTTCTACTTCCAGTGGATACAAATCAGTCCATGGTCATGTGATATACAGTCCATGGTAATGTGATGGACACACTGGTGCACAGCTCGTTACCAGGCAGATGTCTGATTACTGTGCAGTGACTGTAACAAGCTGTGCACCTGTGTGTACATCACATGATCATGGACTGATATTTATCTACTGGAAGTAAACAATGAATTGCAGCAAGCAGAGATCTAGAAAACTGTGAGGAATTGGTACAGAAAGTGTATAATAAAAGTTATACAATTTTCTATTATAAACACGTTTATATGCTGGAACTGGACAACCCCTTTAAGGCTAATTTACACAAACCAACAAGTGGGACAATGATTGGGAATGAATGTTCCTAGTAATGTTAATTCACAGTTATTTCCCACTTCTTGTCTGCATTTGATGGTTTGGTTTTTGGACACCATGACACTTTTGCAGAGTTCCTGAATTGCCAGAAAAGTGTAATCTCCTAACACGTGACCCCATTTGGAAACTACACCACTAAAGGAATTTATCCAGGTTTTTAACAAACAATTTTACCCCCCAAGTGTTGCATTCATTTATTTTCCACAAATGAATGCATCATCAGCTGTGCAAAGTGAAAATCACAATTTTTCCAGAAACACATCATTTCAGTGTACAATATGTTGTTGTCCAGCTTGTGTCAGAGACGAACGCTCCAAATGCTGTTATACCCTGGATAACCACTTAACAGTTTTTGGAGTGTGTGTCTCTGCTGAAGCTTTCTGATTTCCTTTGATGGTCGACAGTCAGTGCAATGTATATATATTACCTCGCCCTCTGGTGAGCTGTTGTGAGAAGATTGGGGCACATTTATCAACGTGTTTGCATCTGAAATTAGCGTGAGCTGCGCCTTTCTTGCACCTTTTTCGCAGTTATGTCAAATTTATGAAGTGTTTGAGTCTTTTTTCTACGTGAGAATTTGTGATTTGTGATTTTGGCGAGAAAAGTAGGCATGGCTGCTTGAGTGAACATTTGTTCACCGGATTTATTATTTGCGCCTTTTTAAAGAAGGCGAATAAAAATGCACAAATTAACTCCACTCTGGGAGTCACGTACAAAACAGTGCAGACTACAGGACACAATCGCAGAAGCATAAGACACACACGAGACTATGCAAAGTTAGAACTTAACATTTACATCAATTTTATAAATCATATTCAGTTACTTGTGTCAAATCCTAAAATGCATCGCCAACTCAAGGGCATAATTGCATGGCTGCAGGCTGCATCAAGAAAGCAGAGCAGAGGGGTAGCTAGCGGGGGGCAGAGGGGGAGGCAGACCTGACCACACTCTTCTTTTAAGAATTGCTTTTTCTTTTTTGATTTTGTGAGCAAAGTTTGCTCTGAGACAGAAAAATCAGAGGAGCTCTCTTCATTGGACAAGCTGAATGGATTTGAAGCCATCTTTGCAGATCCAGAGAAGACACTTGTTTCTGCTTCTTTAACCCCTTAAAGACCTGGCCATTTTTCGTTTTTGCATTTTCGTTTTTCACTCCCCACATTTCAAGAACCATAACTTTTTCGTTTGAGTTGACAGAGTCACATGATAGCTTATTGTTTGCAAAACAAATTGTACTTTGTAATGGTATCAATAGGCTGTGCAATGTACAGGGAAGCAGGAAAAAATTCAGAATGAGGTGCAATTGGAGAAAAACTGCATTTGCGCCAATTTCATATGGGTTTAATTTTTACAGCATTCACTGTGTGGTAAAAATGACATGTTACCTGTATTCTGTGGGTCAGTACGAACACGGCAATACCGTATTTATATAGTATTTGTAATGTTTTGATACCTTTTAAAAAATTAAAAACTTTGCAAAATAGAAAAAAATTTTTGTGTCACCATATTGTGACACCTCTAACTTTTTCATATTTACATGTATGGAGCTGGGAATGGTGTATTTTTATGCGGGACAACATGACGTTTTTATTGATACCATTTGGGGAAAGATATGATGGTTTGATCACTTTTTATTCAATTTTTTATAGGAGGCAAAACGCTACTTGGCCTTTTCGATTTTTTTGCCGCTATGCCGTTCACCGTATGGGATAAATATTTTAATATTTTAATAGTTTGGGCATTTTGGAGCGCGGGGATACCTAATGTGTTTGTTTACTTTTGTTTATTTACTTTTATATCTGATCTAGGGAAAGGGGGGGTGATTTGAACTTTTGTGTTTTTTTAATTTTTTTTTTATACTTTTAAAAACTTTTTTTTTTCTACTTTTACTTGTATGATCAGACCCCCTAGGGACCTTGAAACCTAGGGGGTCTGATCGCTCATACTATTCACTGCAATACTACTGTATTGCAATGAATAGCAAAATGCCTTTACTTCTATTAGACGCTGCCTCTGGCATCGTGTAATAGCTCTAATGCAATGACAAGCCTGGGAGCCTTCAATAGGCTCCCGGCTGTCATGGCAACCGATTGCCGCCCTCTGATGACATTCTGGAAGGCGGCCATCGGTAAAAAATGGCGGTGCCCATGGCGCCTGCTCAATTTAGACGCCGCGGTCCCGTTTGACCGCGACATCTAAAAGGGTTAACAGCCGCAATTGGTGCAGGCACCGATCGCGGCTGTTAGCGGCGGGACCTGGCTGTCTTATACAGCTGGCATCCGCCCTGTATGGAGATAGCTCAGCTCCTGAGCTCTCTCCATACATCGTCATGCGACACATGACGTACTATTACGCCCTGGGTCACTAAGGGGTTAAATACCATTCTGTTCTGTGTCTGAGCCGTATTTATTATGTAGGTGCAAAGAAAAGGGGCAAGACACATGGCGATGACATGTACATGGAATTTATTAACAGCTTGTGCCCGATTAGTAAATCACACCAGAAATTGAAAGGGTGCACCAAAGGCACAACTGCGCAAAATTTCACTGAAAAGAGGCGCATTTGATAAATAACCCCCATTGTGTGCACAGACATGTTGTGAACAAGTCTTAATTGTTGTCTGAGCCCGGAAAGATACTGTGATAATTGAGATGGATATTAACTTGTACCTAAACGTTTTCTTGGAACATATTTTTATTTATTATATTATATTTTGAATTCCTCAGATGTCATGCAGATGAATGTTTTAGGAGACCGAAATGTTCAAATACTGACATCACGCATTGTGTGAAATTTTAACCTTTTTCGCTGTGTGTTCATAAAATTTTTTTTTGCATAATGGAATAAAATTTATTGTTGTTTAACACTTGGAGTGCCAAAGTATTACATTACTGTTCATTTGGATATTTTCCGATATCTTCTGGCACCATTTTGAGACTGGATATCTCTTTAAACTAAGGAGTGCAGATCTTTTAAATATTTTTCAGAACCTCAACAGCTGGACCTTACTCTGCATTCTATATTCAATTCTCTACTGGGGGTTGCTTCGGACTCTCCGATTAAATTAGACAGAGCACACGGCTCCCTTGGCCCTCGCCCTCCAGATCCGGACACCCTAAGGACGTTATCTGTTGGGTCCACCGCTATCAGCTGAAGGAGGCAATTATGCACAAGGCCCGGGGAAGGGGCCAAGTACTATTTCAAGACTCACCGATATCTCTCCTACCGGATCTCTCTCGCCTCACCTTGACCAAGCGGAGGGCCCTGAAACCTCTGTTGGACGTCCTGGTCCAGCATCATATCCCCTTTCCACTCCGCCTTCAGGTTCGGCGGGATGGCCACCTATTCACCCTGACTCACCCCAGTGATATCCCTTCTTTTCTGGCCACCCTGTATCTGCCCCCAGTGGAAATTGGGAACTGGCCGGCCTTGCCCGAGATGACAGCCTCCACTCAATCTCCCTAGACACAGTGCAGGCCGCGCCGCCGTAAGAGGGGCCGGGCAACGGCCAAGAAGGGGCACTCCTCAAACCTGCCTGCCTTGCCGACCTGAATTGCTGGAGGGGCTTCTGTGACTTCTCTGGGCTCATGTTTTGCCTCTCCCTGCTTTGTTGTGCCATGCCTTTTTCCCCTTTGATCTTTTTGATTTCTTTAGGTCTTTGTTGCTTACAGAGACACTCCTCCAGGCATGGACTAACACTTCGATAGTGTTGTTTTAAACTGCTGCTGCTGAATATTATGTTATTTTCTCTCTGTTTCAGTGGCTCGGGGGCCCTAGGGGGGAACGGCCTCGTTATTGCAAAGGCCGAACCCCACCGGGGTCATCCCACTACTCTATAGTGTGTACATTGGCACTCTTGACATTTCCCCACCTATTCTAGGAGAGTTTTCCTCTCCTCCCTTTTAGTGGTTTTTCTACCTCTCTTCCTTTCTCTCCCTTCCTTTTCCTCTCCCTGGTTCCCTATTCATAGTTCCCTTCTTTCTCTCCTCACTTTCCTTATCCCTATCTCCCTTTTATTCTCTCTCTTTTCTCTTTTTTTTTTTCCCCTTGTCTTGTTTGTGCCTACCCTTTTGGTGATTCCTTTGTTTGTCCCATATTTACCCCATTTGTCCTCCCTTGACATGGCAACTGTGAGTTTCTGTTCTCTTAATGTTAGGGGTTTTAATGTCCCCCCAGAAATGCAGCCAAGTTTTGTATCAGCTCTATAAATCTCACTCTCACATTTTGATTTGGCAGGAGACTCACTTCAGGGACAAACACTTTCCATAGATCTGTGACCGGCACTTCCCTACCTGGTTCCACAGTGTCAACCCGACTGCGAAGTCAAAGGGAATATCTATTGCACTGCATAGATCTCTCCAGCATGAGGTAATGGACATGCTGATCGACCCTAGAGGGTAGACATATCTTCCTCAAACTGCGCATTGCTGGCACGGTGGTCACTGTGGCAGGCTGTTACCTCCCTAATCAACAGTAGCTTTGATACTGTCGGTCTCTGTTATGGAAACTTGGAGATTTTAGTGACGGGGTGGTAGTCTTAGGAGGTGACTTTAATTTTGTCTTAGATCCGTCAGTTGACTCTGCCTCACCTCGTAACCCCCCTGCCCCTTCCCAATTGCGTAGACTCAAAGACACTTTACACAGCCTGTGTCTTGTAGATGTGTGGCGTATCCTACACCCACAGGGTATTATATATCCTACACCCACAGGGAGATTATACGTACCACTCTCCTGCTCATGGATCCTACGGACGCTTTGACTATTTCCTGACAAGCCACCACGCACTGTCATGGTCTCCTGAGGCCTGTATAGGCTTGGCCATATGGTCTGATCACGCGCCGGTCTTTTTGTCCCTGGCAGTCCTGGGCCTCTACTCACGCCCCTATACTTGGCGCCTAAATGACAGTCTCCTTAAAGATACAGCATGTAAAGATGACATCACCGCCACGATTCCAGACTGAGTTAAATCATGCAAATAATCCGACTCCCATTGCAGTGGGAAGCCCTGAAATGTGAGCTTTGGGAAGTGTTTATTAAACATGGCTCAAGATTAAAGAAGGAGAGATCGGCCTGGGTGGCTGCTTGATTAGTGACTATTCACTCATTAGAGGTGACTCATAAGTGGACCTTGGACCGCGCAACTTACACGGAGCTCCTTAATGCTAGGGAGGAACTCCGTACATACCTTGATAATATGTATATCCACTACAGGGACAAAATCCGTAAGCAATATTATGAGTTCGCGGATAAATGTGGTCGCTCCCTAGCCCGTCGCTTACATCGTAGCCGGGTGGTGGGGGATATCCATAACCGTGTCGCTATTGCGGAGACCTTTCAAATGTATTACCACGACCTTTATAATATACGGGGGCCAATATGCAGACATGGATCCGGAACCCTATGTGATAAGTTGCGGGAATATGTCAATGACACGGACCTCCCCACTCTCTCGGATTCTGACAAGGCCTCCCTGGAGGAACCTTTTTCTGCGGAGGAGCTCCTTGAGGTTATTCAAGCATCCCCTTCCAGTAAATCCCCGGGACCCAATGGTTTTACCCCGCGCTTCTATAAATGCTTTTCAGACCTACTGGCCCCAGCCCTCCTGCGTGTCTTTAATAGTCTCAATAGTGATACCCCGTTCCCCTCGCACTCATTGTAGGCCCTAATTACTGTCATCCCGAAACCTGGGAAAGACCCTGCTAACTGCGCTAGTTACTGCTCGATTTCCCTAATTAACATTGCCGTCAAACTATACTCCAAATTACTGCCTAACCGTTTGCCACCTCTCATGCCAGGCTTGGTCCATACTGACTAGGTTGTCTTTGTCACTGGCAGGGAGTCTCGGGATAACGTAGGCAAAACACTCCTGGCGATTGATGTGGCCTGAAGCGGGTCATCGCCGCTATGTCTCCTCTGTTGACGCTGAAAAGACGTTTGACAGTTTCCACTGGGGCTTTCTACAGGCTACCCTCGAGCAAGTAGGCATAGGCCCAACTTTCTTAGGGAAGATTTTCTCTCTCTACGGGGATGCCTCCGCCAGGATTTGGATCAATGGGATCCTCTCCACCTCATTCCCGGTACAGAATGGGACGAGATAGGGGTGCTCTTTGTCTCCCATGTTATATGCCCTGGTCATGGAACACTTGGCAGTTGCCCTGCGAGCCAGCTCCAGTGTACACGGTATACAGATGGGAACAGACAGGTTAAGTCGGCTCTGTATGCTGATGACCTACTTCTCTACCTTACTTAGCCACGGGTGTCATTCACCTTGATACTTCAAGAGTTTCACAGGTTTGGCCTGGTTAGTAACTTCAGAGTCAATCTGTCTAAGAGTGAGGCTTTGAACATTACTTTATCTTCAGCGGAGGCCGCCCATTTGGCTACGCAATTCCCCTTTAGGTGGCAACCCCATTCCATTAAGTACTTGGGGAATCAGATTGTCTCTGACCCTGCTGGTTTGTTTACCAGCAACTACCTCCCCCTCTTGGTGAAGACCGAGGCGGACTTACGGAAATATGGAGCACTGGGCCTCTCTTGGTTTGAGCGTATTAATGCCTTAAAAATGGACATTGTTCCCTGCTTTTTGTACCTGTTCCAAGCCCTGCCGATTTGGGCCCCCCCGCTCCTTTTTCTCTAGACTCCAGTCCATCTTTGGCCGATTTATATGGGCTTCGGCCCGCATTCGCTTGCGGTTTCTCACATTGTCACGCCGTAAATGCGATGGGCGAGCGGGATTACCTGACACTCTTTTGTACTACAAGGCCGTGATCCTGTTGCACCTCTTTGATTGGTGCTACCGGGATTCCGACAAGCAGTGGGTGGCTATCGAGAGCAGGAATCCTGCCTTGGATTCCTGCTCACTACCGGCCGCGACATGTCCGCCACACATTTCTTTCTGCTCACTTCCTCAGCATTTGGGATTCGGTGTGCCGTGGAACGGGTGTAGCGAGGGTCACCGGTCCCTTGAGCCCATTATTCCACAACCCCATGTTCCCGCCGGGCTGCTCCTCTCAGCGTTTTCTGTGTTGGTCTGAACAAGACGACGTAAGATTGTGTAGTGTCCTAGGTTCGGGCTCTCTCCCCTCCTTTGACCAGCTATGTGTTTCCAGTCCTGGCCTCACCATGTCCTGGTTGGAACATCACCAGCTGCTTTGTTTCATCCGTAAGTTCTCTTTGCTTCTGGTTTCCTCCTCTGATCCCATGGCACTGGAAATGGCTTTGCTTCAGTCTGGCACCCCTACGCGTGTAGTCTCCTTCCTTTTCAATGTCCTCCTGAGTGACGCTACAACGGGAGCCCCCCCATATATTGTGACCTGGGCTAGGGACCTGCGGACTTCAATCTCTTCCACTGCCCGGTCTTGAATCTTTGTGTTTGCTCATAAATTGTCTTTGCCGTGCAATGCGCAGGAGAAAAAATTTAAAATCCTGACCCGGTGGTATTGCTGTCCAGATCTCCTACATAAGATGTACACTTGTGTGTCTGATCAGTGTTGGTGCTGTGGTGAAGAAAGGGGCTCTCTCTTCCATATCTGGTGGGAGTGCGTGGGGATCCGACCATTCTGGAAGTCTGTTTTCGACCTCTATTTTAAGGTCAGTGGTAGTGCCCTCCCCCCAGTTAGCCCTCCTTTCCCTTGTACCAGGTAAATATAAAGCAGTTAAGGGTGACCTACTGCGACACTTCTTCGCGGCTGCCAGGGCAGTCATCCCTAGGCACTGGCGCAGTGCCGCCATCCCCTCTTTGCAGGAGTGGCTCCAGGAGTTCCTCCACATATGGCGTATGGAGGTGCTAGTAGCGGCGGATTCCGCTGACTCCTCCAGGTTTGATGCACTCTGGCGGCCGTGGGTGGTGTTTCAGGAGTTAACTGATTTTGCTAGCTTTTTTTTCTTGAGTTCCTGATAACTTGGAATGCATTTCTGTTACTACATTTAGGTCTGTTGTCCCTCATTTTTTTCCCTCCGTTTCTCTCCCCTGTTGTCCCCCTCGTCTTTGAGTATTCCTGTTCCCTGGTCCTACTCACATCTGCTCCAATGGGAGCAATAGTTCTCGGGAAGCCCTCCTTCTAGGCTCCAGCCTTTTCTCTCTTTTGTTTATTTTGTTATTGTGAGAGCCTGAACTGCACCTTCCTGACTGTCCTGTCTTCCTAGTTAGCCTTGCAATATGGTGCTTCACAGCTTCCTGTTTTACATTTTGTTCCATTCTTTGTTACTTTTTGATGCTACATATATGAAAAATTTTATAAAACTTGATTAAACCTAAATACAGTGGCTTACAAAAGTATTCATACCCCTTTGAATTTTTTCACATTTTGTCACCTTACAACCACAAACTTAAATGCATTTTATTGAGATTTTTAGTGCTAGAACAACACAAAGTAGCAGATCATTGTGAAGTGGAACGAAAATGATACATGGTTTTCAAAATATTAATCAAATAAAAATCTGAAAAGTGTAATGTGAAAAAGTATTCAGCCCCCTGTACTCTGATACCCCTAAATAAAATCCAGTGCAATCAGTTGCCTTCAGAAGTCACTTTATTAATTAATAGAGTCCAGCTGTATGTAATTTAGTCTCAGTATAAATACACCTGTTCTGTGAAGGCCTCAATGAGTGGTTTGTTAGAGAACACTAGTGAACAAACAGCATCATGAAGACCAAGGAAATCACCAGACAGGTCAGAGATAAAGTTGTGGAGAAGTTTAAAGCAGGGTTAGGTTATAAAAACATATCCCAAGCTCAGGCGTGAACCTAGCCTCTTTGCTGCCTGAGGTGGACTATAGAAAGGTGCCCCCCCTTCCCCACCAAAAAAAAAAAAAAAATAATAATTGAGTTTACATGCTACTAGCTTCACACGCTGCTATCGTCGCACAATAAACATACACAATACACAAAGTTATAAAACAGTTTTTAAGAATTCTTCTTACTGTATTACTTTAGTATCAGAGATCAACAACACGGCATTAACAATGAAAATAACTTCACACATCTTCTGCTTGGTGCACGGACAAGCCCACATGGCCCCCATTCTCTTTAATAGGAGTGCCGCAGATAGCTGAATATGGTACTTCAGCTATCTTTGGCACTCCCATCGAAGTGGATGAGAGAGTGGGTTTGTCCATCTACCAAGTGAAACGCCTTACTTTTCCAGGCACCTGACCCACATTGTCCTCACTTACGCAAAGCCCCCATCATGCTGCTACCCAAATATAAAATATATTATATAAACCCCCCATAATGAATAATACCCCCAAGTGTATCTTTAAATTAATAATGTCCATGTGTACTCTGTTTAAATAGTGCCCCTTATTAATATTGCCCCATGTGTTTCCTAATTCAAAGGTTTTCCAAGTCATCAATAAAAAAATCAGTGGGGCTCAAAAACCAGGGACCCCCACTGATCAGCTGTTTGAATGAACCGTGGCTCTACAAAGTATTAATATAGGGGGCTGAATACTTTTGCACATCACACTTTTCAGATTTTTATTTTGTCTATCACTTAAAATCTCAATAAAATACATTTGAGTTTGTGGTTGTAAGGTGACAAAATGTGAAAAAGTTCAAGTGGTATGTGGTATGAATGTATGAATGTATGTGGTATGAAAAAGTTCAAGTGGTATGAATACTTTTGCAAGCTACTGTATGTCTCAGTACTTATCAAGATATGGATCTATTGATTTTTTTCACAGAGCTTATATCATACTGTTTCTCAGTCAATAATGTCACCTAACTCCTTGTATTCTTGTGCTAAGTGTCACAAGCTGCATTCTGATATATACAATAATTTCTGGGATTGTGCTCATACATGAGATGTGTGGAAATCAGTTTGTAACTTTCTTGCTAATAACTTTAATATTAGTGTAACTCTGACTCCTGAGTGTTTGATCTTTAATATGATTGCAGACGCAGATAAAGGTCGCTATTCTATAACTGACAGGTACACCATGGTAATATGGGCTAGTGCTACTGAAAAGAGTATTCTACAACGTTGGGCGAACCCAATCCCTGTGCCTCTATCATTAACTATTGCAAAAGTGGTGGAACAGTTATTTCATATGGCTTGACTGAACACAACGTGCAAAAAGGCAAACTCACAAGGCGGTTTTTCCAATCATGGGGTACGTTTATAAAAATAAAACCTCCAAATATTAGACAGCAACTTTATGACTGCTTTAAATACATGGCATGCAATTCTTTGGAAGTTTTACATGGCCGACATCCTATTTCATTACTGTAATTGACTTAGTTCCTATGGCAGGTAACTGATTGGAGGGTGGCTGTTGGATGGGATTTGACACTGCCTTACTATATTATGTCATCTTATTATGTGGTACTGATTTGTTTTAATTAGTCATTTGATTATTATGTATGTTTATCACTTATTATATTACAAGTGCTTGAAAAATTCCAATAAAAAAAGTATACAAAATAAAAACTTTAAAAGATGTTTCAAATACTTTCTGCAAAAATGTAATGTACATCATGCCTCACTATACAAAGAAAAAATAAAATACTAATACAAACCATATGCTTAAATGAAAATGTATGTACACATTTACATAGAAACTTTCCATGTTATTCCATAGTGTAGTATTACAGGTAACCTTTACCTTCTCTACTTGCTTAGCGTTTCCTGCTGTAGTCAGACGTTCAAAGCTTAGTTGCGCTTCCTCTACCTCTCTGCACTTTTGCTCATAACTTTTTTTGGACTAAATAGGAAATGAAAGAGAAAGCAAACATCAAGATACATTTATAAAGTGCACAAAATCACTGTTAAAGGAAAGCTGTCAGAACCACTAAACATTCCCATATAGCTATACATGACTTTGACCCCTTCAGGCTTGATTGATTTCCCCCAACCTGTGCACTTCATTTTAATCCCTGCTCAAAATGGCAAGCCTGTGCTATTTTAATATACTCTAAGGCTAAGGGCCCTCTTAGTGAAACGCAACATAAAAGATGCGGAGAAAAACATGAAAGTTTATCTCTGTGGATTTTTCAGAGTTTTTGAAAACGCAGCTTTTCCGCTGCAGATTTTTTTTCTGCAATGAGTGAATGGGATTAGCCAGAGGGCTGCGTTTTTGCGAAGTGGGGCAAAAATGGCTAATCCCATCCACACATGGCAGAAAAAGCCACAGCGGAAATGCTGCAATTTCAAAAATGCTTGCGTTTTTGCAAATCGCAACAATTATACCTACAGAAACGCATTTTCCATATAGGTGTAATAGAAGGTCTGGAAAACTCTGTAGACTTTCTGTGAAAAACACTGTGGAAAAGACCACAGTGGAAATGCGTTTTTCAGCTGCGGCTTGCTACATGGGGCCTTAGCCTTAAGTGGTATTCCTAAAATAGAAACTTGTAACATGTCCTCACGGTATATCCGCAGACCAGCACTGGTTTTTCCTATGTACATTAGCCAAAACTTTTCATTATGATCTTTAGGAATAAGAGACATCTGAATTGGTACTTAAAATGCCAGCTGAGAATTGGTGCATATCCACTCCCAAAATCCACATAGCTTCTATAACATTTCTGTTCTATAGGATCCCTTCTTTAGAGAACTTACCTCCATTGTCTTCTTGTATAACGTCACTTTATTTTTCTGGAGTCGCTCCATTGCATTTTCATACTGTGCGCAGGAAATTACAATATTGTTAGCTACAGAATAAAGTTCTTGTAGTAGTAGTAGTAGTAGTAAGAATATAATACAATCACACACATTAAGAATCAGTAAGGCTGGATTCACACCTATGTTGGAATCTCTGTCCGTAGGAAACTCTGCTGCAGAATCCTCTTAAAATCGATGGAGAGAAAAGTCCTGGGGAGAGAAATAGTCTATGGGGTCCGCGGGTTTCAGCATGTAACCGCTTTTTTAAGTGGACAGGATTTTCATCAATCGGGTCCCCATGTGGACCCAAACGCTGGAAACCCGAACGCTAGTGTAAACCTAGCGTTAGACTAAGACTGTGGCTGTGATAATCAATGTGTTTAAATCGACACTATATCAATGGACAACTATTCTCTGATATACCGTGTTTCTCCTAAAATGAGACCTACCCTGAAAATAAGCCCTAGCTAGATTTTCCAGGTTTTTTGCAGTAGGCTTGAAATATAAGCCCTACTCCAAAAATAAGCCCTAGCTAGTTTAACTCCTAAAAGATGGCGGCCCCCAACCCCAATGTGCACCGAGAGCAAGGCAGGTGGTTTGGACTCCGCAACCAGAAATGAATGCACACGCGGTAGTTCAAGAAAAGAATATATATTTACTATAAGTTAATAAAGGCTATTTGAAGGTAAAATGACAGGGATAAAGACAAGCAAAATATACAATATAGCATGAACAATTTCAAGGCAAATTCTGCAATGGTTTCTACTTTTACTCTGTCCACTTCTGCAGTATGGACACTGAATGAACAATATACTCAAAACTATCCCTAACTGACCCTGACATCACATTTGGGTGCACCCCCTTTTCCCCAGTGGTCCAGGTGGACCGCTTACAGTCCGTAGAAGCGCGCGGTGGGTCCCAAAGTCGTTCCTTTCTTTTATAGTGAAGCGTCCTCTCCTCACTGTTATCAGGATCTCAGGAGAAATGAAGTCCTCTTTAACAGGGAAACCCAATGAATGCAATGTAATCCAACAGCAGATTCCACTCAGCACACTGACAGTCCTGCCGAATCCATACACTGAGCTGGGATGTAAGCCGGGATTTAGCAGGTGCTGTCCAGTACATCAACAGCACTGCGAGTCTCTATCTGTGGTATCCATATACACAGTCACAATGTCAGTCTCACTGATCAGCCACTGAGCACAGTTCCTTTCACGTGGACTCACTAGTCCTGTTGTCTCTTTACACTCTGTTTGTCTCTGGACCAAGATACAGCTTAGTTGTACAAAAAAATATCCACACCAGTTCAACACAGCACAGACACCTGTCTTCTCTCTTGCCAAGATGGCTGCTGCTCTCTGTCTCGTCACTTCCTGCTTCTCTGCTCACACTCTGTCTGCAGAACAGGCAGGCTGACATAAAAGGGGGGGGTCTCACTCCAGCATCATGTCACAATTACAATGGCTGCTGTCTTAAAGGAACAGAATCACAGAAATACATTCAACATTAACAATTTATACAGACAAATAAAGCTTAGGACAACATTGGCTGTCTCTTACATATTCCCCCCCACTTTAAGATTGGCAGTCCCTGCCTATGACTGTATATCCAGAGGGTTGTACTTTTATGCACAGGGTGGTAGTATACCGATGTATGGCAGGCCAAACAAACTCATCCTGCGCATACCGAACAGGGGGAATACCAGCATTTGGCCTAGTGGTCCATCTGAGGACCGGTGGTATATTATGGGGTGCTGCAGCTATGGGCTGAGAAGGACCAGTGGATTCCGCACCAGAGGGGGCACAGGCCGGAGATACAGTAGTCACAGGTGGAACATCCCCAGGAGCAGGGATCGGCCAACAATCATCCTCCTCGTCGGAGACCCATTCCGCACCTCCATTCTCTGACTGTGGGAGCTCATTCACATTGGCAGGCCCATCATGATTTGTCCCTTCAGAATGACACAGGCGCAACATATTTCGGTGAAGTACTCGAACACAATCAGTTCCTTCTTTCTGGACCTGGTACACTGGCCCATTCGCATACTTGCGGCCAACAACACGATACGGCAAAGCCTCCCATCGGCTTTCCAATTTCCCTTGGGGTTTCTTGACACGAACTAGCACCAGGTCGCCTGGTTGCAATGGTGCTTCTTGCACTGGGGTCTTATCAGGATGGGGATGTTCTTGCAGGTGCTGCCGCACCAATCGATGGATCGTCTCAAGTCTCTGCCGGTGCGCCCGCACCCAAGAGGTTGGATCCCTCGGAGGGAACCCATCCACATCATCCAACTGTAATTCTCCTATACTTCGCCCAGACCGCCCAAAGAGAAGTGTATAAAGAGAGTACCCCGTTGTAGAATGGACCTGATTGTTATAGGCCCACACCATTTCAGACAAGAACTGAGGCCACTGTAACTTCTTGTCTTCCTCCAGAGTCCGCAGCATCTGTAGCAGAGTTCTGTTGAATCTTTCACAGGCCCCATTTCCCTGAGGGTGGTATGGAGTCGTGTGCGACTTCTTTATCCCGTAGATACGTTGAACTTCTTTCATTACGTGTCCCTCAAAGCAGGCGCCCTGGTCGGAGTGGATGCGTTGGGGACACCCATATACTCGAATGAAATCTTGGCACAGAGCACGAGCTGCTGACTCAGCTGTCTGGTCCTTGGTGGCGGTTACCACCGCAAATTTGGTGAAGTGATCCACCATTACGAGGCAATACTGGTGTCCGCTATTGGATGGGCCAACCATTAGATAGTCTATCATGACGATTTCTAAAGGTTCCTGGGTCACGATGGTTTGCAGGGGAGCTCTCTGTTCTATTGCCTTATGGATCTCACAAGTTCGACAGCTGCGGCATACTTCTTCGACCATTTGACGAAGACCAGGGCAGTAAATCAGTCGCTGTAACCAACGAAAGGTCTTCTCATGACCAAAATGTCCATTCTTATTATGAGCCTCAACTGCCAACGAGCGAGCCAGTTCACTAGGCACCACAATTTGGTATCGAATGTCGATCTCAGAAGGTAAATAGACCTTTCAGCATAGCACTCCATTTTTCATCTCCAACTTTTCCCACTGACTCAGAACAGATAATATCTCACGTGTCAGTCGTTCTCTTTCCTCTCTACAGGGCTTCTGGCCTTTCTCAACACACTTGATCATCTGCGCCAGCCCCTCATGGGTCTGTTGTATCTGTGCCCATTCCTGTCGTGAGGGACCAAAGAAAGGAGCCGTTTCAGTCCCCTCCATCTCAAACTGATTAGCGGCGGCCAAGGCCTGTGAAAATCTGCTGAAGTCGGGCACCTCCACATGCTCCAACTCATGATCCACGTCTACTGTGGGGGTCTGGGCGGTTACCCTAGAAAGTCCGTCAGCATTCTGGTTCTCTGTCTTGGACCGATACTTAATGCGGTAATTGAACTTAGACATTCGGGCTATCCACCTCTGCTCTAATGCCCCGAGCTTGGCATTTTCCAGGTGAGCTAGTGGGTTGTTGTCAGTCAGTACTAAAACTTCAGCACCGGTCAAATATTCAGAGAATTTCTCGGTCATGGCCCATACCAGTGCCAACAGCTCCAACTTAAATGAACTATAATTCTCGGGGTTTCTTTCAGAATCTCTCAAAGACCGGCTGCCGTACGCTATGACCCTCTCCTGGCCATCCTGAAGCTGGGAAAGCACTGCTCCAAGACCATACAGGTTTGCATCTGTATACAGCTGGAACGGCAAGTGGTAATCAGCATATGCCAAGATTGGGGCTGTTGTCAGTGCATCCTTCAATGCCTGGAAGGCTTGTTCCTGTTCAGGTCCCCACTTCACGGACCGGTTCTTTGGACCACCGGATGTGCCTCGTAGGAGAGCATTAAGTGTTGCTGCTACCTTGGCGAAATCCTTAATAAACCGTCGATAGTAACCGGCTACTCCAAGGAACGCCCTCACTTCTCGCAGGGTAGTCGGTATTGGCCAATCTTGAACAGCCGCTATCTTGTCTCTTGATGGTCTCACCCCTTCTCCTGATACGCGGTGACCCAAGTAATCAATTTCAGATTGGAACAACCGACATTTACTGGTTTTCAATTTGAGCCCATCTTCCCGCAATCTTCGAAATACTTGCCCCAACTGGTGGAGATGGTCTTCAAAGGTCGCAGAATACACTATAATGTCATCCAAGTAGATGAGAGTGAACTCAAAGTTGAAGTCACCGAGACATTTCTCCATCAACCGCTGAAACGTTCCGGGTGCATTTGTCAACCCGAAGGGCATCCGGTTAAATTCGTATAGTCCCATGGGCAAGATGAATGCCGTCTTCTCCTTGTCTTTTGTGGCCATCGGCACCTGCCAATACCCACTAGCCAGATCTAGTGAGGAGAAGTACCGGGCTCTCCCCAGCGCTGAGAGAGACTCCTCAATCCGTGGCAAGGGGTAGGAATCTCGTACGGTGCAAGCGTTTAACTTCCGATAGTCTACGCAAAATCGGATGGACCCATCTTTCTTTCTTACTAACACCACAGGAGCCGCCCAGGGACTTTGGCTTTCTTGGATGATCCCACCCTGTAGCATCTTAGCTAACAGTTCTTTCACTTCCTGATACAACTGTGGAGGAATTTGTCGGTAGCGCTCTCTAATTGGAGGGGTGTCTCCTGTGGGAATCTCATGGTAGATCCCTGTGGTACATCCAAAATCTTCAGCATACCGTGCAAAGGCGGCTCGGTTCTCCCACAACAGCTCATCTACCTTCTGCACCCATTCCAGAGAACATGAACTTGCATCCATCTTCATCTGTTCTCGAATTGCACGGCCATTCCATTCAGAGGTGGGTTCCTCATCTTCTCCCATGGACACAGTTACGGTCCACTCATCCCTTTCAGTCGGCTTCAGCTGCATTGGAGTTACTTTCCTTACTTCCTCCGGAGTCACATAGATGTTAGCCAGCTGCCTCCCTGGGGTCAGGTCCACACTCTGGTCCTGAGTGTTTACACATCGAAGTGGTACTCTTCCATTGCGAACTATTGCCAAGGAGCGGGCCACTAGCGGATCAACACCTCCTTCGGCTGCCTGCAGTGGTTCTACCAACACAGCTATGCCCTCTAGTTTCCGACAGGTGCCTACGGGCATGGACACTATTGTCTCCCGACTGGGTGGCAGTGTAACTATTGTATGCAAAGGAACTGAAATTCGAGCCAGAGGACGTTGTGCATCCGAACTTTTCTGTAAGCCACATGTCCGGATCAGCCGCTGGAAAGCTGTTTGAGTAGGCCGATGGGTGGTGGTTTCTTTCCAATAACCGTGACCTTTCTTTTCAAAGAGGATCTGATCTAATTCTTTTAACACATTCATCCCCAAAATGACAGGGACCTTTACTTCATGTGACTCCTGTACCACCACAATGCCTTTCCTACCTAGATCTTGGCCACATACCCGGACATTCATCCAGGCCACTCCCACGACTGGAACTGGTAACTGGTTAGCTGCGACCACTCGTACGAATGTATGGGGATCATATTTCACATGTTGCTGGAAGTACCGTTCATAACAGTCTCTACTCAAGGTCGTTACTTGGGAACCCGTGTCAATCATCCCGGTAACCGGAATACCCTCCATTTCCACCTGTATAACAGGACTTGCAGCGATCAGGTCATCATTAGGGCATTCTCCCCACATAGTCTTCTTGTCAGTCTCCCCTACTACACGCCCTACAGCAGCAGGGGACTTCAGTTTAACGGCGGTCTCTCATAAGTTTGTCGCTGCTCTGGACATCTAGCAGCAACGTGGCCCATCCGTCCACACTCCCAGCAGCGTATCTCCTGTCGTTCTGGCCATCTGTTTGGGCCCCTTCGGTAAGCCCCTTCGATTTCTCCTGAGCACTGCACTAAATGATTTGGACCCCTTCGGTAGGTCCTATCCTCATCCCTCCAGCGGGGTGGTGGGTGATTCTGATTTTCTGGGTATGGACGGCTCACCCTTTCACCTCCAGTTTTCTGGAAGTCTGCAATTTTCATAGAATGTTCATCACAACGGGTGTGCAAGTGTTCCATTTGCTCTTGAAGTTTCTGCATTACTGTGAGAATTTCTTTAACCGTCCCCTTTTCTACTGTCTCTGAGCCAGAACTAGCCCCCTGTGACAAAGTAACTCCAACTGCGGTCTGGGGCCTCGGGACCATACTATTGGCACGGGAGATGGCCTCTACCTGTACATCATGGAATTTAGCATCAGTCTCTCGTCGTATAAAATCCTGCATAGTCACAGTTAAACTGCCGTCACGTATCCCCAGGACAAACTGGTCACGGAGAGTCCGATCAGGGTTACAGAAGGCTGGCGAGCCCCCTCTTTCCTTCCCTTGAATATCTCGGAGCAGTTCTTGTAGGGCATTTGCATATTAGGGAAGGCTTTCATTCTCCTGTTGTACCCTCTGGAAGAACCGAGCCTGCAGAGACCCCAGCAATGCAGTTTCTCCATAGATGGTTTCTAGAATCTGGACTACTTGCTCAAATGTCTGCCTTTGTTCAAATGGCCTCAGTATCACCGTGGTCTTAGCATCCCCTTGTAATGTCAATATTGCTATCTCTACTAGTACTTCTGGTGCGGTCTGGTACATTCGCTGTATCATTCGTATCTGTTCCACCCACATACTCACTGACATATTATTGCCATCAAATTTAGCTAACTGACTCATTATAGCCCCTGCTAGCATTCTTCCTCCAGCACCATTCTCCCGAACGGGTGCGTCACCGTCCATTCTGGTAAGCGGATCCTGCCGACTACGCCAATTTGTGCACCGAGAGCAAGGCAGGTGGTTTGGACTCCGCAACCAGAAATGAACGCACACGCGGTAGTTCAAGAAAAGAATATATATTTACTATAAGTTAATAAAGGCTATTTGAAGGTAAAATGACAGGGATAAAGACAAGCAAAATATACAATATAGCATGAACAATTTCAAGGCAAATTCTGCAATGGTTTCTACTTTTACTCTGTCCACTTCTGCAGTATGGACACTGAATGAACAACATACTCAAAACTATCCCTAACTGACCCTGACATCACATTTGGGTGCACCCCCCTTTTCCCCAGTGGTCCAGGTGGACCGCTTACAGTCCGTAGAAGCGCGCGGTGGGGCCCAAAGTCGTTCCTTTCTTTTATAGTGAAGCGTCCTCTCCTCACTGTTATCAGGATCTCAGGAGAAATGAAGTCCTCTTTAACAGGGAAACCCAATGAATGCAATGTAATCCAACAGCAGATTCCACTCAGCACACTGACAGTCCTGCCGAATCCATACACTGAGCTGGGATGTAAGCCGGGATTTAGCAGGTGCTGTCCAGTACATCAACAGCACTGCGAGTCTCTATCTGTGGTATCCATATACACAGTCACAATGTCAGTCTCACTGATCAGCCACTGAGCACAGTTCCTTTCACGTGGACTCACTAGTCCTGTTGTCTCTTTACACTCTGTTTGTCTCTGGACCAAGATACAGCTTAGCTGTACAAAAAAATATCCACACCAGTTCAACACAGCACAGACACCTGTCTTCTCTCTTGCCAAGATGGCTGCTGCTCTCTGTCTCGTCACTTCCTGCTTCTCTGCTCACACTCTGTCTGCAGAACAGGCAGGCTGACATAAAAGGGGGGGTCTCACTCCAGCATCATGTCACAATTACAATGGCTGCTGTCTTAAAGGAACAGAATCACAGAAATACATTCAACATTAACAATTTATACAGACAAATAAAGCTTAGGACAACATTGGCTGTCTCTTACACCAAAGCAACACACCTGTACCCAGGGCAGGTCCCCACTGCCATAGCTACTGTTTCGGGTCTCAGCTAATGTATAGCGGAGACCTGGAGTTAATGCCCGCGATCAGAGTAGCACAACCGCCCCGGGCCAGAGTCCGTGACCACCCCCCCCCCAAACCCACCCCCCAAAGCAGAACAACTGTCCCCCGTACCTTTCTAGTTGCAGTCCCTTGTGGGAGCCGACCTGTTCCTTTGAAAGTCGGGAGCCTTATGAAGACTCCCAGGCCTGTCAAAGGAATATTACTATTGAGGCTGGTCTATGACAAACCTCAATAGTAATGTGGAGAATATCCCATAGACTGAAATACGTTGTATTGCAGTCAATGGGACGACTGCAGGTTCAAGCCCCCTAGGGGGGATTAATATTAAAAAAAAAAAAAAAAAAAAGTTCAAGTCCCCCCCACTTTCACTAGAATACATATAAAACTAAAAAAATTACTGCGAAACACATACACATGAGGTACCCCTGTGTCCAAAAACACCCAGTCTACAAACTTAAACAAAAATTTTTCCTGTATGGTGAACACCGTAGTAGGAAAAAAAAAAATCAAAAGTGCCAAACCGCCATTTTTTCTCTGTTTCACCTCTGATAAAAATTGAAATAAAAAGTGATCAAATGTGTGACTGTTGTTCATGGAAAAAATTAAGACCTACCCCGAAAATAAGCCCTAGCCCTTTTTTTGGAGAAAAATATATAAGACCCTGTCTTATTTTCAGAGAAACACGGTACTTAAAAGTGTATTCATCAAAAAAAAACAAACATTTATAGTTATAAGATTATGGGAAGTATGTCCCCATCATCATTAAGAGTGCAACAAGTTTTGAGCAAGTGAAACCTGGGCCATTTGTTTTTGTGATCAGTGAGGGTCCCAACTATTGGATCCCCTTCAATCAGACATGCATGGTATGATGTCATTTTCTGTTAGTTATTGCCATTTCTATGATCTGAATTCATTTACCCAGACAGGACCGAAAACCCCTTTAATAGACCAAAGAGAAAAAGCTGTTTAGTAGTAAAAAAAAAAAAATACTATGTCCTAAAATATGTTACACAGAATTAGTTTTCTTGTTTTATGAGTTTTGAATATGTTTTTGTTAGTGTACAGAACAAAACCACATTTCAGGTGGAAACACACTGGAAAATATTCAGCAATAGGAAAATGGTAAAAATGTTTCACAAATTTGTCTCTGGGAATAATGTTGGTCTTTTTGACAGATAATTACATAAACAGGGAATATCAATCATTTATAATATTTAAAGATAACATATATTTTGCATTCAATTTAGCTCAATTTATGTGCTGTGACTTTCTAGATGATAGATTTCTGACGTGATATTTCTAGAAGTAATATGCCCATTTTTACTTTTCTTTTAAACATTTACCTTTTTCCTCAGCTCCTTCTGCCTCTGTCTGAAGTCTTCTAAACTGTGAAGCTCTTCTCTTAATGTTGTTGCAAGCTGGATATGAGAATTTCCAATACTCTCAATTTCTAAGATAAAAATCAGTGATAAATTTTAGTAAGGTCACAGGAAACAAACTTTATCTAACGTACAATTTTGCAAACCCCTGAGTTTCTGATATATATCCATCATGATTCATTTTGTAATTGACCCTGAAGGATCCCATACAATATATTTGTCAAGATTCCTTTATTTATGACAAAAACATAGTTGGGCCTCTACACAAATCACAATTATGACCAATCATAGACTATTGTGACCAATTTTGGGCCCCAGTGTACAAGAAGGACATAATCAAACTAAAGTCGACTGCAATAGTCTTCTTGACTACAACAGTTCCCACTATAAAAAATGGAAGAACAATATACCCTATAATAAATTCCGCAGGATTAGGCGAAACTGCACATTAGACCAGGATTACGAAAATCAGAGTAAAATCATCACACAAAGATTTTCTGAAAAACATTACCCTATAGGAATAATCACATCAACACAGCATAAAGCGAAATAACTCATCTAGCTTGATTGTATCAAACCTTCCACTAGAACCCGTAAAAAACCCTCTCAGTTTAATTTCATAACCACTTACAATTACAGAGATCAACATGTCAAATTCATACACTCGAAACACTGGCCACTTTTAACAAATGACCCCTTTCTCAAGAAAACACTCCCCAAAACACCCATTGTCACCTACAGACGTGCCAGAAGCCTAAAAAACCCTACTAGCCACATGTAGACCGAGAGAACCTAAGATTTCCGAAGTGACCACTATTCAGTCTAAACCCATACATGGGGGTAGTTACAAATGTAACACGGCTAGATTTAAATGCTGTATCAACATTACTCATGGACCAACCACAATCACCAGCAATTCTACAGGTGAAACTTCGCAAATCAAACTGCACCTTACATGTAACTCATCTTTTGTCATCTATGTGATTCATTCCCAGTGTAGCCTGCAATACGTGGGGCACACCACTATGCAAGCCAAGCATCACTACTCTGTCCTCCCCCTCCTCGATCTCTCCTCTGCCTTTGACACTGTCAACCATTCCCTCCTGTTAGAAACGCTCTCATCCCTTGGCATCTCAGACCTGGCCTTTTCCTGGATCTCCTCGTATCTCACCAATCACATATTCAGCGGCTCCCACTCGTATACCACCTCCCCGCCACGCCCTCTTTTTGTAGGTGTCCCCCAAGGTTCCTTCCTAGGACCCCTCCTGTTCCTCATCTACACCCTTGGCCTTGGCCAACTCATAGAATCTCATGGTTTCCATTACCATTGCTATGTTGACGACACCCAAATATATCTCTCTGGACCAGACATTACCTCTCTGTTGTCCAGAGTTCCAAAGTGTCTAGCAGCCGTAGCCTTCTTTCTCTCTTCCTGCTTTCTCAAACTCAACATGGAGAAAACGGAGTTCACAATCTTCACCCTTTCTCGCACAGCCCCCCTACCTGACCTATCTATCAAAATTAATGGAACCACACTCACCCCAGTCCCACGGGTCCGCTGCCTTGGGATAACCTTAGACTCTGACCTATCCTTCAAGCCGCATATTCAAACCCTTAACACCTCCTGCTGCCTCCAACTCAAGAACATCCATCGAATCCGCTCCTTCCTCACCCCTGAAACTACTACTAAAGCTAGTCCACGCCCTCATAATCTCTTGCTTAGACTACTGTAACACCCTCCTCCATGGCCTCCCAGCTAACACTCTTGCCCCCCTCCAGTCCACCTTAAACTGTGCTGCTCGCTTAATATACCTCTCCGCCCGTTCTTCATCAGCCGCTCCCCTCTGCCATTCCCTTTACTGGCTACCCATTGCCCAGCGAATAGAGTTCAAATTACTAATGCTGACATACAAAGCCATCCACAACCTGTCCCCTCCATGTATCTCCGACCTAATCTCCCGCTACCTGCCCACACGTAACCTCTGATCCTCCAAAGACCTACTCCGCTCTGCTCTTATCCGCTCTTCACACAATCATCTCCAAGACTTCTCCCTTGCATCTCCCATACTCTGGAACTCATTACCAAGACACATAAGACTGTCCCCCAGAGTCACCAGCTTCAAGGCGGCCTACAACCTCCAATAACACTACTGTCACCATACCACTCAACTTCTGTCTCTAACCCTCTTTCCTCATAGATTGTAAGCCCTTGCGGGCAAGGTTCTGTATCCCACTGTGCCAGTTGGTTACTGTCAGTATTATGTATGTTTTGTATATTTTGTGTATGTACAGTGGGGAAAAAAAGTATTTAGTCAGCCACCAACTGTGGAATTTCTCCCATTTAAAAAGATGAGAGAGGCCTGTAATTGACATCATAGGTAGACCTCAACTATGAGAGACAAAATAAGAAAACATATCTAGAAAATCACATTGTCTGATTTTTTTTAAGAAAATAAGTATTTGGTCACCTACAGTGCTGGCCAAAAGTATTGGCACCCCTGCAATTCTGTCAGATAATACTCAGTTTCTTCCAGAAAATGATTGCAATCACAAATGCTTTGGTAATAATATCTTCATTTAATTTGTCGTCAATGGAAAACCACAAAAAGAATTGTCAAAAAGCCAAATTGGATATAATTCCACACCAAACATAAAAATGGGGGTGGACAAAAGTATTGGCACCCTTTGAAAAATCATGTGATGCTTCTCTAATTTGTGTAATTAACAGCACCTGTTACTTACCTGTGGCACATAACAGGTGGTGGCAATAACTAAATCACACTTGCAGCCAGTTGAAATGGATTAAAGTTGACTCAACCTCTGTCCTGTGTCCTTGTGTGTACCACATTGAGCATGGAGAAAAGAAAGAAGACCAAAGAACTGTCTGAGGACTTGAGAAGCAAAATTGTGAGGAAGCATGAGCAATCTCAAGGCTACAAGTCCATCTCCAAAGACCTGAATGTTCCTGTGTCTACCGTGTGCAGTGTCATCAAGAAGTTTAAAGCCCATGGCACTGTGGCTAACCTCCCTAGATGTGGACGGAAAAGAAAAATTGACGAGAGATTTCAACGAAAGATTGTGCGGATGGTGGCTAAAGAACCCCGACTAACATCCAAACAAGTTCTAGCTGCCCTGCAGTCCGAGGGTACAACAGTGTCAACCCGTACTATCCGTCGGCGTCTGAATGAAAAGGGACTCTATGGTAGGATACCCAGGAAGACCCCACTTCTGACCCAGAGACATAAAAAAGCCAGGCTGGAGTTTGCCAAAACTTACCTAAGAAAGCCAAAAACTTTTTGGAAGAATGTTCTCTGGTCAGATGAGACAAAAGTAGAGCTTTTTGGGAAAAGGCATCAACATAGAGTTTACAGGAAAAATAAAGAGGCCTTCAAAGAAAAGAACACGGTCCCTACAGTCAAACATGGCGGAGATTCCCTGATGTTTTGGGGTTGCTTTGCTGCCTCTGGCACTGGACTGCTTGACCGTGTACATGGCATTATGAAGTCTGAAGACTACCAACAAATTTTGCAGCATAATGTAGGGCCCAGTGTGAGAAAGCTGGGTCTCCCTCAGAGGTCATGGGTCTTCCAGCAGGACAATGACCCAAAACACACTTCAAAAAGCACTAGAAAATGGTTTGGGAGAAAGCACTGGAGACTTCTAAAGTGGCCAGCAATGAGTCCAGACCTGAATCCCATAGAACACCTGTGGAGAGATCTCAAAATGGCAGTTTGGAGAAGGCACCCTTCAAATCTCAGGGACCTGGAGAAATTTGCCAAAGAAGAATGGTCTAAAATTCCAGCAGAGCATTGTAAGAAACTCACTGATGGTTACCGGAAGCGGTTGTTCGCAGTTATTTTGTCTAAAGGTTGTGCTACCAAGTATTAGGCTGAGGGTGCCAATACTTTTGTCCGCCCCATTTTTGGAGTTTTGTGTAAAATTATCAATGATTTGACTTTTTTTTTCATTCTCTTTTGTGTTTTTTCATTGCAAGCAAAATAAATGAACATATTATTACAAAAGCATTTGTGATTACAATCATTTTCTGGAAGAAATTGAGTATTATCTGACAGAATTGCAGGGGTGCCAATACTTTTGGCCAGCACTGTACATACAAGCAAGATTTCTGGCTCTCACAGACCTGTAACTTCTTCTTTAAGAGGCTCCTCTGTCCTCTACTCATTACCTGTAGTAATGGCACCTGTTAGACATTGTTATCAGTATAAAAGACACCTGTCCACAACCTCAAACAGTCGCACTCCAAACTCCACTATGGTGAAGACCAAAGAGCTGTGGAAGGACACCAGAAACAAAATTGTAGACCTGCACCAGGCTGGGAAGACTGAATCTGCAATAGGCAAGCAGCTTGGTGTGAAGAAATCAACTGTGGGAGCCATAATTAGAAAATGGAAGACATACAAGACTGATAATCTCCCTCGATCAGGGGCTCCACGCAAGATCTCACCCCGTGGGGTCAAAATGATCACAAGAACGGTAAGCAAAAATCCCAGAACAAAACGGGGGGACCTAGTGAATGACCTGCAGAAAGCTGGGACTAACGTAACAAAGACTACCGTCAGTAACACACTACGCCGCCAGGGACTCAGATCCTGCAGTGCCAGATGTGTCCCCCTGCTTAAGCCAGTACATATCCGGGCCCATCTGAAGTTTGCTAGAGAGCATTTAGATGTTCCAGAAGAGTATTGGGAGAATGTCATATGGTCAGATGTAACTGTTTGGTAGAAACACAACTCATCGTGTTTGGAGGAAAGTGAATGCTGAGTTGCATCCAAAGAACACCATGCTTTGGGGCTGTTTCTCTGCAAAGGGACCAGGACAACTGATCCGTGTACATGAAAGAATGAATGGGGCCATGTATCGTGAGATTTTGAGTGCAAACCTCCTTCCATCAGCAAGGGCACTGAAGATGAAACGTGGCTAGGTCTTTCAGCATGACAATGATCCCAAGCACACCGCCAGGGCAACGAAGGAGTGGCTTCGTAAGAAGCATTTCAAGGTCCTGGGGTGGCCTAGCCAGTCTCCAGATCTCAACCCCATAGAAAACCTTTGGAGAGAGTTGAAAGTCCGTGTTGCCCAGCGACAGCCCCAAAACATTACTGCTCTAGAGGAGATCTGCATGGAGGAATGGGCCAACATACCATCAACAGTGTGTGCCAACCTTGTGAAGACTTACAGAAAACGTTTGACCTCTGTCATTGCCAACAAAGCATATATAACAAAGTATTGAGATGAACTTTTGTTATTGACCAAATACTTATTTTCCACCATAATTTGCAAATAAATTCTTTAAAAATCAGACAATGTGATTTTCTGGATTTGTTTTCTCATTTTGTCTCTCATAGTTGAGGTCTACCTATGATGTCAATTACAGGCCTCTCTCATCTTTTTAAGTGGTGAGAACTTGCACAATTGGTGGCTGACTAAATACTTTTTTTTCCCCACTGTATGTATGTAAATGTAAAGCACCATGGAATTAATGGTGCTATAAAATAAACGATAATAATAACAATAATAGTATGCACCTCAGGGAACATTTAAACAAACACGGGCCAACATTCTCAAAGGTTTCCAGAAACATAGTGTTTCTAGACACACTGCCAAGTACCACAATTGTGAATTTAGTGGTTTCAAAATCACACCAATTGTAAGGAAATTGCTAGAAGAGCAATTCCCTAGTAGCTCCTGGAGAACCCTGGGGGAAGGGGCACGACAAGACAGTGAGCCCTAAGCTGAACCACCCCGTCCCTGCCTACTTGCCTGAACTGTCCTAGGCGACAGATGGCAACTGGGCAGCAATCCCTACTTAAGAAATAAATGATGACACAGAACGCAGACAAGACAAACAACAACAAAAGGGAGGTCAGCTAGCCAAGGGGTCGGTAACAGTTGAGCAATGCAGTACAGAATAGAAATCTGAGAGAATAGTCAAAGGTAAAGCCAGAGGTCAAGAATAAGAATACAGGTAACAAAACAGTAAGAGTAAATATCCAGCACGCACAAGACAATAGCAATGTGAATGTGAGCAAACAATAAATAGGAAGAAAGAACCAGCCCCAGACTTGATTGGAAGATAGGCTGTCAATCACACAGGTAAGCCTAAAATTAACTATTAGAGGAGCAGAGAGAAACCAAGGTGAAGGAGATGGGTGTGGTGGAAAATCAATTACAGAGGTGAGGGAATAGGACAGTGTTCAGACAATACAAGAAGAACCCAAAGCAAGGAATCACAACCGGACCTGCCTCCTGTGTTGCAGAATGCTGCCAGAGGATGGCGCCAAATCCCGGACGGGAAGGATGTTACACCAATAGACCAAATCACTACCACAAATAGTGAATTACTTAAAAGAAAGGAATTTTTTAGGATATACAGATTAAACACAATGGTACCAGTCGGTTTAAATGAAGCATCTGAAAAGATTTTCTAACCATCATTGTCTATGTCATGTTATTATGCACACTTGAAAAAGGGCTTGTCCCGAAAAGCGTTGTGTGTTTTATCCGCTTGGAATAAAGACTTTACTTGATCTGGAACAGCACTCTTCTGCCTCCTTTTTTGCCTGCATTTGAAATAACTAAACTAGAGAGAGTGCAGAGAAGTGCGACCAAGATTATTAGGGGAGGGGGGGCGGAGCCTAGACGTGGAGCGGAATGGCCGCATAGTTGCAGAGCTCTCGGCCGGAGTCTCTACAAGCGACAGTTTAGCGATGTGCTTTTGGGCTAACCGCAGCTAATACAGAAACATAAAGGTATCCTACCTTCAAGGATGCCACAAAAACGGAAATCGGCGGTGAAACCGCTGAAGATTTCTGACTTCTACCTCCCCCATGGGGGAGGAGAAGAACAAAATGGCGAAGGCCCGCGTCCAAGCCTCAACTCCCTCTAAAGATCCTCCGGAGGAGACGCTCACGCTCTCCGCTCAAAGGAGAGCGCTGTCGGCCCCTTCTCTACCACAGCTGCTGGACGGTGTGGATCAGGAGTTGCCTGGACCTTCTCCCCGGCGGGCCGGGGCCTACATAAACCACGGGCCTCCGCAAAAAAACGCTCCGGGGCCTATAGCTGAAGCGAGCCTGGAGACAAATTACTCACCTACCGCTAGTCCGGTCAAGCAAAGGCCCAGGCTCCAGGAAATCGAATCTCAGGAGGAGGAGGTGAGCAGTAAGATACAGCCTACTTCTCTATCTACTGATTTTTTTGCAGATATCCCTGCAACAGAAAATTTACTTACTGAGGCCTCCATGAAAAATATGCTTATGGCCTTCTGTAAATCACTAACAACAGACATGTCTCTCATGGTGAAACCGCTAGATAGAGATATTAAAGAGCTGAAAAGCCGTACGGTTCATGTGGAAGCTAAAATGGCGGTATTTGTGACTTCACACAATGCGCTTATAGATGCTCACTATGAGGTAGAGAGAGATGTGTCTTTTCTGAAAGCCAAAATAGCCGACTTAGAGGACCGTTCTAGAAGAAATAATCTAAAGTTTAGAGGGATTCCAGAGTCAGTATCTACGAGTAATTTAACTGCATTCCTTCAGGATCTGATACGAGCGTTATTACCGAACCTCACGGAACTGGATTTAACTATTGATAGAGCTCATAGAGTTCCCAGACCATCCCATTTAGATGAAGCTATACCTAGAGACGTTCTTGCAAAGATTAATTTCTATCGCACTAAAGATCTGGTTCTGTCGACTTCCAGGAAGGCGGGTCGCTTACCTGAACCATACCATAAAATAGCCATTTACTCGGACCTATCAGCCTCAACGCTACAATCAAGGAGACAATTTATCCCTATTACCACAGCTCTACGCCAACACCGTATCTTGTATAAATGGGGATTCCCGGTCCGCGTGATCATCTCTAGGGACAATATAGTACACATCATCAAAACTCCGGAGGAAGGAAAAAGCTTGCTAGCCACATGGAACATTTCGACTGTCGATCCACCACCTAAACAAACCCCTGGTCCCGTGTCTGATGGTTGGCGCCAAGCGAGGACCCAAAAACGTCCACCTAAAGGGCTACAAAGCTAGAGACTCACCTATTTTTGGATTCCGTATGTCCACTGTTGGTGAACTTATCCCCCCAGGATTACGACAGCTGCTGGTCCGCTGTACCATGTTCCTTTTTGTTTTTGTTTCTTTCTCGATTTTGCTCAGATGGTTTATCCATAGGTTCTGTAACTTGCATGGTTTGTTTTTTCTTTGGTTCTGGCACATTGGGCGAAGTGAATACAAAGGGTGGAGACATCTTCACTGCATACGAACCTTGACACTCCCTGGTAGAAGTGGTTGTGGTAAGACTTGTATAGCGTTTATAAATGTACATTATGGTACTTAAAATTGTGTCCATGAATGTCAGGGGTTTGAACTCCCCTCAGAAAAGAGCCAATTTATGGCGTGAGGCCCGAGCTCAAAGCTGTGACATTCTTGCAATACAAGAGACACACCTTTTAAAGGCAGACGCTAATCGCGTTCAACACCCAGCGTATCCACATGTGTTTCATGCTCACTATTCTTCAAAGCGTAGAGGTACATTGATTGGGATTAGAGATTCAGTAGCGTTCCAATTATTGTCGCAATATGCGGACCCGGGGGGGCGGTTTATAATAATAGTATGCACCCTTAACAATGTCACTTACACATTAGTATCGGTTTATGCCCCAAATAAGAAACAAGTGGCATTCCTGGGGAGACTTGTAAGGGCGGTAGAAAAGAGGAAGCAGGGATGTTTGATATTAATGGGAGACTTTAATATGGCTCCAGACCCGCTAGTGGATACCACTTCTGGCAGGGTGACACGTCACCCCTCTTTCTCGCAAGCTATATGGAGACACGAATTATTTGATGTCTGGCGTATTCTCCATAATACCAAAAAAGATTATACGTATTATTCTACTGTGCATAATAGCTACTCACGAATCGACTTATTCCTAATAGAGCAGTCTAGCATTCCCCTTGTTAAGAAGTCTGAGATTTCACAAATAACATGGTCGGACCATGCAGCGATAACCATGTCAATAGCAGAAAAATACGAATACGCAAGAACGTATGTATGGAGGTGTAATGAATATCTAATGTCACAGCCAAAATTAAAAGCAACATTAGAGAATGATTTGAAGGAATTCTTTCAAATTAATGCCCCCTCTGCCTCTGGCCCAGACATACTGTGGAACTCTCATAAAGCTTTTATTAGAGGAACGTTTATCCGATTGGGGCATATCGAAAAGAAAAATAGAATGGCAGAAATAGATCGATTGCTTCATCAGATAAGAACTATTGACACTAACAATAAACAATCTCCTTCTTCCTGAAATGCAGCAAAATTAATGGCAGTACGTCATCAGTTGACTGCTTGCTTATTGCACAAATATGAGAAAAACCTGAAGAGGGTTAGAGCTATGTACTATTCTCAATCTAACAAGGCAGGCAAACTCCTGGCATCTAAGTTGAAACTAAAATATGCGAAATCTAGAATCCCATTTATTCTCAGTCAGGACGGTACCTACAAAATTTATGACCCAAGAGGCATCGCTAGCGCCTTTAGAACTTTTTACGAAAGCCTATATAATTTGGCAGACGACTCCTCTGTGGTCCCTCCCACAAACAATGACATTGAGCAATTCCTTAGAGCTGCTCAGCTACCAACACTCAATGAATCACAGCTGGAATCATTGAATGCACCTATCACCTCGGCGGAGTTGTCGGCCATAGTTAAGTCACTGCCATCTCGCAAGTCTCCAGGCCCTGACGGCCTTACTAATGAATATTACAAATGTTTCTTCCCAGTCCTGATGAAACCGCTGCTAGCATTTTTGACGGATGTGGTTGATTCTGGCACTATCCCAAAAGAAAATCAGGAACCCCTGGTAGTTACACTGCCGAGGCCGGGCAAACCCACCACCAACCCCCAAAATTTCCGACCCATATCGCTATTGAACTCAGATCTAAAAATTTATGCCAAATTAATAGCAAACAGATTGGCAGTCTGTCTTCCAAATTTAATAAAACATGATCAGGTGGGGTTCGTTAAAGGGAGACAGTCATACGATAACACTAGACGCATTTTAAACCTCATACACCACATTGACTCTAAGAAGGAAGAAGCGGTGATCCTCGCATTGGACGCAGAGAAGGCGTTCGATCGCATTTGCTGGTCGTATGCCTTCTTGGTGCTTAGAAATATGGGGTTCTCTGGAGCTATTATAAGAGCGATTGGGGAGTTATATTCTGCACCTTCTGCGAGAGTGTTCACCAACGGAGTAGTTTCAGATCCTTTCCTGATAAAGAACGGGACCAGACAGGGATGCCCCCTGTCGCCCCTGATATTTATTCTTTCCATTGAACCATTAGCTCAAGTACTTAGATTAGATCCGGGAGTGGGAGGTATTGACATAAGAGACAAAACTCACCTTATATCACTCTACACTGATGATATTATTCTCACTCTGTCTAAACCGCAAACATCTATTCCTCGCCTAATGGATATTATTAACGACTTCGGGCGATTATCGTATTATAAATTAAACATGGCCAAATCACAGGCACTGCCTCTGCACGTTCCCCAACACACGCTCCAATATTTGAAATCAATTTATAATTTTGAGTGGAGGGAGGACAGTGTTCAATATTTGGGGATACAGATGACAGCGTCCCCAGGGTCCCTCTATAAAAGTAATTATGCCCCAATGTTAAAAACATTGCAAGAAGAAACGGAGAGAATGTCTAAAACAGATGTCTCATGGATAGGGCGGGTAGCCGCTTTTAAAATGTTGCTATTGCCTAGACTCTTATACCTGTTCCGCATGCTCCCAATGTTCATCCCTGTTTCCGTCTTTGAAACAGCTCAAAGGGTGATCTCGAAATATATATGGAATGGTAACAGACCTAGAATTAATAAAAGCTTTCTATTCAAACAGCGGGAGGCAGGAGGACTGGGGGTACCAGTAGTGAGGAACTATTATATAGCATCGCTGGTCACTCAATGCGCAAGGTGGAAATCAATGGATTCTTCGGTTCCATGGCTACATATAGAGCAGGCGTTTATATCCCCCCTAAAATTGGAAGATGCGCTATGGTTGCCTTTTTGGGACATCTCGGCCCCTGGATCCTTCTCTCCAGTCATGTGTGCCTCGTTATCGGCATGGAAGCTACTTCATGGGAAAGCAAACCCTACGAAGTATTTTCATATTACAGAAATGCCCTTATCATTGATGGCCTGGGTGACTTGGAGGTCTCGGATTGGGAATCGAGGGGGATCACGCAGATTTCTCAATTATATTCTGACTCTAGGCAACCTATACCGTTTGAAGAACTAAGACAACAATACGGGATTCATACTGGCGATTTCCTTAAATATTTTCAAATATGGCACTTTGTGTCTAAACACCCTGCGACGACATTACCCCATAATAATTCACTTTTTACCTGGCTGTCGACTAATATGAGGGGACTGCGATTTTTATATGAAAAAATGGATGAAATATCGACTTTCACTAGATCTACCCCATTTCGCTGTTGGGAGAGAGACTTAGGGATAGCCATTACCCCAGAAGAATGGCAACAAACAATTAGATTGATCCATTTGTCTTTGAAATGCAGCACCCATATAGAGACAGCTATGAAAATCATCTTAAGATGGTATAGGACCCCATCTACCTTACAATTAGCATATCCCTCCATGTCTGGAAATTGTTGGAGAGGATGTGGAAGCAGGGGAACACTTCTCCACATTCTGGGAAACTGCCCCAAGATTCGGAACTACTGGGTTCAGGTCTTTGAGCTGTTCAGGCTGTTTGGCCTGCATCTCCCTTATGCCGTACCTATGGCTATCCTGTTGTTTGGGATCCCCGGGGAGTTGAACAGGTATAAACAACTCATCTGTAAAATCTTGACCATAGCCAAATTAATGTTGGTTCAAAGATGGCGGACGATGGCTCCTCCGACACTGTCGGCCCTAGTCTCAGCCATAAACAACACATACTCCTATGAAAGGGTGATCGCAATAGGAAATAACTCTTTTTATAGCTTTGACAAAACGTGGGATGCGTGGACCCACTCTCGATTCGCCATGTAGGGAACCTAAGTTGTTACAAAGAGGTCAATCGCGGGGGAGCAGCGGGTGTGGGGATGGATACCAAACACGCTAACCTAGTTAAAAAACGGAGTAGAGAAGGAGTGCAAGGTTCGGCAGGTGTGTGTCGAATACCATGTGCATAAGCATAAAACCCGTGAATAAAGAATAGATCCCATACAGAGAAATTTCAGCTAAATAATTCATGATAACCCTATGAATGTGCCAAATGTTAGTGTTACTGTTTACTCTATGTAATTTTTCTTATTTGTTTCAGTGGTATACAGTTTACAGAATGTGACTTGATAAGAAATATACTCTATTGTATGTCAAATGTATACTGCACTGTATATATTCTCAGAAAATTTTGAATAAAAATTATTGAAACTAAGATTATTAGGGGAATGGGTGGATTGCAGTACAATAACAGATTAACAAATATTCAGTTTAGAGAAAAACCGACTACGGGGAGATCTAATCCCAATCTACAAATATATCAATGGACATTACAAAGACCATTCTAATGATCTTTTTACTCCTACAGTATGCAGGTGACAGTGATAAAGGGACATCTTCTTCTCCTAGAGAAAAGAACATTTCACCAGCATCATAGATGGAGATTCTTTACCGTCAGAACAGTAAAGCTATGGAACTCACTGCCACAGGATGTGGTGATATGTATTTATAGTTCAAAGAGGGCCTGGATGTCTTTCTTGAAATATTACAGTTATAGATTTTAGATTTTTGTTAAAAAGAAGTTGATCCAGTGTTTTATACTGATTGCCAGATTTGGAGTCAGGAAGGAATTTTTCCACTTACATGGGGTAACTGGCATCAACACTGCAGGGTTATAGGTTGGATCTGATGGACCTGTGTCTTCATCCAACCTCATCTACTATGTGTTTTGAGTGGACAGAATACAGCAGCATGCTACACTATTCTGAACATTGAAAAGCAACATTAAAGTACTAATGGACATTTGAAGAGAGCCATTACAAATGTATGTTGTTAGTGATATACTGAAAAATTCCAGCAGTTTCAAGATTAGAATAAAAAATTTAAAACAGTTAAATTGAAAACATAGCTTACTTACGTTGTTTAAGAATATCAAAGGATTCACGTAGTTTGCTGGAATAAATATACATAGAGCCATTGTAAATTGTAGATTGTGGTTCACACAGGTATATAAGTATGAGGATTGTTTTCATCTTTTATTACTTATCTATTTCAGATTTTATGGCTTATGTTATACCACAAATGTCAAATACTGAACAGTTGCTTGACTAAGGGTTTATTCACACATCCTCTTTTAGCGTACATATGATGTCCTTGTTAATCGTTGACAGTACACAGTCTGGGTCCATAAAAAAACAGCACATTAATGCAGTGAGTTCCATTCAAATGGCTGTGGTCAGTGTAGGAAATATGGCCAACACACAAACCATGTTTCATGGAGAGGACACATTCATGTGAAAATCCCCAAAGGTTTTTTTGGACCAGCCAGAGAAAATGATTCCAAGAGCCCATTCAGCATCTGAATAGAACATATGCATATTCACTTTTATTTGCATGTCATAGTTTATTATCATTGTAGATGCAGAACATATCCATAAAGCCTAATAATTCATTTATATTTATTTAATAAATCCTATAGATGTAGACTCTATGCTAGTGATTGACCTCAAATTCAGTCCCAAATGATGATGTCTTCTGATGGAAATTTGGGGCGCATTACATAAAGCCTGCCCCCAGGGAGGATTCTGTAGTAACCCAATCTCACAGTGTCTCAGGCCAAGTGTTTTCAATGGAATGGAAGTCACCTGTGATTAGCAGGAAACTTTTGAAATAAGTTGCTGGGCTAATTCTCATGTGGATCTATGGCACATCAAACTGCACATTCCAGCCTTATATTTCTGCCACAGATCCTCTACTAAAGGCAAGTTGGATATGCCATAGCAAAATACAGCATGTGTGAACATACCTAAAATAGACATCTGTCTAGGCCAAGCAGTTCTGTCCAGAATTGGCATCACAAGAAACATGTGGGATTTAAAGGGGATATCCAGCTTCCAAAAATCATCTGCAAATACATCCACATCAGTGCTAAATACTCACTATTCTCTTGTACCATTGTGTCCCTTGGTCTCTAGTACTTTCTCTTGGCTTTATTTTACTTGCTGCTCCTTGTATCACTGTTATTTAGATGCATTGAATCTGTGAACACACTACATTTCCCATGACTCATCTGCCTGTGTTTGCTGCTCACAGGGGAAAGGGGGAGTGAGTTTGCAAACAAAACATAACCCCAGCATGTGACCTCGGATGTGGGAGTGATTTATTACCTATGATTTCATTGGAGGGGAGAGTGGAGAATGGAGGGGTACAGAGAGTGAGAGAAATCATGGGAAATGTAGTTTGTTCACAGGTTCACTGCATGTAAATAACAGTGATACAAGGAGTCTCAAGTAAAATAAAGCCAAGAAAAGTTTGCACAAGGGAACAGTGAGTATTTAGCACTGCTGTGGATGTATTTGCAGATCATTTGTGGAAGCTGGATAACCCCTTTAATCTAGTGGGGGAAATTTATTGAGTCATTTGTGTTTTTTTAGTTTAATCTCTGCTTTGTTAAACTATTTCCAGGTATTCTGTGGCTTTATATTTAGTTTGTACTACAAATACAAGGATTTTACTCAACACTTGGCATTTTGCATGTTGGGTATGCCTTAAATCAGGTGACCTTTTTATAAGGGTGAACTTTTTTTATGCACACAGTGTAAGAAATGTCGGCAGTGTAAGAACCGCAACAAAATCTGCAGCAAAAAAGTAGCTTTTCTGCAACGTGGGGCCTTAGCCTAAGCCTACTGTATAAATAACCAGATATGATAAATGTATGTTCTTGTGGTTCTTACTTGATTTCTGTTAACCCTGAAGCTTTTTTTTGCAATTTGAATTAATTCTTTTCCATATTTTTCTTCTGCAATTGCCCTGGTAAAAATAAAAAGGAATGAATAATTTGATTTGGCTGGAATAATGTAATTTAAATAATAAAGTATCTGTAAAGTGACCTGAAAGTGGCCCTGGAAAAAATTGCAAACGGCAGAGTCAATACAAGTACACAGGGCCAGCACAAGTAGCTCTTCCATGTAAAGCAGTCCTGTGTAAAGTAATTTTGCACAGGACTGCTTTACTTGGAGGCAGAGACAGCAGTCCTTTGTAAGTTACCTTGTCAGGCTGAAACTGTAACTTCATGTACAGCAAACATTTCTGTTACACAGGGCTTCCTGCTTTATATGTAAAGGCAGCAGTCCTATGTAAGTAAAGTTACAGGCAGTGGGATCAGTATGGCAATTAAACTGAAGGTGCAGCAGCAGCCGCCATCACACTCACAGTCCACTGACTCCTCAATCTTGAGGCTTTCAGAATTTGGATAAACTCTGAGCCCGGGGAAGGTGTAACATAAAAACAGAAAAACACATTCCTTGGCGCTCTGGTGCTCGTTGCCGCAACCTATTGTTCAGTCGAAACTCTGTGCTTTGGCCCTAGGAACCCATGCACCCCACGTGACCAATGGGGCCAATCACCAGCCTCAGCAGTCGCTGGAGAGGGACTTGTGACATATGTGAGTGACATTACCGATCCCTCTCCAGTGACTGCCTAATTGGCTTCAGCAGTCACATGGGGTGCAGGGGGAATGAGACACGGTGTGCAACCGTATGGGCTGTGGTGTAAGACACTGGAAGGCTGGGGATAGGCGACCCATATTCCAGAAGGCCTACCGAGTAATATACATTGCCAATCCACCCCTATTCAGCAGAAATATCAGACAATTTGTGCAATGGTATTACTGTTTATTGGCCATAGCAACCTGATGCTGGTTGCTATAGACAAATGACTATTAGCATAAAACTTACTTATTGTATATTTAACACAGACTATGTTTTATGTGCTAAATATTTTTATTCAGTTTCTCTGTTTAGGTTGTTGCCAAGTGAGCACATTTTGTGGTTACGTGTTATGCAGCTGGGTTATGGTAGGGATGCGACTGTCACATAAGGCAATATTTACAGCATGCTGTGGTTTTACGCTTGTGTTTTGGGCAGCTGATCTTCTTATATAGACCTCTGTGAATCTTCCAGCTAACCAGGCATTGGAGTTCTGTGGTTTAAAGGAAGAAGCGACCCAGATCTCCTGACTGAAGTTAATTTTTCATAGTTATAACACAACATTTCTGCTGTACACTAGTTTTGAAACTATATAGAGACATTATTGGTGAGGATTGAGGTAAGGATATGCATGGAAGTTTAAAGGGAGTCTTGTCATATGGTTTTCCCACCAAAAAATGCACCAACGTGAGTCGTATGAAGTTTCCATTGGTGCCCTCTGTAATCTTGCTGTTGCAGCAAAGTGAAGTTATAAGTGTTTGAAAGCATAAAAATGTGAATGCAAATTAACCTTAGTCACGGTGGCCAGGAGCAGCTTCAGCCTAGTCACACTGTCTGCTTGCTAATGTACCTCTTAGGTGTGATTGATATCTCCCTTGTGACATCAGGGAGTGAGGGGACTGTAAGGGAGAAGTCAATCATTCCCAGATTAGATGTGATTAGAAAGGGGGCAGCATGATTATGCTGAAGCTGCTCTCCGCTCATCCCAAGTTCCCTATGTGAGCCAAGGTATGCATGTTTGACCACTGATCCTTTCACTTTTATGAGACTGCAAGAGTTATCCATCCTGGAAGTTCCATAGAAGCAGATGGCGCGTTGACCAAGTATGCACACCAGTGCTCCACTGGCATGAGGCATTTAGGCAAACTTTCATAACCAGAGTGATCAGAAATGTATGTACTACTCTGTGGATAGGGAATAAGTGTATATTTGATGTGTATGGTCAACTTTATATTCTTCAAAGTTAGTTTCACTCCATTTTAATGTCCGTTGCTGTAAATCCTCAGGAGATCAGAACAATGGGACATTAAACTCCTCAGACTTTCAATTTATATCAATTATCATTGATTACTATGTTAAATTATAAATGGAATGTCCACCCGCCAGCTTTTCATGATTTTAGATGGAATATAAAGGTGCAGCATGTTTCCTTCTAAAAAAAAAACAAAAATCCAGAAAGTCAAAGGAAAGAACCTTGTTGAGTTTAACATTAAAGCCGGTGGCAAGGAATACAAATGGAAAGTATTCCATCAATCTGACAACTTTAATGATCTGTTCAGATAAGAACAACACATTAAAAAGACAGCATGAAACTACCGTAAGGCCGAGGCCCCATGTGGTGTAAACGCAGCGGCAAAAACACCATGGCAAAAACCGCAGTGTTGTACATTCACTGCAAAGTAGATGGGATTTGGTTTTGGAAATAGCAGATTGTCAATCATACCTATGGAAACGCTTGCGGTTTCCCTATAAGTATAATGGAAGCAGAAAAGAAACCTCTGCAGACTTTTTGTGAAAAGCGCTGCGGGAAAATCCATGATGTGTTCCAACTGCAGTTTTTCCTGCAGCTCTTTTTTACTGTGGCCCGCTACATGGGACCTTAGCCTAAAACAACACTTTTTAACTAATAAATATATTTAGTTAATAAAAATACCAGCTAAGAAGAGATTCTACTGTATAATAACTGTGACACAAGTGATAATAGACAATAAAACGACAACTATTGAAAAATACTCTATTATTGATTCTTGCCTTTGCTTCAGAAGGTCCTCAACATCCTTACAAAACTTTCTTCCATCCAGTAATCTCTGAAGAATGACTTCATATCCTGTATTCAGAATCAAATCTGTACACTAGGAGGAAAGAAAAAAAAGATGATTCACTTATGTCATGAAAAACAAGTGTTTTTATCCGTATCATAATCAGAACTACCACTAGTGTGATGATGTAATGCAGTCTCTGAAATTCTGAGTACTAAACAATACTGTAGCTATGGTGTTAAATACAGTACGTTCTGTAGGATTTTAGAAAAGATTCAATGGCAATAGCAAACTATACAATAAACACTTCATTAAACATATTTATTTAGTGTATATGTATGAAGTGGGCTGCTCCTAGTTGATTCCCTTGCTCTTGCTGTGTCCAAGAGATCTATCAATACCGTTGTGCAAACTTTTCTGAGACTTACATAGCATCTCTCATGGAAACAATGGATCAAGCAGGTTTTCCATTTTATCGATCTTGATAACTTATCATTAGGATAGGCCATCAGTATCAGATCAGTGGGCATCCGACATCAGCTGTCCCCGATGCTCTGGTGTCTCCCAGCATGGTTCAGTCCTGCTGCTACACCACACTGTGATGTCCTGTATCCCTTTCCTTAAGCCACTGATTGGCCTTATCGGTTATGTGCGGCTGGGACTTTCACTGGAAGAAAACACCAGAGCAGCAGGATCGGACCGCGCTGGGAGACATTGGAACACCAGGACAGGGGTTTTTTTTTAATTTTTATCACCTTCCCCTAATTTAAAAACATTTTTTTATCCTGGACAACCCCTTTAATCAGTATGGCTAGCAAAAAAGAGTTTTCCAGTACTAAATATTGATCTATCCTCAGGATAGTTCATCAACAATTGATTGTCAGGAATCCAACACCTGGGTCCCCTGCAGATCAGCTGATTGAAGCGGAACTGCAGTGAACATGCTTCTGCTTTACAGGTCATGCGACACTGCGTTCAATGGTCACATGGCCTGTTTACAGCTCAGTCCTGAATAAGTGAATGGGTCTGAGCTATAATACCAAACATAGCTCCTACACAATGTGCAGTGCTGTGCTTGGTAAGTTGTGAATGCTTGTCTGAATGCAGCAGGCTCTTCAAACAGCTGATTGATGGGGTTGCTGGGTGTTCGACAACCAAGATTTGATATTGATGGCCTATTCTAAGGATAGGTAGTCAATCTTTTAGTCCCAGAAAACCATTTTAACCCCTTCCTGACAACCGCTGTAATAGTACGCCAGAGCTCAGGTATTTAGCTATGGCAGCCACTAGGAGTACTTAGATAAGGCCCCCAGCAGGCATGGGCACCGACATTTTGGCGAGGATTGCTGGCACTGGAACGAGATTCGGAGCTGGCGTTCCATTGCCATGACAACCGAGAGCCTATTGAAGCTCCCAGGCTTCATTATGCCTGTTATACAAATGATGGTATTTTGCAATGCATTGCAATGCATTAGCCCTCATTTGGCTCTGTGAAACAAAAAAAAAGTTATGTGGTCTAGAAGGCAAGGTGTCAAAAACAAAAATTGAAAATCAAAAAATGCTAACGGGAAGGGGTTAAAGTGGTTGTCTAGGATTATGAAAAATTTTGCCGAAGGTAGAAGGCTTAAAAATAACAAACCAAGCAGTTACTTACCTTATGAATTCCCTTCTCTTCCCATTGGCAGGCGTCTGCTCCCTGCCAATGCATATTAAAAGGGCTACACCAGTGACATCACCTTGACAACAGATGACCTCTGCAGCCCATCACTGGTCTCAGTAATACATAACTTAATGAGAATAAGGATTCCCAGTATTTTCTGAACCTTGAGTTTTCTTTCAAGCTTTTCCGGGTATGAGAATGAGAGTTCCCAATCCCCATTATTGGAGCCAAACTGGCTATGCAGGCATGTTCATTTCCCATTACTGATTACAGGTGCATCTCAATAAATTAGAATATCTTTGAAACGTTCATTCATTTCAGTAATTCAGTAATACAATTCATAATCTGCAGTCTTTCATTGATTGTGTGTCCTACTGAACCAGACTGAGGGACCATTTAAAGGTTTAGGAAACCTTGGCAGGTGACACACTGAATTTACAATACTGAACTCTTTTACAATATTCTAATTTTCTTAGATTTGGGTTTTCATTACCTGTAATCCATAATCAACATTTACAGAAATAAAACACTTGAAATAGAACACTCTATGTAAAGAATCTAGAAAATATAGAAGGTCACTTTTTTAATTTCAATTACTGAAATGAATAAATGTTTCAAAGATATTCTAATTTATTGAGATGCACCTGTATGCTATCCTTATGTATTTAAGTCAAAAGTAAATATATATTGTAGATGTGGCCTCTTCTGATTAATACAAGACAGTCATCCATGCTGCTATGCACTCACTGCACATGTACTGTAAAATGTATGCACTGACATCATACATGTCGAAAAAAAAAAAAATTCTTATTGAAGTTAAAGCAGAAACTATGAATAATACTAATAATAATGTTAATAATGGAAAGTATGCTTGCAGCCCTACTACAGTAATCCTAATCCTACTAGAGATAGATAGTTTACCAAACTGAACTTCTGTACATATTTCACAACCTGGGGAAATATTTCAGCATAAACATTTCCTTCCTGTGCTCATTTAAATCATTCAGTTTCCTTAGTATTTTCTGTTCTTCCTCATCTTAACAATGTCTTATGATTCATACAGTTACTAAAATGTTAATCTGATGAATAAAAACGTGACACCCTGCTTAATTGCGTTGCTACAGAATATGGTATATGGTAACTCAGGCAATGTCTCAACATCTCCTACAGCAAAGGAATATTGGAATTTGCCAAAGCCCATTCCAAAATTAAAAATTTTATTTAATGTATCTTTTGTTTGTCCCCAGAGGACAATAGGTGGTGAGAGAGGGTCCTACCTCATTTAGTAGGCTACTTCAGGAAGTGGAGATCTAGGACCTCTGGTGGATTAGACACTCCACTGATTACTCAGTTAGCCTCTAAAAGGTATCGTCTAATTTCTTCACTCTTCCACTACTTTCAATGGCTAACACGGTACAACATTATACTACTACACTCCACTGAGCAACAGTATTCCTGTTGTGTCTCATGGTCCTATGTCACATATAGATTTGGTGTTGCGTATCTCTTGGGCCCTACATTTCACTGCTGAGACCCAGTAACTAGTACTACACAGATCACTTTGAGGATGGAGAGAGGGTAGGTCACCTGTTGGCAGTGGTGTGTATAGAGCTCAGAAAGGAGTTGGGGAATTGTATTCTCTCAGGAAATTTGATGCAAGTGTCCCATGGAATCCTGTCAGTTCTGAAGGACTTTTATGCCTCCCTGCATGAGTCCAAGACTCTGCAACTCAGCCATTTTGCTGTGGGTCCTGATTTGATTTCAGTTTGTAGTGTATCTATTTGTTGCATTAAGCATCTGGGGCCAGGGCCGGTTTTAGACAAAATGGGGCCCTGAGCAAAATTAAAAGTGGGGCCCCAAATGCTGATATGCAAACAACACCATCATCTTCCAGTGGCAACCCCTATAATAACGCCTCCTTTCTGCCAACAAAAAAGTAATAACAAGCCCCATTTTACCACACACAATTCAAATGAGCACCTTTGTACCGCCTAATAGATTTTTGCACCCAGTCATCAGTTATTATAGCGCCTCCTTATAAATAATAGTCCCTACTTATAAATAATATTACACTTTTATCAGTAATAGCTCCCTTATAAATGATAAATAGTGCCCTATATCAGTAATATTCCCCCTTATCTGTAACAGTCACCCCGTAAAAATAATACTGCTCCCTTATTAATAATGGCTCTCTCATAAATAATAGTTACCCTTATAAATAATAGTCCCCATTATCACTAATAGCCCCCTTTATAAATAAGCCCACTTAACAATTATACCCCCCTTATAAATAATAGCTCCCCCTTATAATAGCCCCCTCATATTTAAGTTTCCCAATTATATACAGTAACCCACCCTTATATATAATAGTTCTCCGTTATACAGTGTCGGACTGAAGGGCCTTAGGCCCACTAGAGGAACTTGTTCTGGGGCCCCACCCAACAGCTTCCTGCTAATAGCCTACACCCCGGCTCCTTCACTGAAGTCTTACATATGTGTTGACTATGCGGCATTACTGAGTATATTCCCAGTATAGTCAGCCCCTATAGTACTGTGCAGGCCCCAATAACTCCATGGCCGGTTCATGCACAGGACTGTATGGGGAATGACATGGCCATGGAGCACTACACATATGTGCAAGATTATAGTGAGGGAGCTGTGATGCAGACATAGCACACAGGGCTGCCAGCAGGAATTTTGAGCCCCCCCCCCCCACAGTATAATGCTCCACATGGTATATAATGCTCCACGGTATAAAATGCTCTCCTGAGCTCTCCACAGTTTCCCCACATGGTATATAATGCTCCACAGTGGACCCACACAGTATAAAATGCTCCCCTGAGCCCCCATAGTGGCCCCACATGGTATATAAAGCTCCACACAGTATACTACCTCTTAGTGTCCCCAGACAGTACAATATGCTCCCCAGCAGCCCCACACAATATAATATGCTCCATACAGTATAATATGCATCCAACAGTGCTCCCCCAGTATAATGCTCCACAGTGGCCTAACACAGTATAACATGCTCCACAATGGCCTCTACACAGTATAATATACTGCCCAGAGGGGTTCCCCCAGTATAATGCTCCACAGTGGTCTCCCCAGTATAATGCTCTACAATGACCCCACAGAGTATAATATGCTCCTGAGAAGCCCCACACAATATAATAAACTCCACAGTGGCCCCACACAGTATAACAGGCTCCCCACACTGCTCCTTCCCCCAAGTAAAAAGCTCCACAGTGGCCCATAGTATAATATGCTCTCCAGAGGGCCCCCGCTAGTATAATGCTTCACAGTGCCCCCCCAGTATTTTGCTCCACAGTGGCCCCACGCAATATATTATGCTCCCCAGAGTGTCCCCCCAGTATAATGCTCCACAGTAGACCCCACGTAGTACAATATGCTCCCCAGAGGGCCCCCTAGTATAATGCTCCTTAGTTCCCCCGAATAATGCCCCACAGTGGCGCCACGCAATATAATATGCTCTGCAGATGGACCCCAGAATAATCTTCCACAGTGACCCCACACAGTATAACATGCTCCAGAATGGCCTCCATACAGTATAATATACTGCCCAGAGAGATTCCCCCAGTATAATGCTCCACAGTGGCCCAAAACAGTATAATATGCTCTCCAAAGGCCCCCCCCACAGTATAATGCTCCATGGTGGCCCCACACAGTATAATATGCTCTCCAGAGGGGCCCCCCCAGTATAATGCTCCAAAGTGGCCCCAGAGAATATAACATGCTCTCCAGAGCCCTCCCACATTATAATGCTCCACAGAGGCCCCATACAGTATAATATGCTATGAGGGCCCCCCCAGTTAAATTCTCTACAGTGGCCCAACACAGTATAATATGCTATCCAGAGGGCCCCCTCCCCTGTATAATGCTCCACAGGGGCCCCACACAGTATAATATGCTATCCAGAGGGCCCCCTCCCCAGTATAATGCTCCACAGGGGCCCCTCACAGTATAATATGCTATCGAGAAGGGGCCCCCTCCCCAGTATAATGCTCCACAGGGGCCCCACATAGTATAATATGCTATCCAGATGGCCCCACACAGTATAATATGCTATCCAGAGGGCCCCCTCCCCGGTACAAGGCTCCACAGGGGCCCCGCATAGTATAATATGCTATCCAGAGGGCCCCACACAGTATAATATGCTATCCAGAGGGCCCCCTCCCCAGTATAATGCTCCACAGGGGCCCCACACAGTATAATATGCTATCCAGAGGGGGCCCCCCAGTATAATGCTCCACAGTGGCCCTACAGACTCCCTTAGTGCTAGTATTATATTATACTGTGGGGTCTCTTCAGTATAATAAGCGAAGGCTCGGGGGAGGTAAGGGAAAATAACAAACAGTTATACTCACCTTGCCTTACCTTTCCTGCTCTGCTATCCCCGCCGGCTTCCTCTTCTCTGCGGCTGACGTCACGCATTGTGGACGTCACCGCTGAAGCCTGTGATTGGGCCTCAGCGGTTACGTGAGGCATGCCCTACGTGACCGCTGAGGCCAGGCCTGGCCTCATTGGTGATGTCCGGAACGCCATAAGATGACGTCGGACGCAAGGACAGGTGAGTAAAAATGTTTGTTATTTTTACTCACCTCGGAAAGGGGCCCTGCGGCACATGACACTGGGTCCCTTTCTGTTATCGATATGTCCTGACTCCGGGATCCGGAATCATCAGGCTCTGGATCCCGGGGGCCCCTTTGGGGTCGGGGCCCTGGGCAATTGCCCAGTTTGCCCCCCCCCCCTAACGCCGGCCCTGTCTGGGGCGATGATCTGGGTCCAAATTCAGCTCAAGACCAACCAGCATTGTGGTGAGCTCTGGTGAAGACGTTTCAGTAGCCTTAGATTCTATCTCCCAGCACTGTGTGAGATTTAGGTAGCTTATTCTACTGTCCTATAGTTTCTGCCAGTTTCTGCAGTTTTGAAAAATTGTTCCTGTGGCAATTTCATAACAATATTAATGTGTATGGACACAGCTATTAAGACTTCATTCCTTGTTTTAAAGCACATCTAAACTTTTTTCCATAAATCCATAGTACAGGAGTAATGGTTTAAGACACAGACACTTTCTTGTAGTGAAGTATATTGCATGAGTATCGTGCACTATTTATGAAAAAAAATTAGTAAGTTTACGTATGCTATAACTTTACAATGGTTGTTAAAAAAATGTAGTGTTTTCTTTGATGGTCTCAATCTCTATCTTTATAAAAAGAAGCATCATGCATGACATGCCATATACAAAACATTTCTATTTAGCTAAATATAATGCTTAGTTTATGCACTTTACGGCATGATGCAGTCTGTACTATAGACTTACCCATAGATATTTATATCATTTTATAAACTCTGTGCGCACGGCAAATGTACATGGTCCCTTTAAATTCAGATCAGTCATGCATTAAATGAGAGAAATAATGAGAGAAAAAAAAGTTATTTAGGACTTTTCTGAAAGGTATTCTGAATGTTCAATTTGAAGGAGTTTTTCCCATAATACTAAATAATGGACAATATAGTGATGACCGTGCTGTTTAAGAAAAGTCCCCTGGACTGTAGCACCACAGGTAGCAAGGGGTTAATGCTTACACCCCTCCTATGTACTGGTCAGGTGACTGGGAAAAAGTATTGTACAGGGGTTTATTTCCATGCCTGTTTATTCCTGGAGCAAGCTGGGCTTCTTCCTTCACTCCACCCACCCTCTCTGGCTTCCTTCATTGGGCTTTACCAGGGCTATAACTACATTGGTTTGGCTCCCCCTCTTCCACTTTCCTGCTCTTGCACAGCAAGCTTCCCTCCCCTCCCTCCTCCTTTTAATTCTGCTTTCAAGTTGTTGTATTTGTCTAATGATATTTTTCTTTCTAGTGCTATGTCCGTTCTTTAAGTCACAGCTGGCAGTTCGTGAAAGTTGAAGAGATTGGGGTGAAGGAGGGCATGCCCACCGGAAGTCCAGTGGCTGGCACACTCCATCATACCTTACCCACTCTGATTGGTTAACATCTTATGACGTATATGTTAATGAGTTAAAACGTATGTTATGTCACCGTTTTAAATTACACGTAAAGCTAATTATTAAAGCTGTGGCCAACCACTGTCCACTAAAGTTGGAATTACTGTGTCAGTGTGTTTTATTTAAGAGGGGCGTTATTGTTAAGCAGGAGCGTGTTCAGTCTCTACAGTCTAGTACAGAGATCTGATGCTCCACAGTGGCTAGTGATTGGCTGCTCAGTCACATATCAATATGGCTTGCATATGCTGGCATGTAAATAAAAACTCATGGGAGTATCTATGCTGAGGAAGAGAGTGATTTAACAAGTGAGTAATGTGTTTTTTTTTTACTTTTATTACATATAGATTTGTAGAAGTTTTAGGTCAATATTACAGACTATGTGCGCATTCCAGTAGGTTTGGCAAATAACCCATGCAGCTACTTATTGGCTGTAGAGGTCATATGCCAGTACAACATACATACAGACATGGAAACAAAGACAATGGGAGAATCAGTGCTGAGGCAGCAAGGGATTTAACAAGTAATGTGTTTTTATTTTATTACATATATTGGCAGAACTTGTTTTTAGCACACAGACAACCCTTTTAAATTGAGAAGTTAGCCAGCACTAACGTCTACAAACTATGCAGACGCTCAGCCAAGAAGAAATGATGGCTTACTAACACATATCCCATTAATTTGTCAGGTCCATTTACAGGCTTTTGTTGGTAGGATTTCTTGTTCCAGGAAGTGGTCAACGCATCTGATTCTGAAAACTACAAATCTGCCCTGTATGCCAGCACATAAGCACAGACAGTTTTTTAAATGGATGTATTTAGTAAGTTTGATAATTCCTTATTCTGAGTCCATTACTTGTGTAATAAAATTAACATTAAACTAATGATTTAAGATCCTATTTTGCACATTATCGTCATCAGAGTTGTAACTTGAAGTTCCTGGGCCCTAATGCAAAATCTGCAATGGGGTCTCCAATTACCATGTGCTATCTTTAATACTTGTGTCTTCCTATATAGTAGAGAGGCCTTTGGGCCCCCTCAGGCTCCATGGCCTGGTAGCAAATGCTACTTCTGCACCCCCTAAGGCTATGCCCATGACAGTCATATTAGGTGGTAGATATGTGAAGTGCAGTTGTAATTGTAAAAAGGAGACAATCACCCAACAGTTCTGGATACAATGAAATAAATATTATTTATGTCCAAATATGAATAACACATGCTAGGACATAGGCCTGTATTGTTGTGTTCAATCAGATAAAGTAGAAGTCCCAACTACAATGCCTTTACAGTTGAAGTTGGAGAGGAGAGAAGGAGAAGGGAGGCTCATCAAGGTATCTGTCACAATGTTTGATATTATAGTTGGCTTTCTGTATCCAAGACCAGTCCCAAGATTAGTCCTAAAGTGTATGCTGTTCATGCTTTGCTGTCAGCTGTCATGGCACCTCGCCAAAACATCCAATCTCTGGAATGCCTTTTTCACACCACACAATCTCTCTCTAGCTAATGACACGAAACCTCCTGGTTTATATAACACATGCCCCCTTAAATGTCACTCATCGTGATGCCCACACATATACGGTACCCCATAGAAAGTCTACACACCCGCTGCAAAGTTCTACATATTAACGCCAACCTAGTCAAGGTACACATCACAAATGATCCGGACATAGTGGTCAAATTACTGTCACCCACCTAAGGATCCATCCCCTACTGACAATCAACTAACCCTCTCCTGCACAAAGCCAGTCAGTACCCAAACATTGGCGCCCCAGCTAAACTGTCAGAAAACAAGACTCTGTGTTGAGTCACTTACATTTATTTCAATTGTTGACCCCTGCAGTTGATTCTGTATCATGAACATCTTTCATGCTAATAACAAATCAACATACGCAGCGCGGTTCCAGTGCATAAATAGCATTCTTATGCATGTACTGTATAAAACATAATCATGAAAATGAATGCACCCTTACAGACATACTGTCTGTGCATTACAATGCAATACTGCTTGTTGAATAGGGGCTCACTGAAGAAAGGGGCCTGTTGTCTGGATGATTCTTATTGACACTAGTGTAGTTTTTTTCAGTGATTTTTCACAAAATGGGGACAAAATGCAGTGGTTTTAATGCAATTTATCAAAACTTGCGTAAAAAACCAACACAGCTTTACTATACCATGCGAATATACCCTTCCAGTGGTAGAATTGTTTACTGCAGTTGACCCACATACAGGAACCTGAGTCATTTTTTACCAAGCTCTCTGTATACTTGTCTTCTCAGAGATTTTCCATGGTGACAGTGGGTGCGCTTTTAATGTTTGTGAGTATATGGAATAAGGCGCTTTTATGCTAATTTTAAATACAGTCTACATGGTACACTATGTAATTGTTCTATTTAATGTAGATTTTGTCTGGTCTGAATACCACTTCTACAGTAAGAAATTTTTAGGTGGATGTTCCATGACAAGTTACAATATAGACACAAATGGATGGAACTTGAAGAAATTACCACTGCATCTTACTGACCTGTGAGTATACTATCTCATCTTCCTAAACTGCTTGGTGACAGATATGTCCTGCTATAATTGCATCATAACTACACACTGTATTTTATTTCCTGATATTGAGCTTTAAGCAAATTACGCAGTATTGGAGCTCTATGTGAATAGGAGCCTAAAGACTCTATTGCTCAGCAGCTGTACCAGATTGTGAATTAATGCAAGTTACAGATACATATTGTTAGTTTTAACTAAGATCAGATATTGATTCCACATATAAGTTATAAAGGGGCATCCTTACTTTTTTACAAGACTATATATGAGGAATTTATATATACAGTATGCAATGAATATTCATTCATTGCAGTGATGAATCCTTTTTTTTTTTTTTTTTTTTTTAAAAAAGAATCATATACTTTTTTATTGAAAACTACTCCAACCAATTTTCCATTTTCAAACAGAAACATTGAAAAAAAAACCCACTAGTAAAAATAACAGAGATAAAGGAATGCAGTTTGAAGTACAAGGTACGTATCACAATAGGTACAAATACAGCATACTAGATGTAATGTCTGCGCCTGTTTGGACTTCAACGCCATCCTCCGGCCGCATGCTATGGCGCAGGAGGAGTGTCCGTCTATGATTCCTTGCTTTAGGTTCTTGTGTACCCTGTCTGAACACTGTCATATTCCTTCACCTCTGTAATTGATTTTCCTCCACACCCATCTCTTACATCTTTGTATCCCTCTGATCCTCTAACAGTTAATCTCAGTCTGGCCTTGTGATTGACAGCCTATCTACCAATCAATCCTGGGGTGGGTTCTGGATTTCCTGTTTACAGCCCATCAGCCCATACTTGGTTGCTGGCTATTGTGACTCTGTCCTCACTAGGCATTTCTCTTCCTATTGTATTAGTACTGACTTCTGACCTTTGGCTTTTCTTGTGACTACTCTTTTGGATTGTGATTTTGTACTTCTTTGTCTCTCTGGCTTTTACCCTTGGCTTGCTGACTCATCTTCCGTGTTGTTTGTCTTGTCCGCGTTTTGTGTTGTCACTTATCTAAGAAGGGACTGGGACGAAAGTGGTCAGTCAGAAACTCTATATACTTTGCAGAAACTCTATATACTTTACTTTCACACCTTCATGGACCCTAAAGAGGCCTACTCTCCACAATTCCAGCCCAAAACATGACTCCACCACCAAATTGCTGAAGTTGCTGCATTGTTGGGACATGGTGGCCATCCACCAACAATCCACTTCTCCATCCATCTGGACTATCCAGGGTTTCACAGCTCTCATCAGTAAACAAGAATGCTTCAAAATTAGTCTTCATGTATGTCTGGACCCACTGCAACCGTTTCTGGTTGTGAGCACTGTTTAGAGGTGGCCGAATAGTAGGTTTATTCACAACTGCAAGCCTCTGGAGGATCCTACACCTTGAGGTTCATGGGACTTCAGAGTAGCTTCAAATACCTGTTTGCTGCTTTTTAATGGTATTTTACCTGGGCCAAGGAGAGAAAGAACTGGGCTGTTGCTCAGTGGTCAAAGGTGTTGTTTTCATATGAAAGTAAATTTTGCATTTCATTTGGAAATCAAGGTCCCAGAGTCTGGAGGAAGAGTGGAGAGGCACACAATCCAAGCTGCTTGAGGTCTAGTGTGAAGTTTCCACAATCAGTGATGGTTTGGGGAGCCATGTCATCTGCTGGTGTAGGTCCACTGTGTTTTATCAAGACCAAAGTCAATGCAGCCGTCTACCAGGAAATTCTAGAGCACTTAATGCTTCCCTCTGCCGACAAGCTTTTTGGAGATGGAATTTTCATTTTGCATTTCAACAATGCAGATGAGCTGAAGGCTGCTGTCAAAGCAACCTAGGCTTCCATAACACCTCTGCAGTGCCACAGGCTGATCACCTCCATGCCACGCCGCATTGATGCAGTCATTCATGCAAAAGGAGCCCGACCAAGTATTGAGTGCATTTACTGTACATACTTTTCATTTGGCTAACATTTCTGTGTTAAATATTTTTTTTACAGTTGGTCTTTTTTTTTTTTCATTATTGTTTTTATTAAGTTTTTGCACAATAGGAAAAAAACAACATAAAACACAACTGGATGTAGGGGGGGAGAGGGAAAAGTGGGACATCGGGGGTACAGTCACTGGGAGGGAAGGCGAGGGGGAGAGGGGGAGGGGACAAGCGGATACTCTGACGCAGAAGAGTAAAACAATATGTCAAACAATCAAAGAAAAAAACAAAGAATAAACAGTAGAGGGTGGATATCCCACCTAAAGGTAAGGCAAAAAGGAGGCATAATCACCCGCACTAGAATCAGGGGGGCTGTTGGAAAAAGAGGGTGTAGGATAGATTCAGTAGGAGTAAGAAGTAGAAGGTATAGGGAAAATGTGGGAGGGTGGAGAGGAAAAACTGCTGAGGGTATCATGAGGGGGGGGGTGACAAAGGAGGATTGGAATTCAGCAGAATAGTAGAAAGTGTCCCGAAGGAGCCATGTCTGTCGGTGGGCTCTATTGTCGTTTTTCAGCTCAGGAAGCAGGTTTTCCATACTGTGAATGCAGAGTAGCTCCTGCAGTCAAGATGCCAGAAAGGGCGCTGACGATGATTTCCACAATCGGGGAATGACCGTTCGATCAGCAACTAGCATAAATCCAAGTAGCCTACGGGTATGTCTCTTAAACTTTCTGGGAAATATGGAAAGGAGGAGAGGGGCGGGGTCATCTTCCAGAGCAATACCGGTCACCATTCGAATTATATGTCTAACCTCCGTCCAGAACGGGCGCAAGAGAGAACACCTCCACCAGATGTGCACCATTGTACCCCGGTCAGTGTTGCATCTCCAGCATCGATCCAAAGTGGAGGGATAGATTTCATGGAGGACAGAGGGTACTCTGTACCAGCGCAAGAGGATCTTAAAATTAGTTTCTTGTGCCTTGCAAGAAATGGAAAACTTGTGGCATACCCGAAAGGCAGGACCATGCACCCGGTCGGAACGAAACCCTCAACTCCCTCTCCCAACTTCCCGTGTAGGCCGGTAGTTGGTCGGCAGACTCCTCCAGTAACATGCTATAGACTAGTGATATAGTGCATGAGGGAGCCTCCGCAGAGAGGCAGAGATGCTCGAATGGTAACAGTGCCCTATGTAGATCGTGTGAATTCTTAATGGAGGTATAAAAGTGGGTCAATTGAGTGTACTGCCAATGGGAGGCAGAGGTGACGGCATTGAAAGGAAGCAGGTCCGAGATAGGTAGGAGAGAGAAAGTTGAGAGGGCCTGATGAAAGCGGGGTAGCGCCAAACCTGGGGTGTGAGAGAGAAAAGCTGAACGTAGGGCTGCGAGAAAGTCTGGATTGCCCGAGATAGGAATCATAGGGCCATCATTCTTGAACAGACGTCTAACAGTGCTATAGAGATGACAGGCCCTAATCACGTGACGAGCGACATACGGAAGAGATTGAGTAGCGCTATCTGACCAGAGGTGTCTATGGAGCCAGGGCAGAGCGGTAAGAGGAAGTGGGCTCAGAGACCTCTCCAGGGCAATACAGAGCTTTGAGTGGGCGGCATGGTGCCAGTCAAGAACATGAGCCGTGGTCGCAGCCAGGTAGTAACCAAGGCAATCCGGGACGGCCAAGCCCCCCCCGTTTGGGTTTAAGAAGAGTGTGTTTCGTGACTCGTGGGTGCTTCGAAGCCCAGATAAATTTAGTGAATGTCTTCTGAAGTGTGGTAAAAAAGACTATGGGCATGGCAATGGGGATAGTTTGAAAAAGGTATAAAAGCCTGGGGAGTATGTTCATTTTCAGCAAATTGATGCAGCCTAGCCAGGAAAATCCCCTAGTGTCCCAGCGACCAAGATCTGCTTGTATAGTACGCAGAAGAGGCAGGAAATTCTGCGAGTAGGTGGTCGCTAAGTCACCAGGGAGACTCACGCCCAGATACTTAATCACTCTTGGAGACCAAGACAAAGGAAAGGAAGCTCGGAGGTTTTGGGCCAGAGATGCCGGGAGGGAAACATTAAGGGCCGTACTTTTGGACAAATTAACTTTGTAGTTGCTATAGTAACTTTACAGTTGGTCTTATATAATATTCACATTTTCTGAGATAATGACTTTTGGGTTTTCCTAGGCTGTAAGCCATAATCATCAATATTAACATAAATAAACACTTGAAAAGTTCACTCTGTTTGCAGTGACTCAATATAATATATATGTTTCACTTTTTCAATTGAATTACTAAAAAAAAAAAATAACTTTTTGATGATATTCTAATTTATTGAGATGCACTTGTATTTGACGCTTTTGGGCATTTTTCTTTCCCATATTGCTTGAAACCTGTGGCCTGCTTAATAATGTGGAACATTCTTCTTAAGTAGGTTTCCTTTAATTGGGCTCAATTGGAAAACTAATAATCACAGGTATTTGAGATTGATTTTAGTGAACCAAAAAGCCCTGAGACACAATACCATCAATGAATTTAATTGAAAAACAAAAAAAAAAATAACTCTTTTTGACACTTGTAGACTCTATCAAGTAAGAATAAGTGTGACAGTCTCAGGGATTTACACGGAGAGAGCAGAGGGGTCAACTCCAAGATTTCCTGCTACTGCTCTACTGTAATGTGGCCTACATTTTCCACCCATGGAAATCTAACCAAATGGGCAGTAAGCAGTTGTTGATATAATAACGAGATCAGGCTCTTGGTTGTGTCAGCAGTTACTACCAGCTCAATAGTTGAGTTTGTATTTACTGACAAACCAGACATATAGAGCTGCGCATTATATGCATGGGGCAGCTGCAAATACTGGTAGAAAAATCTGTGGGGTAAGGAGAACTCTGTTGGAGTTGCTCAAAGCTTTTCAATACCCATTTCTGCAACAGTTGCACTATGGTTCTTTTCCCAACCTCAAAGCCTTTCAGTTTATTGAATTCAGTAAGCTTAGGGTTGTACAATATTGGTGTATACCTGGTACAACTATGAATCCCCAGGAGGACCTTTCCCCAATCCCAGACTTTATGGAGTATTGTCAATGTAGGGGCACTATGGCATAGAGCCGGTGGGAATCCCACCTCCAGTATGCATAAGGGATATTTCCACTTAGCCAAATGAGATAGCAGCCTGCCTGTAATACCAATGCCTTCATCTTGACCCCAGACATGGAACTGTTGCAACTGGTAAGCCAAGCATTAGAGATGACCATTCCCCATTCTTCTTTGGCATGCTGGAGTGTCACTAATTTAATCCTGGCATACAGTTTCTTCTGTGAAACTTACGGATATAATATGTTGGAACCCATACTGGTAAATTGTGCAAAATTTATAGCAACTGCGGCATTAGAATCATATTGATAAGGTTACGAAAGATAACGGAAGACGACACCACTCATCCAATTTAGGTTTAAACTTAAGTTTAATCAGATCTAGATTGAGTAGTAGATACTTCAGGGGTCTAATACTTATCATAATTCCAAGCTACTTAAATTTGTCTACAATCTGTATCTGCATATGGGCCATTGCCAAAGTCGAGGGAAGAGGATCGAATAGATGGAAGATTCTATGTTGCCCAGATATAATATGTTGTCCGAGCACAACTGCATCACATATGTGGATGTATTACGTCCCTCTGGGCAGTGGAAGCTGATCTTCCAACTGCTCTGATGTCACTGAAGCTGCTGCAAAATCCTTGGCAAAACGCTCCAGCAGTTCAGGACTGCACATTCACCGCCTGGAAGTCCCACCGGACCCGTTCTCCCACTGAAGCATCTTCTTCTTCTCTTCCAGGGTTCAGGGCAGAACCTCCGGGTGGTGTATGTGCAGTATTCTCAGATGCACTGGAGAGTACTGCGCATGTGTGTGATTTCACAGCACTTCAGTGACATCAGAGCAGTTGAAAGATCAGCTTCCACTGCTCAGGGGGATGTACTACATCCATGATGGGCGTGTTTTGCCAATGATACGGCTGTGCTCGGCGATTGAAGTAAATGCCTCCTGTGCTCCAAGGTCCTCATTTGCATGAAGAATAAAATTGTTTTTTAGACCCATTTCTGGGACTCTGAAACACTACAAAGGTATGGTTTTAATCGTGATCACAGCATTTACAGCACTATGGCAACAGTTCAAAGTGGCTGGGGGAGGTGATAGACTCCCTTTAATGCCATTTGCAATAAATATGTTGATCACTATATAAAAAGGATCCTACTTTTTCTAGAACATATTTATTTGTTCACAATACTATTGCTCTTAAGTAAATGTATAGTAGTACCAATATTCTTACCACACCTCTCCTACTTGTGGTTGTATGCTTGACTAAATTGGTTAGTAGATGCACTGCAAACATAACGGTAATAGCTTGACTGCCTTTCATGAAAGAAACCTCATAAAAGCAAGGCAGTACCTAATACTTATGCAGGGTGTAAAAGCTTTACTAAAATAGCCTGAGGTTGTATTTTGGTTTCAGTGGACAAAGTTTGAGGAAGTTGCATGCAATTTTTTAAAAATATAAAGACAAGCTGTAGAGACATTTCAAATAAATAGACTATATTATACTTTATTATACTTTTGGCTCAGTATATATTGTGCTGTTGATTTAGGTGGGCAATCTCTGAATCTATACATATTCAGCATTAGGGGTCTTCAGCTTCTTGGATATCCAGACAGTTCAGGTACTGTCCACTCCAGCATTTATGATGCTCAAGCAATTTTACTGGTTTCAACTGTACCTACCATTTACTTATTTTTATTGTTTTTCCATCACTAATGAAGACAGAAAAGAGGGCGCTATCTTTCTATTTAAGGGGCACTATCTGGTTATATAGGAGCATTACTTGGCTGTATGGGCTGGTACTTGGCTTAATATTTGGCTTAAGTGACATCATTTGGCTATAGGGAGGCACTATTTGGTTATAAGAATGCACTGTTTGTTTATAGGATTTCACTATTAGGCTATAGAGGAGTACTATTCTCACATTAAAACCCTTTCACTGCCAGGGGTCCCCGGAAATTTTGCACCTCCAGTAGCCAGAGCAATTTTCACAGTTTTGAGATGGAGAAATCAAACCTAAATTGCAACATTAAAAAAAATCATCCAACCCCCACATACCTATATATTTTCTTAAAGTAGACACCTGCAGCATTGTCAGAATGCCACTTGGTACTGTATGCGAATAAGCACCTTCATGCTATTTTGATTTAAAGTAAATGTTTTATTAAAAAAATGCAAATAAATGTATATTAGTTGCTAAAAGTGAAAAACAAACAAAAAGTTATATGCACCAAACCTCCTAAAAATAAGAGATCAACATGTTCAGAGTTCATTCATATCACTAAGGCCTAAACCTGCATGTACATATCTTCAGAAACGGGAATGAGCAAAAATCTGCTTTGAAGTTGGAAATGTTAAAAAAGTATCATCCTATAAAATGTAGGGATTACACACCATGGAAAGCAAGTGAACCCCTAAACCCTATATATTTTTTGAAAGTAGACAACCTGAAGATTACATGTGTCTCAATGGGTTATCAATAGCCACGTACACCTTCATGTAACTTTGTGAAAAACACAAATAATTTTTCGAAAAAATGCACTAAAACATATATTTGCACTTAAAACTCCAATTCAATCTTACATTCACACACAAAATACATTTAAAATAAAAGATCAAGGTGTACACAATTAATATATACCACAAACACCAACTACAACAAGAGCTCGGACTCTCAAAAACATTTATACAGAAGACAAGCAACATTTTGCTGTTATTCACTAATATGTTAAAAATCTATACTGCACCTAGCAAACTGTGACTGTGATACCAAAATCTAAATTTTTGAGATTGCACAGCATACAGTATATAAAAACACAACTTAATATTTTATATATACAACCACCTTCATGCAACTTTGCAGCAGAGATTGCAAGCAAAAATTGCACTGAAATTCAAATTTGCCACTAAAGTGCATGCTCAAGCAATCCCTTTCTGCAAACAAAATGTACTTTCCAAAAAACTGCAATATGTGAGGAATTCATACATACCACACATATCTATATTTAAAGGTGCGGGTGTTAAAGAAACGCCAAAATCGCAGAAATGCACCAACCAATTTTGTGCATGCAAATTAAAAAGGAGTTTACATAAAAATATAATTTTCAATCCCCCTATAAAAATTGTAGCAATTTATATGTTCATCTCTAGTGATAATCGTTATTACTATTATTTTAACATGTAACGGATATTGCTAGACGCGTATTTTAGTCTATAAAGATCAGGTATGGACAGGACAGGGATTGGGTGAAATGTAAACTTTATTGATGACTTTGTGCATGTGTTGTGTAAGTGTATCTGGCTCAAAGCGCCAATAAACTTCCTGGTTACGTTCAGAGGGGTATTACATAAGAATACCCCTCTAGTAAGGCTCAGAGGGGTATTACATTATCCCTCTATGTGACAATCAGAGAGCAAAAGTATAGTATGCTCTCTGATTGATAGGAGATGGGAAAACATGGAAAGAAGTCCCTGCTATCCCGCCCCCCCCTGGGGTCACATACAGGTTATGCACAGATGATGATTTCTCATCTCTGTGCAGTCTGCAGGGCTTCTCCTCCCCCTCCTCCTCCTACAGCAGCTCTTAAGATGCTTCCTGAGACAGGAGGGGGGAGGACATTTTAGAGACCCATATCTCAGGATCTGTTAGGACTATGAAGAAGATCTTGGATTCATTTTAAAGATGAGAATTTCATCTTTAAAATGTTACCAAGGTCTTCATGATAGCCCTTACAAATTCGGAGTGAATGGCTGTTAAAAACGCTGTTAGGAATTGAGATCTGCAGTGGGATCTCAATGCCAAATAGCGTTTTTAACAGAAGAGACCGCGGAGGATTCGCATCACTTTCTGTTTTCATTATACCTATACAGAAACCGCCAATGTTTTGCGATGGTTTTTGAAATTGCAGCATGTCCGCTGCGGATATTTTTCTGCAATGAGTGGATGGGATTAGCCAGATCCCATCCACTTTGCAGGTACTGTAAAATGCTGTGGCCAAACCACTGCATTTTTGCAACGTGGGGCCACAGCCTAAGGGAACATTATTTTTCTATTAGGTGCACAAAAAGTGAACATTTTTGTTGATTAACATCTCCCTCTGACACAATGTTTCGAATCCAACCAAAAGAAACATCTGCGTGGAATGTGTATGTTCTCCCTGTGTTTCCTCCGGGTACTCTGGTTTCTTTCCACATTTCAAAAATATATTGATAGGTAAACTGACCTACCTGCACAACAAGGCTTGTTTGTATTGGGGGTCAGAGCCTATATGGCAGCAACAAAGTTCTACTACTACTCCTCCTTCCTACTTCACAGCCCTCCCTGTGCATTACAAAGGTTTGTGTCATCGTGCATACTCATGTAGGAAAAGCTGTGAATCACTGAGTATGACTGTCCAATGTCCAATTAGATTTGAAGAAATCAAAGTTATACCAGAGGCATATTCATGAGATAGACTCTTTGGCTATAGGGTGGCACTATTTGGATATAGAGGTGCACAAAAGGTGAACATTTTTGTTGTGGGGGAGCATTCAATAAGAATTATTACTATTTTGGGGTAGAAATGTATTATTATTATTAATAATAATAATTAATATAAGATGTTTTCAGGGATTTTATTTTTGATAGCCCACCCTTAGGACAGGCCAGCAATATCTGTTCTTTCTGAACTGGGTTTAGTGGGTGGTCCTAATAAGGTGGGTGCAGTGAACTGGGTCCCATGGGTGGTCCTAATAAATGACTATCATGAGATATATAAACAGATAAATAGATATGGCTATAAAGATATATACAGTATATATATATATATATATATATATTGCAAATTATGGTGGAAAATAAGTATTTGGTCGATAACAAAAGTTCATCTCAATACTTTGTTATATATCCTTTGTTGGCAATGACAGAGGTCAAACGTTTTCTGTAAGTCTTCACAAGGTTGGCACACACTATTGCTGGTATGTCGGCGCATTCCTCCATGCAGATCTCCTCTAGAGCAGTAGGTATGGTGTTCTTTGGATGCAACTCAGCATTCACTCTCCTCCAAACATGGCAAGTTGTGTTTCTACCAAACAGTTCTACTTTGGTTTCATCTGACCATATGGCATTCTCCCAATACTCTTCTGGAACATCCAAATGCTCTCTAGCAAACTTCAGACGGGCCCGGATATGTACTGGCTTAAGCAGGGGGACACGTCTGGCACTGCAGGATCTGAGTCCCTGGCGGCGTAGTGTGTTACTGACGGTATCCTTTGATACGTTAGTGCCAACTTTCTGCAGGTTATTCACTAGGTCCCCCCATGTGGTTCTGGGATTTTTGCTCACCGTTCTTGTGATCATTTTGACCCCACGGGGTGAGATCTTGCGTGAAGCCCCTGATCGAGAGAGATTATCAGTGGTCTTGTATGTCTTCCATTTTCTAATTATTGCTCCCACAATTGATTTCTTCACACCAAGCTGCTTGCCTATTGCAGATTCAGTCTTCCCAGCCTGGTGCAGGTCTACAATTTTGTTTCTGGTGTCCTTCCACAGCTCTTTGGTCTTCACCGTAGTGGAGTTTGGAGTGTGACTGTTTGAGGTTGTGGACAGGTGTCTTTTATACTCATAACAATGTCACACAGGTGCCATTACTACAGGTAATGAGTGGAAGACAGAGGAGCCTCTTAAAGAAGAAGTTACAGGTCTGTGAGAGCCAGAAATCTTGCTTGTTTGTAGGTGACCAAATACTTATTTTCCACCATAATTTGCAAATAAATTCTTTAAAAAAAATCAGACAATGTGATTTTCTAGATTTGTTTTCTCATTTTGTCTCTCATAGTTGAGGTCTACCTATGATGTCAATTACAGGCCTCTCTCATCTTTTTAAGTGGGAGAACACTTTTTTTTTCCCCACTGTATATATAGTTATTTGGGTTTAGCTGGCTTACCTTAAAAAAAAAAAAAAAAAAGTAAAGCCAGGTAGAAGAGCTATGAAGAGGCAGTGGCAAGGGCAGCAGGAGAAGGACGTTTAGTGTTTATGATCTGAGAAGGGCAGAGATCCCTGGAGGGACAGCAGCAGAGGCAGAATAAGTTCTCTATTTCAGAGTGTTAGTTTCATCAGATCATGTTGTAGCTGCCTGGAACAATTACGAATGACTGATCTATACGTGTGCTAGCCTGCCTAGAACACTTACAGTTCAGTTATCTGTAAGTGTGCTGAACAACTGCTGTATGGACAGATAGACTTTGATGGCGCCCTCCTTCCTCTGAATCCACACTACACCTGACATACAGTACATCATTGGCCTCTTCATCATTACCCTCTCAGACAAAATGTGGCTCAGCTACCCAGAGCAACCAAATGCATTTAAGCTGTAATTTCTCTAGTGTATCTTAAAATATAAAGAAGGGAAACGAATGGTTGCTTTGGTTCGAGGGGTTGTCTGGCCAATAAAGGATAAACTTGATGGATATAGATTTTTTTTTCAAATAATTCTGTAACCACAAAATATCATGAACAGAACAGTTCCATATAAATATTTTTGCTCTATATACAATAATTGTCTTGCTAAATTTAGGACCATAACAGCAACTTTATCCCTGTGTTTTGAATCACAATTAAATTCTGACTGTGGCTGAGACCACACTTTGTAACAAAAAAAAAAAAGCTGCTTTGTTTTGTTGCAGATTAGTACCTGGCTTTTATCTTGGCATATACTAAAAATGTATTTTATTTTTGCATCAGTGCAGCAATATGGGGTCTTCTTTTTGGCAGTAATTGTTTTGTAGTTTCTACAGGTAGCACTTTAGGGTACACAGCATACATTAGTATTTAGTTTTTATTGATGTAAACAGGTACTGTTGTTTCAACAAAGTCTGCATAAATGAACAGTACAGATGGTTATAAGAAACTTTGTAATATATTTTTATCAGAGAGAGATGTGTGTTTCTACTATTATCAGGCTGTTTCCCTGCTCCCCCTCACTTTGCTAAAACAACTTTCACTGAAAATCCCTGTTGTGGTGCAGGTCACATGACTAAGATGGCTCATCGCTATAGAAGTCTATGAAGAGGGGAGGGGAAGGAGTGAGCAGGAAGAGTGGGAGATGATAGAAGACAGCTTCTATTGTGTAACCCTAGAGCTGTCTATCACAGTCATAGTACTGCACACCTCCCAACCATCCCAGATTCTGCGGGACAGTTCCAGATTGTGGGTCCTGTCCCACCATCACTGGTCGGCGGGAGGTATGTCCCGGATTCAACTCATCTGCGTCTCTCATTTCACCACTTCTCCTCTCTGCATGCTCCGGCCCCGGGAGCTGTACGCACGCTCTGATGACATCACTCACATTGCATCTGCAGCTCCCTGAACACTCCAGGAGAAGAGACAGCAGGGAAGTAAGTATCAGTGATTTTATTATGTTAAACTTTGGGGGGACATTAGACTGGGGAGAGATAAAGGGGGACATTAAACTGGGGGCAGATGAAGGGGGGCAATTAAACTGGTGACAGATGAAGGGGGACATTAAATTGGTGGCAGATTAAGGGGGCATTAAACTGGTGGCTGATGAAGAGGAGCAATTAAACTGGGGACAGATGAAGGGGGAATAAGGGGGCAGAGGAAGGGGGGGAATAAAATAGGGGGGGGGGGAGGGGGGCATTAAGCTAGTGGCAGATGAAGGGGGCATTAAGCTGGTGGCAGATGGAGGGGGACATTAAACTGGGGACATTTGGAGGAATGGACATTAAACTGGGAGGGCAGATGGAGGGTGTATACGTTTTGTTTTGGGTTTTATTTAACATAGTTTCGGGACTGCCCAGGCAAATACAGGACAGTTGGCATCTATGTGACATACTTATGTATGCCACTATATTAAACCCGTGCATGGAAAAATGCACGGGCATCAGTTAGGTCTCTGGTGTTCCCTAATAGGCCTGTAAAAGAGATAGTCCTGGGGATATTTGCCCCCAAAATGATGTCAGCCCCAAAGATCTTGTCACCGAGGCTGATGATAACATGTATTAGGCGGTGCCCCCTTTGTACAGTTCTTTGATCAGGTTTGATCGCAGTATTTAACAGAATTCCTCCGGGACACTGGCAGTTGAGGGAATATCTGAACACAAATGAAATCTGCCCTATATATATTAATGTTTATAGTATTTACATATTAAATACTATACCACAATTTTTAGAAACAAGAGAATGTTATCCTTGCACTGCATTGCTCAAGGTCAGTTTATGTGGTCTTCATACAATTTCTGGCCTGCCATAAGAGTACAACTAAAGAACAACATTTTGATCATAAGCGGTATGCTGTTTAACACAGGGTCAATAAAGTAAAGAGAGAATACCCCTTATTTTCAAACCTTGTGCTTTGTCAGTGTGTTTGACAGGTTTTCATGGCTAGAACACTGTCCCATTTGTCTCTATGGCCCCATACACATGCCTGTACATTATCATGGACCCAAGCATGCGGCAGTGAGTCTGGTGCCAAACTTAGGGCAGGTCCTACCACTCTGTTTTGCTATGTAGGTCCACTAGACTGGTCTGTGGAGACATGGGGGCAGCACAAAGATGTCATCCACTGTTTTACTATGGTCCAGGCACATGCACACAGTTCTGTACCTGCAGCCTAAAGGTCAGAAACTCTTTTTCATATTGTAAATCCCCTAGCTAGAAGGAGTTCCACTATGGCACACTTCACTGATCAAGTCATACCCCACGATAACCTCTGTGCAAATATTTGTGGTACAAATGCTAAAAATATCACGGAACACCCAGGACAAGATTTGCCAAGGCTCTCAGTTCTAGTTAGTGGAGCAGTTACCCAAATATAATGTTACTTTAGGCATAACTAACTTGCTGCCTTTCCATATTTATTTCTGTATAAAAGGTGTCTGTAAAGCGCTGCGGAATATGATGCCGCTATACAAGTAAGATAAATAAATAAATAAATCAATAGCACAGTCTTTTTACTTAAATCACCTAGAAAACAATTGAGTAAAATAAAAGTAAGGTACTTACCCAGAAAGCATCTTTAAACATTAACATCGCCATCCTTTAACATCCAGAGTAAATTTTATGGTTACTTTCAATGTAGAGAGTTAACTTCAGTTTGAAGACATGCCACCAGAAGTTTGAGTTAGCAAAAGAAACTATGACTGGCAATACATAGGTTCCCCAGTGCTGCTCAAAATATTTACTGCACTGGAACGACTGAGGTGACTAACTTGTATCTTACATAAAAAGAAGAAGTTTGAGAAATGTGCAATATCAACCAGGAAGAACATAGAATATATGTGTTGATGTATAATATCACAAAGCGTGCTAGACGATGAAATGAGATGTGAGAGATTTGAGCTTTGATGACTGCAGGTAAACTGTGGTGTCTTTCTCAGACCTTGCAGTTCTCTAAAATGTGAGTGAGCAGAGTGACACAGGAAGTTATACTTCTCAGAGACCTGTTTGCAGATGAGAATATCTGTGCAGTTCTCGGAAAGTATGCAGGGCAAAATACACAAAGGTTAAAGCAGTTATCAAATTTCCTTTAGTTTAGTGTCTAACGTAGTAGTAACTAAGGCCCAAAATAATGATAAGTAGTGTATCTGTATGTGTCTTTATATGAATGGACTGTGCATGTAAATGTCTTTATTAATACCTTATGCAGCTGCACTCAGTAATGTATAAATAATAAGCTACATGGTAGTTTAAGGTTCACAAGCCATAATGATAAGTAAACCTACATTTACATGAATGTGGGTGCAAATGGCTGTGAAAAATGTCCATTTTTCATGTCCGTTTTTGCACCCAAGGGGCATCTGCTTTGATGGATCCCTCATACACTGCAGTGTATGGAGAGATCCGTGAAAACAGACAAAAATAGACCATGACCTACATTTATGGCCATAAGTGTTGGCACCCCTGAAATGTTTATAGAAAATGAAGTTTTTCTCCCAGAAAATTATTGCAATTACACATGATTTGTTATACACATGTTTATTTCCTTTGTGTGTACTGCAACAACACCAAAAAACAGAGAAAAAAAAAAAGCCAAAAATTATATAAATTTCATGCAAAACTCCAAAAATGGGCCAGACAAAATTACTGCCACCCTCAACTTAATATTTGGTTGCACACCCTTTGGAAAAACATAACTGAAATCAGTCGCTTCCTATAATCATCAGCAAGCTTCTTACACCTCACAACTGGAATTTTGGACCGTTCTTCTTTTGCAAACTGCTCCAGGTCTCTCAGATTTGAAGGATGCCTTGTCTTCTCCCAACAGCAATTTTAAGATCTCTCCGCAGGTGTTCCATGGGATTTAAATCCGGACTCATTGCTGGCCACTTCAGAGCTCTCCAGCACGTTGTTTCCATCCATTTGTGGGTGCTTTTTAAAGTATGTTTGGGGTCATTGTCCTGCTGGAAGACCCATCACCTAGGACACAAACCCAGCGGAGGGACAGAGGGACCTACACGGAGACCCAAAATCCATTGGTAATCTTCAGATTTCATGATACCTTGCATCAAGGCACCCAGTGCCAGAGGCTGTAAAACAACATCAAAACATCTTTGAACCTCCACCATATTTGACTGCTGGTACTGTGTTATTTTCCTTGTAGGCCTCATTTAGTTTTTGGGTAAACAGTAGAATGATGTGCTTTACCAAAAAGCTCTATCTTGGTCTCATCTGTCCGCAAGATGTTTTACCAGAAGTATTTTGGCTTACTCACGTACATTTTGGCAAACTGCAGTCTAGCTTTTTTATGTCTCTGTGTCAGCAGTGGATCCTCCTGGGTCTCCTGCCATAGCGTATCATTTCATTCAAATGTCGACGGATAGTTTGCGCTGACACTGATGCACCCTGAGCCTGAAGGACAGCTTGAATTTCTTTGCAACTTGATTGGAGCTGTTTATCCACCATCCGGACTATCCTGCGTTGCAACCAGGGCTGTGGAGTCGGTACGCCAAAGCCCCGACTCCGACTCCTCAATTTCCTCTGACTCCGACATACATGGCGCATGTTTAAGAGATAACTTAATTTAAGCTTTTTATCATCCTTATGATACAATAATCAAGCTATTTAGGTAGAACATAAAATATATTTATTGGATACAACTTTAGAACACAAAAAACTTTAATAAATTGCAAATATGCAAAACGCTGCAGTAAGTGGTAAAAAAACAGTTTTCAACAAAAACGTCCTGAATAATATTTGTGGAGTCTATGAATTTGTTCTGAGAAAAAGTATTGCCTCCATCAGATCCTCCTTCAAAGATGACCTCAAATGGGATCTAATTATTTTAAGGCTAGAGAACAGCCTCTCTACACAAACTTGGGTTGGTGGCAAAGTGGTGACCACATGGGCAAGATCTCTAACAATCTCAGGGTATAAAGGAATTGCCTCCTGCACAGTCAGTTTTGATGATCGGTTGAACTCTTCTACTTCTTTGAGAGCAAGTGAAAAATTTTGCTGAAATACAGTCAGTTTGTTTGCTATGGGAATGGAATCTTTTTCTCTGCGGCAACGCTTTGCCTGATCCATGTCATCCAAATACTTTTCAAAGTTAAACTCTTCATCTGATGAGGCTGAAGATATGGTGGCACTGGCAAGACCCAATTCCTCTTGCTCTTGGCAGTCCTGTAGCCCACTCATCCTAATTGCTACCTCAGTCAGAACTTCTTTTCCTTTAGTAATCTGTTGATCATTCAGCAATATACGATGACTTGGGTCCACATAAACAGCTGTCAGAAGAATTTTGCTATCTAATAACAGTGTCTCTCTCCTTTTCATTGAAGCAGCAATGCCCTCTGCGATTAAGCCTTGTCTTTGGGACATGCAAAACAGCAAGTTCTTCCACTCCTTTAAGAAAGTTTCAGGAGTTAAATCCTCAGCTTGTAATTTTTTTGTTACTGTGAATGGGTGATGAAGCAGTTCCATTAATTCAGCCACCTGTGTCCATTGACCTTCTGTTAATGTTACCTGAGGGTTGGCCATGTCCACAAGAAAGGGCTTCAGCTCAACTAATCGCTCAATCATTAAATAGGTGCTGCCCCACCGAGTGGCTTGATCTACGATTGCTCCTTTCCCAGCACGTCTCTTAAAGATGGAATCAATTTTAGGGGTTCGGGCAGCAATAGCCAATTTCCTCACCTTGCCAATCAGAGATCCAGCATGTCCCTCTTGCAGACTGTCTCTTATTGCCAGCTGCAGTGTGTGCACAGCACAGCGCATGTGATAAATATGAGAGAATTTTGAAGCAGCTTCAGCAAGCTCTAATTCTAAAGTATCATTTTGCTGTTGTTCTGTAGTAATATCTGTTTGTTCCTCAGTTACAGGAACAGGACTGTGGGCTTCCATCTCAGACATACTGAATCCAAAGTTTTCTTCTAACTGTTCTTCACCTTCCTTATTCTCATTCATCAGTTTAATTGTACTTATCATGTTTGAAGCATTGTCCGTTACAATAGCAAGAACCTGTTCTTTTTTGAGTTCATAATCTTCCAGAACATTTTCCACTAAGGCCTGGAGAAACTGACTGGTGTGTTGAGCTTTAGTATCCTTTACTGCCAGTGTCTTGGTAACAAATTTTTTGTTGTCACAAACAAATCTTACATTTATAGCAAAATAGTTCACTCTGTGATGCGTGCAGGCATCCATTTTAAGATATATTAAGCGTCTCTTGAGAATCTTTTTAAAGATGTTCTTTTTGGTTAAGGGCTTCTTCAATCACTAATTTTCTAATACTTTGTCTTTCCAGAGAAACACCAAGTTTGCGGGCCATTTCTCCATTAAGAGCTTTAAAACTTGGTCGAGCAAATAATGATAATGGTACACCGTCCTTCACAACAAGCTCTATGAGCTGTCTTTTAAACACATCTGCTGTCATTGTTACAGTAATTTTGTCACTTAGAAAATATCTTGTTACTGATGTTTGAGACAATCTTTCATCCTCCGTTGCCTGGCGGGAAGTGCTGGGCACTGGTTTCTTGGTGTCACTCTGATCCTTCTCAGTCACAGATTTGAAAACTTCTGGGTGGAAGCGGCTTAAATGTCTTTTTAGATTGGAAGCTCTCGTAGGAGCGTTTTTCTCACTTCCGGAATATGCACTGATTTTGACAACACAGCATTTGTTCTCATCTGGGTCACTTATCTTACACTGACACACAAAATATTTTTTATCTTCAGTTAGTGTGAAATGCTCAAATACAGCTGACTTCATAGGAAGCTTCTTAGACATTTTATAATGATATAAATTTGTTTTCAAAATAATTTTGTCCTATAAAAAAAAAGGTATATTGTAATATCTGAAAGAATAGCGAGTATAACTTTGGATAGAAATAAAACAAACTATGCATAAATCAATAGTACAGCTATCGATATGTCATGATAAATAAAAAGTTTGTAATATATGTTTTATTAGGTCTCTTTACTCTGAACTTTCAGTATCACACTTTTCTCTGGATACAGCTCACTAAGGGCCTGATGTGTGAAAACTGTCTTGGTCTAAGACTTTCTTTGTTACCCATAGCAACCAGTCAGAGCTCACAGCAACCAATCAGAGCTCTGCTTTCATTTCTCCAGAGCACTACATGAAATGGGAGCTCTGATTGGTTGCTATGGGCAACAAAGAAACTTCTACACCTAGACAGTTTCATACATCAGGCCCTGGGTGTTTTACATCATACTGCTTCACAATCTACAAAGTGAAACTACTAGCAGTGCTAGATAACAAAGCCTTGGCAAGTGGCAACAGCTTCTACACCTATAGTACTTTCTCACATGTGTGTTTCTGTATTTCTAAGTTTGAGATGTTAGAAAACAGTTTCCCCCCTTATATTCTATGTATAGCATATATAAGCCATCTGAGCAGAGCAGCTAACCTCTCCAAACATGAGCTCAGAGGAGAAGCAAACTAACACAAAGCATACAGAGAGAACATACACTGGACAATTGATTTATGCAGTTTATTGAAAGTTTAGATATACTAAGAAGAAGTACTTGCCTTAAAGGAGTTCTCAGTCTCAGCACAATGATTCACTTGCTGACAAGCAGTCACTCTGTGTCCTCGGGCTGTGGGTGGGTCTCCAGCACAATTACAGATAAAGTCAAGCTTTTCAGTCCTCACAACACAACACTTGTATCTTTTGCTTACTCCAGATAATGGTGCTAAACCTTATAGGTTCACTCAGAACTCAGTCCCATCATTATATGAGGAATAGAACAGACCTTTACAGGACATTTCATCATTTTCAACATTTCATCATTTTCCCAAATTCTTATGAAAATATATTCAGCACATACTGCATTGTACTACTAACTGTACCAATTTATTATATATTTTGGGAGTCGGAGTCGGTCCATTTTATACCGACTCCGACTCCACCAAAATAGGCACCGACTCCGACTCCACGACTCCGACTCCACAGCCCTGGTTGCAACCTTTCAGCAATTTTTCTCTTCTGTCCATGTCCAAGGTTCCATGTCCGCTTGGAGACCAGAGAAACGGAAAGCCGAACGCAGGTGCGAACTTAGCGCATGTTATTTTATACACAGTATGCTTTTGGTATTGCAGTAGCCATTTGCAGTGTTCACAATACATTTCAACACATTTGTGCGAAATACTGCAAGGCTTCTATTTAAGAGTTTTTGAAAGAACAGACTCTTGTTGAAGTAGACACTTGTGGTGCAAATGAACTTTGCATACCTGGTTAGTAATCTTTGTATTTTATAGAAAGTAATGTTTTAAGCATTTTCAGCTTAAGGCTAGGGTCACACATTACAGAAAAGCTGTATTTTTTAGTTTTTTTAGATTTTGATGCTATTTCTGGGTGAAAGTGTTGCTTCAAAAGGAATGGGAAATATTCAAAACATACTCCTGACTTTGGCTAACAAAAACGGCGGCAAAATCTGCAATAGAAAAAAACACAGGTTTACCCAAGTATTAATATGAACCAATAATTGTAAGATAAAAAGTGAAGGATTGTGGTATCTCTAAGTTACCTAACTGAAATGTTGTCACTGCAGCTTTCTTAAATGAAACTCACATGCAATGTAACAGAAGTTTACCACAAATGCTTCCCTTGACTAAGGCCCCACGTTTTTTACTGTAGTGCTTTATTGCTGCGGCCCGCTACGTGTGGCCTTGGCCGAAAACAGTCATATTACAATAGCATACGCCAACCAAAAGTAAAAAAAGGAGCTTGCACTCAAAGTAATAAGTGGCTATGTATGTGACACACACAAAAAGACAAAATAAAGGACAATAAAGAAAAAATTACACTCGTTTTCTTTCTGTTGTTTATTTTTCTTTATTGTCTTTTGTTTTGTCTGTTTCTGTGTGTCATGTTCTTAATTTATTGAAAGTAGTCGTAACTGATATTACTATAATCCAGTGGCGTAACTAGGAATGGCTGGGTTCCAAGGCGAACATTTGACATGGGGCCCCCCCCGAACCGGATACGGGTCCCCAAACTGTAAAATATGCTCAACAGTGGCCCCAGATAGTATTATATGCTCAACAGTGACCCCCACACAGCATTATATGCTCCACAGTGGCCCCCATACAGCATTATATGCTCTACATTGCTCCCCCCACACACAGTATAATATGCTACCCACAGTGGCCCCACACAGTATAATATGCTCCACACAGTGGTCTCCACCCAGTATTTTATGCTTCCCACAGTGGTACCCACCCAGTATTATATGCCCCCCATAGTGGGCCCCACCCATTATTATATACTCACTACAGTGGTCCCCACCCAGTATTATATGCTTGCCACAGTGGCCCCCAAACAGTATTATATGCCCCCCACAGTGGCCCCCACCCAGTAGTATATGCTCTACAGTGGCCCCACCCAGTAGTATATGCTCTACAGTGGCCCCCACCCAGTATTATAAGCTCCACAGTGGCCCCCACTCAGTATTATATGCTCTACAGTGGCCCCCACCCAGTATTATATGCTCTACAGTGGCCCCCACACAGTATTATAAGTTCCCAACAGCCCCCCTCCCGCTCCGGTGCTATTATTATACTCTGGGGTCTCCTAAGACCCCAGAGTATAATAATCGGAGGTGCAGGGAAGGTGATTAAAAATAAACATTCATACTCACCTTGCCTTACCTTTCCTTGGCATCCTCACTCCATCCTGCCGTCTTCAGCGTCTTCATGCCCTCTTCCGACGTCGCTGCCGAGGCCTGTGTTTGGGCCTCAGCGGTCACATGGGGGCGCACTGACGTCATTACGCAGCCGCGCCCCATGTGACTGCTGGGGCCTAATCACAGGCCTCAGTCATGACGGAGGAGCGCCGGAGAAAACGCTGCGCCCAGGAGAGGTGAGAATATGTATTTATTATTTTCAGTCACCTCCTCTGGGTGCCCTGCCTTGCCATCTATTGGAAAGGAGCCTGCAATATGCCAGGGTCCCTTTCCAATAACAGTATGCATAGCGGTCAGGGAACCAGGCTTTCCCCGACTGCTATCATAGTGGTCCGGGGCCCCGGCCATCTCCAGCTGGCCGCGGGCTCCGTACCCTGCCGGGACTGTTCGCGGTCGCACCCCCTGCGACCGCGATCGTTACTGGTTTGTGGGGTTCGCGGTAGCGGCTGCCACAGGGCTCCGGGCCCCCTAATGTCCCGGGCCCTGTGGCAGCCGCTACCACTGCTACCCCGATACTTACGCCCCTGCTATAATCCTTATCATATGATATCTACAGTGCCTTGCGAAAGTATGCGGCCCCCCTTGAACTTTTCAACCTTTTAACACATTTCAGGCTTCAAACATAAAGATATAAAATTTTAATTTTTTGGTGAAGAATCAACAACAAGTGGGACACAATTGTGAAGTGGAACGAAATTTATTGGTTATTTTAAACTTTTAAATAAAAAACTGAAAAGTGGGGCGTGCAATATTATTCGGCCCCTTTACTTTCAGTGCAGCAAACTCACTCCAGAAGTTCAGTGAGGATCTCTGAATGATCCAATGTTGTCCTAAGTGACTGATGATGATAAATATAATCCACCTGTGTGTAATCAAGTCTCCGTATAAATGCACCTGCTCTGTGATAGTCTCAGGGTTCTGTTTAAAGCGCAGAGAGCATCATGAAGACCAAGGAACACACCAGGCAGGTCCGTGATACTGTTGTGGAGAAGTTCAAAGCCGGATTTGGATACAAACAGATTTCCCAAACTTCAAACATCCCAAGAAGCACTGTGCAAGCGATCATATTGAAATGGAAGGAGTATCAGACCACTGCAAATCTACCATGACCCAGCCATCCCTCTAAACTTTCATCTCAAACAAGGAGAAGACTGATCAGAGATGCAGCCAAGAGGCCCATGATTACTCTGGATGAACTGCAGAGATCTACAGCTGAGGTGGGAGAGTCTGTCCATAGGACAACAATCAGTCGTACACTGCACAAATCTGGCCTTTATGGAAGAGTGGCAAGAAGAAAGCCATTTCTCAAAGATATCCATAAAAGGTCTCGTTTAAAGTTTGCCACAAGCCACCTGGGAGACACACCAAACATGTGGCAGAAGGTGCTCTGCTCAGATGAAACCAAAATCGAACTTTTTGGCCACAATGCAAAACGATATGTTTGGCGTAAAAGCAACACAGCTCATCACCCTGAACACACCATCCCCACTGTCAAACATGGTGGTGGCAGCATCATGGTTTGGGCCTGCTTTTCTTCAGCAGGGGCAGGGAAGATGGTTAAAATTGATGGGAAGATGGATGGAGCCAAATACAGGACCATTCTGGAAGAAAACCTGTTGGAGTCTGCAAAAGACCTGAGACTGGTATGGAGATTTATCTTCCAACAAGACATTGATCCAAAACATAAAGCAAAATCTACAATGGAATGGTTCACAAATAAACGTATCCAGGTGTTAGAATGGCCAAGTCAAAGTCCAGACCTGAATCCAATTGAGAATCTGTGGAAAGAGCTGAAAACTGCTGTTCACAAACGCTCTCCATCCAACCGCACTGAGCTCGAGCTGTTTTCCAAGGAAGAATGGGCAAGAATTTCAGTCTCTCGATGTGCAAAACTGATAGAGACATACCCCAAGCGACTTGCAGCTGTAATCGCAGCAAAAGGTGGCGCTACAAAGTATTAACTTAAGGGGGCCGAATAATTTGGCACGCCCCACTTTTCAGTTTTTTATTTTTTACAAAAGTTTAAAATATCCAATAAATTTCGTTCCACTTCATGATTGTGTCCCACTTGTTGTTGATTCTTCACCAAAAAATTTAAATTTTATATCCTTATGTCTGAAGCCTGAAATGTGGCAAAAGGTTGAAAAGTTCAAGGGGGCCGAATACTTTCGCAAGGCACTGTACCTGGAATAGCTGTCTACTAGACTAAACCACTTTTCTTCCAAATCTATTTTTATTAAGAAATACAATATACAAAATGCAATAAGAAGACAAGGAAAAAAATAAAAATAGACTAAACCACTTTTGATGTTATCACAGTGGTATACAGCTAGAAAATGTGTAGGTTGCTTTTGGAGTTATATTGGTGCTTTTTAAGAAATTACCTTGTAGGGCTGCTTCTACACTTTCCAAAGATGCTTTTCATATTTTGTGTTGCAATATTTTGTGAAAATCCGCTTTTTATCTTTATGCAAATTAGCTGAAAAGGGCTTTAGGGGCATATCTTCTCCTGCTTGGGCGTCATTCCCTGTTCTAGATAACCACCTCTAAAGCCCCTGCAGGAGAAGAAACCCCCCTAGAGCCCTTTGCAGCTAAGTTGCCCCACAAGCTACTGTCATTAGTATGATACCAATTTTTTCCTGCTGACAGACTCCCTATAACGAAGAGGGCCATGGTAAAAATGCTATACCCGGACTACCTAAATGCCAGTTCAATGTCTTACTATATCAAATTGAAATAAATGGTAAGAAATGTACAATGTTGTCTTATTACATTTCCACCATTCTGTCTACAAATTAGACAGGATTAATAACTCTGATGCAACTCAATAAGTTATCCATTCAATTAAATATCTGACCAAAAGTTAATTTTTTGGATAATTCATCACAAAATATGTATATTTATATTTATCCACCATTAAAAATGATAATTATTAAAATAATTTATTTCATTTACTGTGCAGTGTAGTTTTCTAAAGCAACAACATGTGTTCATAAACATAGTGGAAGAGTGAAGAAATCAGGCCATACCTTTTAGAGGCTAACTCAGTATATTTGATAGTAAACTTTCACCATGTCGGAAGAAGAGAGCTAGCACTCTCGAAAGCTCACTATCAAATATACTCAGTTAGCTTCGAAAAGGAATCGCCTGATTTCTTCACTCTTCCACTACTTTCTATGGCTAACACGGTACATTATACTACTATTCATAAAACATATACAACAGTGCTCCCTTGTGGAAGTTTGATGTTAATGTTTTAACAAATTCTTTGCAAGACTATATTTGTCTTTTTTTAAAGCATAAGTACACATTTAGTTTTACAGGCTATTAGTACAGGTGAGGGGGTCAAACTTTGCAATATACAGTGGGTATGGAAAGTATTCAGACCCCTTTAAATTTTTCACTCTTTGTTTCATTGCAGCCATTTGCTAAAAGCAAAAAAGTTCATTTTATTTCTCATTAATGTACACTCAGCACCCCATCTTGACAGAAAAAAACAGAAATGTAGATATTTTTGCAAATTTATTAAAAAAGAAAAACTGAAATATCACATGGTCATAAGTACAGTAGGGAAAAAAAAGTATTTAGTCAGCCACTAATTGTGCAAGTTCTCCCACGTAAAAAAATGAGAGAGGCCTGTAATTGACATCATAGGTAGATAAGCATTTGGTCAATAACAAAAATTCATCTCAATACTTTGATATATATCCTTTGTTGGCAATGACAGAGGTCAAACGTTTTTTGTAAGTCTTCACAAGGTTGGCACACACTGTTGCTGGTATGTTGGCCCATTCCTCCATGCAGATCTCCTCTAGAGCAGTGATGTTTTGGGGCTGTCGTTGGGCAACATGGACTTTCAACTCCCTCCAAAGGTTTTCTATGGGGTTGAGATCTGGAGACTGGCTAGGCCACTCCAGGACCTTGAAATGCTTCTTACAAAGCCACTCCTTCATTGCCCTGGCGGTGTGCTTGGGATCATTGTCATGCTGAAAAACCCAGCCACATTTCATCTGCAATGCCCTTGCTGATGGAAGTAGGTTTGCACTCAAAATCTCACGATACATGGCCCCATTCATTCTTTCATGTACACGGATCAGTCGTCCTGGTCCCTTTGCAGAGAAACAGCCCCAAAGCATTATGTTGCCACCCCCATGCTCCACAGTAGGTATGGTGTTCTTTGGATGCAACTCAGCATTAACTCTCCTCCAAACACGACAAGTTATGTTTCTACCAAACAGTTCTACTTTGGTTTCATCTGACCATATGACATTCTCCCAATACTCTTCTGGAACATCCAAATGCTCTCTAGCAAATTTCAGACGAGCCCGCAGATGTACTGGCTTAAGCAGGGGGACACGTCTGGCACTGCAGGATCTGAGTCCCTGGCGGCGTAGTGTGTTACTGACGGTAGCCTTTGTTACGTTAGTCCCAGCTTTCTGCAGGTCATTCACTAGGTCCCCCCGTGTGGTTCTGGGATTTTTGCTCACCGTTCTTGTGATCATTTTGACCCCACAGGGTGAGATCTTGCGTGGAGTCCCTGATCGAGGGAGATTATGAGTGGTTTTGTAGGTCTTCCATTTTCTAATTATTGCTCCCACAGTTGATTTCTTCACACCAAGCTGCTTGCCTATTGCAGATTCAGTCTTCCAAGCCTGGTGCAGGTCTACAATTTTGTTTCTGGTGTCCTTCCACAGCTCTTTGGTCTTCACCATAGTGGAGTTTGGAGTGTGACTATTTGAGGTTGTGGATAGGTGTCTTTTATACTGATAATAATGTCAAACAGGTGCCATTACTACAGGTAATGAGTGGAGGACAGAGGAGCCTCTTAAAGAATAAGTTACAGGTCTGTGAGAGCCAGAAATCTTGCTTGTTTGTAGGTGACCAAATACTTATTTTCCACCATAATTTGCAAATAAATTCTTAAAAAAAATCAATGTGATTTTCTAGATATATTTTCTCATTTTGTCTCTCATAGTTGAGGTCTACCCATGATGTCAATTACAGGCCTCTCTCATCTTTTTTTAAGTGGGAGAACTTGCACAATTGGTAGCTGACTAAATACTTTTTTTCCCCACTGTATTCAGACCCTTTGCTCAGTATTGAGTAGAAGCACCCTTTTGAGCTAGTACAGCCATGAATCTTCTTGGGAATGATGCAACAAGTTTTTCACATCTGGATCCTCTGCCATTCTTCCTTACAGATCCTCTCCAGTTCCGTCAGGTTGGATGGTGAACGTTGGTGGACAGCCATTATCAGGTCTCTCCAGAGATGCTCAATTGGGTGGAGGTCAGGGCTCTGGCTGGGCCAGTCAAGAATGGTCACAGAGTTGTTCCGAAGTCACTCCTTTGTTATTTTAGCTGTGTGCTTAGGGTCATAGACTGGGCCGAAGATTCACCTTCCAACAAGACAGAGGTGCAGAACACTCTGGAAGAGGTTTTCTTCCAGGATATCTCTGTACTTGGCCGCATTCATCTTTCCTTCAATTGCAACCAGTCGTCCTGTCCCTGCAGCTAAAAAACACCCCTATAGTATGATGTTGCCACCACCATGTTTCACTGTTGGGAGTGTATTGGGCAGGTGATGAGCAATGCCTGACTTTCTCCACACATACCGCTTAGAATTAACGCCAAAAACTTCAATCTTCGTCTCATCAGACCAGAGAATCTTATTTCTCATAGTCTGGGAGTCTTTCATGTGCTTTTTGGCAAACTCTATGCGGGCTTTCATAGGTCTTGCACTGAGGAGAGGCTTCCTTCAGGCCACTCTGCCATAAAGCCCCGACTGGTGGAGGGCTGCAGTGACTTTGTGGAACTTTCTCCCATCTCCCTACTGTATCTCTGGAGCTCAGCCACAGTGATTTTTGGGTTCTTCTTTACCTCTCTCACCAAGGTTCTTCTCCCACGATTGCTGAGTTTGGCTGGACGGCCAGGTCTAGGAAGAGTTCTGGTCGTCCCAAACTTCTTCCATTTAAGGATTATGGAGGCCACTGTGCTCTTAGGAACCTTGAGAGCTGCAGAAATTCTTTTGTAACCTTGGCCAGATCTGTGTCTTGCCACAATTCTGTCTCTGAGATCCTTGGGCAGTTCCTTTGACCTCATGATTCTCATTTGCTCTGACATGCACTGTGAGCTGTGAGGTCTCATATAGACAGGTGTGTGCCTTTCCTAATCAAGTCCAGTCAGTTTAATTAAACACAGGTGGACTCCAATGAAGGAGTAGAACCATCTCAAGGAGGATGAGAAGGAAATGGACAGCATGTGAGTTAAATATGAGTGTCACAGCAAAGGGTCTGAATACTTATGACCATGTGATATTTCAGTTTTTCTTTTTTAATAAATTTGCAAAAATATCTAAATTTCTGTTTTTTTTCTGTCAAGATGGGGTGCTGAGTGTACATTAATGAGAAATAAAATGAACTTTTTTGCTTTTAGCAAATGGCTGCAATGAAACAAAGAGTGAAAAATTTAAAGGGGTCTGAATACTTTCTGTACCCACTGTACTTCAATAACAAAAGTGTCTGTGTCTTTAATTATTACTTCTGTATTTATTTCTTACACTAGGTTCACACTAGTGTTGCCTAACCATTGTTCTGGTCCGACAGACCAGAACAATGGATAGCCAGACCGCAAAAAAAAAAAAAAAGCAGTTACACATGGAGTCCGACAGACCCCAGTGGCTTTAAATGGGTCTGTCGGGTGTCCATCATTTTAAAACTGAAACTAGCAAAGCCTTATTATGTAAAAAAACATATTTGGTATTGCCACATCTGTAGCAACCCGAGCAATAAAACAAAAGCATTATTTAACCCGTACAGTGAACAGCATAAAAATAAAATGAAAAAAAAATAAAATAAAATAAAAAGAAGTAATGAGTTTTTGCCATCTTGTCTCACAAAATATGGAATAAAAAGTGATCAAAAAGTAATATGTATCCTAAAATGGTACTAAATGCAATTACAGCTCACCCTACAGCTCATCCTACAACAAAAATAAGCCCCCAGCCACACCCTTAGGCTAAAGCCCCTTGTTGCACTGAATTCAGCACACTGTCAGCTTTGCAGCGGTAAATAAAACCGTGGGTGCCAGAGGATGTGAAAGGTCCTCTTTAAAAGACTACCTTGTGTCCTGATATTTTACCTTACATAGAGATCTTGGAAAGCACATAGCTGTCATACTGGTTTCTTTGAGGATCCTTAGGTAAAGCTATTTGTGCATTGACCTTTACTGTGGCACATGAGAGTACCACTGTAATATAGTTTGTTTTGCAAAAATCCACATATTTTTCCTCATTTTCAGGTTCTATATGAATCAGTGAGTTTTACAACTTCCATCTGCTTCCACATAAAATCTAAGGCGCAAATAGATCCAGTATGAGCCCACAGTCATCTATGGGCACATAGATCTTGGCATTGATCCACAGGACACAGTCCTGAAGGCACAATGCCTAAATGTTGTAGGTACCATTTTGGATGTAAGATTTTTCAGGTAAACACCAGGTGTTTGATGCATGCAGCCACCATCGCACTGGCCCAGGATCCTCTGGTTGACTCAGCCACATTGAAACAGAAAGGGGCCTGGCATCATGTGTCATATGCTGCCGCACCTCTTTCCAATAGAGGTCTGCCCAGGGAAGATGAGTAAAAATAACAAACATTTATACTCACCTCTCTTGGGCATCTGACGGTCCCCAGCATCATCTTCTGGCCATTTCCTGCCTGCGGCTGACGTTACGAGTTCCTGGCCCTCAGCAGTTACGTGGTGTGCGCTTGTGTCATAACGTCAGCGTGCCCCACGTGATCTCTGAGGCTCAATCACAGGCCTCAGCGGTGACCCACGGGACGCATGACGTCAGTCACAGATTTGAAGAGGAAGCCGGAGATAGCAGAATAACGCGAGATTGCCCAGGTGAAGTGAGACAAGGTGAGTATAAGTGTTTTTTATTTTCCCTCGCCACCCCTGGGCCTCTACTTATTGTACCCCAGAGTACAATAATAAGACTGAACCAAATGAAGGAAAAAACCTTACGAATATTCATCAAAACGAATTTCGAGGGGTTTGTCTGAAGTTGTTCAAGGCTCTTGGGAACACTTATATTTTATGGGGCCACTTTGGAGCATTATACTGGCGGGGGCTCTGGGGAGCCTATTATACTTTGTGAGGCTTCTGGGGAGCATATTATACTGTGTGGGGCCACTGTGGAACATTATACTGGGGGGCACTGTGGGGAGCCTATTATACTGTGTGGGGGCCACTGTGGAGCATTATACTGTGTGGGGATTCTACGGAGCATTAAACAGGGGGGCTCTTGGGAGCATATTTTACTGTGTGGAGCCACCGTGGAGTATTATACTGGGGGGGCCTCTTGGGAGCATAATATATTGTGTGGGGCCACTGTGGAGCATTATGCTGGGGGGGGCACTATGGGGAGCCTATTATACTGTGTGGGGCTGCTGGACACCATATTACACTGTGTGGGGCCACTATAGCGCATTATACTAGGGGGTTACTGTGGGGAGCCTATTATACTGTGTGGGGCCACTGTGGAACATTATACTGTGTGGGGGCTCTGGGGAGCCTATTATACTTTGTGAGGATGCTGGGGAGCATTTTATACTGTGTGGGGCCACTGTGGAGCATTATACTGGGGGAAGGTACTGTGGGCAACCTATTATACTGTATGGGGCTGCTGGAGAGCATATTATACTGTGTGGGGCCAATGTGGAGCATTATACTGGAGGGAACTGTGGGGAGCCTATTATACTGTGTGGGGCCACTGTGGAGCATTATACTTGGGGAAGGCACTGAGGGGATCCTATTATACTGTGTGGGGCTGCTGGGCAGCATATTATTCTGTTTGGGGCCACTATGGAGCATTATACTGTGTGGGGGCTCTGGGGAACTTCATACTGTGGAGGGGGGCTCTGAGGAGCTTTTTATATTGTGTGGGGCCACTGTGGAGCATTATATACCATATGGGGCCACTATGGGGGCTCAGCGGAGCATTTTATACTGTGTGGAGCATTATACTGTGGGGGCACTAAGGAGTATTAGATACCATGTGGAGCATTATACTATGTGGGGCGCACTGGGGATCAGTATATATACTATGTGGGTAACTAAGATACATCAGGTAAGAAGGAAGCCCACAAATTTTGACAGTATTGGGCCCAAAAATTCCTGATGGCAGCCCTGTGTGCTATACCTGCATCACAGCTCTTACTAAAATCTTGCGCATGTGTGGAGTGCTCTATGGCCGTGTCATTCTGCATACAGTACTGTGCATGAACCAGCCATGGAGCTACTGGGCCATGCACAGTACTATAGGAGATGACTATACTGGGAACATACTTAGTAATGCACAGCACTGGTTGCCGCATAGTCAGCACGAATTCAAGATCTCAGTGACAGAGCCATGGTGTAGCCTATTAGCAGGAAGGTGTTAGGTGAATGACTTGTCATTCATGGTGGAGCTGTGAAGGTTGCTCTTTAGGTTGTTCGTTATTCTGTTACACAGTCATGTCACAAAAAGGAAATGGCAGTCAGAAAATGGTCCAAGTGTAAGGGCAGCCATAATCCTATGTCTGAGATGTCCGAGTTTACAATTTTTATAAGCTGAGGACGCTTCTACACGTGCCGACAACGCATCAGGCTAGTGTGCATGGAAACAAATGCTCTGACGCGCCTTGGATCTCCTGTGCAAATGACGTCACAAAAGAAAACTGTCACGTTACAAGTCACCTTAAGGCCTTCCGGCAGCGAACGCTGTTACCATGGCACTCACAGCTTACAAACAACTCACGAGTGAAGAATTCTAGAATGTGATTGGACAAGAGGGGCTAATTCGTTCACTGTTCAGCCAATCACATAGGGACTTCCTCTCTGCGGCCCACACTTTTGGGATCGTAAGACCACGCCCCCTGAGTCCGGCGCCTGCGCTTACCGCCTTTCCGGTCAGTTGCCGGTGACACTGGAGGGCGGAGGGAACGCTACGGCGGCCGGATGGTAAGGGTTGTGTATGTAATAGTGCGACAGGTGCCCCCCTCTGTTTCTTGCATGAAGGGGTCCAGGTGGACTGGTGTCAGTCCCTGTGTTAGCCATGTCAGTGCTCTTTGTGCAATGTTTTCTTGTAGTAAACAGAGCATCTTGTGCTACCTTACCTGTAGATGTTGTCCTCACTAGGCATTTGCTGCTTATACATCTGATGACCTCTGGATGGAAGGCAGTAGAGTAGATGTTGGCCAGACCTAGGAGAATCCCCTTCAGGGGTTGTTCAGGCTAAAATGTTATTTTTTAATTAGGTCAGGTAAGGTGAAAAAAAAAAATAAAATCATACTCGCCTGTTCCCCGTGCCTCCCAGAGCTATCTGGTCCGTTGTCCTTAAGTGGAGGTCCCTACCGCATGTGACCGCTGAGGCCAATCAGCGGCTTCAGCGGAAAAAGGACACGGGACGTCACAGCTGGCGAGGAATTCCACTGCAATAAGACAGCCGAGCAGCAGGACTGGACTGCGCTGGGTGGAAATCGGAACGGTGAGTATGTTTTTATTTTTTTTTTTAATTTATTTTATTTTTCACCTCCCCCGGCCTAATTAAAAAATAAAATTTAAGCCTGGACAACCTGTTTAAGCTGATACAAATAAGAGACAGTTGAGATGCAGCGTGTATATTAATAGGGCTATCTGAGTGGAAACTGTGTTGGGGTCCACTTACCAGTCAGCAGAATCTAGGTACCTCTACCACCTCATTGTTAACATGGGAACAATGCCAATATAACTTGTGATAGGACTGAGCTGCAGTGCCAGTCACAGATCGACTTGTATGTGTAAACAGAGAAGGATCCTTCATTTGGCCCCTCCTAGAGACTCTACCAGAATGATTGACCATGTATTAAAGGGGTTCTCCAGGGCATTTATCACTTCCTTCTGGGGATGGGTTTACTATTATAATAATGCATTTAGCGGGCCCCAATGATACAGGTGGGGTGCTGGTTCCAATCACTTGATCGACGATTGGAACCAGCGTGGAACCCTTGGTTTTGTCACATACAAAACCGTTTTCGCTGCAACATTTTTTTTTCATTCTTTACTCCACACCTTCCAAAAAGCAGAACTTTTTATTTTTCTGTTCACAGAGCTTTATGAGGGCTTAATTTTTGCAGGACTATTTGTACTTCGTAATGGCGCCATTTAATTTTCTGTGCATTGTACTGTACCTATCACTTTTATGTGGCAATAACCCTAGAGTGCTTTAACTTACCATAAGTGATTTTGAGATAATTTTCTTGTTTGTTTTGCATTTGATCATGAAAAAATGCTCAGCTTTTCAGACATTTATACCACTGAAATTAGTTAATGAATATTTTGTACCGTATCTCTGTTGTATATTGTTGTCATTTTTTAAACATCTTTTAATTTCTTTAGATGATAAAGAGAACCCTTTGGTAGTATTATATACCGTTAGAAAGGTGACCGTACTATCCCGAATGAAGGATGTCCGTAGCCTGGAGTTTCTGACTGCCTCTTTGAATAATATAGTTGAGAAATTTCAGGCTATCTGGGATCCGTGAACATATGCTGTATCTTGCAAGGTCTACAGTATAAAGGTTCCCCCCCCCTTAACCCTCCTGTTCCAACCACTTATATTTTCCCCTTGTCAGTTGTTGTTCCCATACTTAATTGTCCTGAATTCAGCACACTGTCATCTTTGCAGGTTAGTTTCGGTGCCGATATCTCTCCACTGTCAGAAGGATGGAGAGGAACGCATTCCTCACAGCCCAGCGATGACGAAACTAGTGGCACCAATATCTCTGGCACCGGGGCGTGTACCAGCAAACCTCACAGTGCAATGAATTCAGCACACTGTCAACTTTCTAGTTTTATATTGAACCGCTAATGTCTGAGAAGATGAAATGTCCTCTTTAAAGGGGTTGTCCAGGCAAAAATTGACATAAAATTTTTTCTTTAAATAGTCTGGGGGAGGTGAAAAAAAAAAAATCATACTCCCCTTTCCCCAATGCTCCGGTGCCTCCCAGCATGGTCCGGTCTTCTCAGTCCAGTGTTGACGTGTGGTGGAAGTCCCAGCCACACGTGACCGCTGAGGCCAATCAGCGAAGTGAGGGTCACTACCTGTGACATGACGGGTCTCTTGCTGAGGCCAATCAGTGGAACTCAGTAAGAGACCTGTGAGAAGACGCTGGAGCAGAAGGTGAGTATGATTTTTTATTTTTTTTTTCCCCCACCTCCTTCGGCATATTTAAAATAAAAATAAAAAACTGCTTGGACAACCTCTTTAAACATTAATAAATGCTCTCAAATGAGCATTTTTCTAAATTTTCAAGAAAATTTCTAAAACCCATGTTTTGGGGACAAATTCAGTTATGAAGGAACTCTTAAAGGCTTATATGTTACAATCTTCCTATAAATAACCCCATTTTCAAAGCTTCATCCACCCTAACCATTCACATTAGCATTTATAAAGTTTGTTAACCCTTTAACCCCTTCCAGCTGGTGTCATTTTTCGTTTTTGACTCCCCAACTTTCCAACCCAAAACTTTTTTATTTTTCTGTTCACAGAGCCATATGAGGGATTAATGTTTGCGGGAGAAATTGTTCTTCATAATGGTACTATTTATTATTCTGTACAATGTACTGGGAAGCTAGAAAAAAATTCAGAATGGGGTGGAATTACGGCGTTCACTGCGCAGCCAAATTGACATGTCACCTGTATTCTTTGTTTCAGTACAATTCCCAGAATACCAAATTTATATAATTTTATTTACATTTTAACCTCTTTACAAAAATCCCAAACTTTTCAAAAAAAAAAAAAAGTTTCTTAGTCGTCATATTCTGACACCTGTAACTTTTTTATATTTTTGTGTATCGGGATGCATAGGCGTCTTTTTTTGCGGGTCCTGGTGTACTTTTTAGTTATACTATTTTGGGTAATGTCTATTGCTTTGATCACTTTTTAATTCAAATTTTTATCAGAGACGAAACAGCGAAAAAAACAGCGGGTCGACACTTTTGATTTCTTTTCCCCACTATGGCATTCACCGTACGGGAAAAATATAAAAAATTTATACGTTTATAAACATTTTCAAACACAGGGATACATAATGTGTTTGTGTTTCATAGGAATTTTGTTAGTTTTATATATATATTCTAGGGAAAGGGGGGGGTGATTTGAATTTTTTTATTGCTTTTTTTAAAGCTTTTTTTCATTGTTGGTTTTTTTTTTTTTTTTTTTTTTTTTTTTACAATTTTATCAGAGGGGACTGGCCCTGGGGCCTTTTTTTTTTTCTTTGGGGCGCCAAAGCGCAGTGCAATGCCCGCTATCAGAGCAGCCACCATCTTTAAAGACCTGGCATCCAAAGTAATAGTACATCGGGAAGGGGATAAGCCAGGCATTAAAGGGTACCTGAGTTTTTATCACAACTTGAGATATCTACATGATCTCACTGGCTGTATAAGTCTTCATACATGGTATCCTATCATTATGGCTGCAGCACATTTTATTTTTCTCCTGGAGGTAGGGGGAATGTACATTGAACAGCACTCTGCCCCCTCCCCTATCCATTGCTTCTACTAGTTTCTTTACATGTAATTCTGCCAGGAGTAACTGTAAAACAGCAATCAGATACCTGAGAAAAGCCTAAATGACCATAATATTGGAGATCCATTGACACAGAAAAAGAGAGATCTGAGCACAGTAAGGAAAGCTGCTTGCTCTCTGTTATTGACATGCCATCAGCAATAATAACACAAGCAGCCAGAAATAGATACATAGCAGGCTTTTCTTATATTGTAAGATGTGAGATGTTCAGAATCCTCCCTGTGCAGTGTACACAGAAACCTAAGGGAGGGGAACCAGCCCCTCCCATTCTCCATTCACTGTGTGAAGAAAACCTGCCAATCCTCCCTCCACTCACTGTGAACCCATCTTGCAACTAAGGACAGAACTTCCCTAGTAACAGGAAGTGAATATGAAATTAGCTAGAAGGGAGACACCTAGTAGCAACAACTTTAGAGAGATTTTTAAGACAGAACAATATTTTTAAATAAAGTACATTTCATTTTTATCTACAATCACATAATATATTAACTGAAAATAGTTTGTCTGAAAAGTTAGTGACAATTTACAACAAAATAAAGGTTACCTTTACACATTTCAATGGGTTATTGATATAAACTGCTGTTTGTGTACACTGCAGTGTACAAAAGAGAAGGAACACCACTGGGCTTTTGGTGTTTAGTTTTTGCTGTAATTATTTTAAGGTGCCATGAAATGTTTACCGAGTCCTAAGGAACCAGAATAGTGGAAATATCGGTTAAATGACCCCATTTTGAAAATTACACTCCTTAAGAAATTTATCAAGGTGCATTGTGAGCATTTATAGGAAGTCTGTCACAATAATGAAGCATATTGAACCAGCAACATAGTTAGATAGGTCTTCTCCTCCTAATTGTAAGACCTTTTTCCCATGAAAATTCATACCTCCATTGCAGATATATTATTCATTTATTTCAGAATATGCTTATTAGCAATGTGGAGCAGCAAGGGTGGGTCTATTACCCCAAACTGCTAAACCCCACACTGCCCAGGAACGACTTCCTTCAACCCTCCCTTCCTTGGGAGGGAAGGATAGGAGAAGTAAGGCATATTAGGGTAGTGTCGGGTGTAGCAGTTTGGAACAACAGAGTTCCCCCTTGCCGCTACAGTTTGTTCATTTACATATTCTGAAATGAATGAATTTCTCTGCAATGGAGGCATAAATTTTCATGGAGAAAAACAGGATGTGAACAGGATGGCAAGGTAGCAGTTGATTGCCCATCCCTAGCATAGCGTGATTGCTTTTTATTTTTTTTGTGAAATAGATAAGCTTTGCAGCTAGTGTCTGACCATGACTGTCATCCATTTATCAGAGTTGGAGTTGACCTGGGGAAAAATACGGGATGGAAACCACCCAAACCGCTATTTTTCATTTTGTACCCCTCAAGGAACTTATCAAGGGCTATAGTGACCATTTTGACCTGAAATGTGTTTTATATAATTTAGCATTGGGTCATGAAAATGAAAAATAACTCACTATTTTTTAAAACCTCACTTTAGCCCCAAATTTTTCATTTCCACAAGGGGTTGAAGTAGAGGCGTCGCTAGGGGTTCAGCACAGGGGGTCGAACATGTCCAAGTGGGCCCCCAACTTGGACATGTTTGTATACCGATACTATCAGTATACGGTGAGTGTATAGTGGTATATAGCGACTCTACACAGGGCTCTGCAGACGATTTAGGTGAATACAGTGCAGTAACATTTAGTGACTTACAGATGACGTCTCTGACTAATCGTTCACATTCTCCATCTCTTTCATCTGGATGGCCATGACCACTTCTTCCAGTCTCTGTAAAGTTTGCAACACAGACATCTTTAGCTCCTCTTATTGATCGCGGTTTTTCCTGCAGCACTTTGCACAGAAAGTTCGCAGAGGTTTCCTCTGCGGACTTTCTGCTTCAATTATATCTATAGGGAAACTGCTGGCATTTCCGTAGGTATAACTGACATGCTGTGATTTCCAAAACTGCGACTGTTTTGGAAATCGCAGCGTATCCACTGTGCATATTCTACTGCAAGGTGGGGATGGGATGGAGGCCCCATGTGGCGAAAACCCACAGAAAAAAACCGTGGCATTTTAGCAAATCCCATCCACACATTGCGGAAAAATATGTGCAGCAGACGCACTGCAATTTCCAAAACTATTGCAGTTTTGGAAAAGGCAGCATGTCAATTATATCTATGGAAACGCTGGCAGTTTCTGTATAGGTGTATTAAAAAACAGAAAGTCCACAGGAGAAACCTCTGCGGACCTTCTGTGAAAAGCACTGCGGGAAAAACCACAATGTTCTGCCGCGGTCTTTCCTGCAGCGCTTTTTTTTTCTGTAGCCCGCTACGTGAGGCCTTAGTCTTAATAAAGCCCAAGTGCAACTTTAATTAAATTAATTGCCCCCTCATATTATGCCCCTGATTCCCCCTGACATAAATACTGCACCTCTAATGACCCCTTATATAAATGACCACCCCCTTATGTTCATAATACCTCCTAATATAAATGATGCTCCCTAATGGCCCCTTATATAAATAACCTCCCCCCTTGGATTCATAATACCCTACAATAACCCTTATATAAATGAACCCCCACTGTCATAATGCCCCTTAATGAATCCTCCCTTTATAGTTATATTTCCCCCTTACATACCTTCCAACTTTCAAAGGACAGAAAGAGGGACAAAATATGTGGCGTGCTATGCGCGCTGCGCAAATTTAGCTCCACCCACTTCTATGTTGACTCCGCCCATTCTCTTCTATTTTTCCATGTCCCTCACACAGTATAATGCTCCTACAGTAACCCTAACATTATATGCCCCCACATTATAATGTTCTCCTTCAATTGCCCTACAGTATTAAGTCCCTCTAATCGTGCCCCAGAGGGGGACATTAAACTGGAGCAGCTGCAGGGTGACATTAAACTATGGTATAGTTGGAGGGTGACATTAAACAGTGGGGGTAGTTGGAGGGGAACGTTAAACTGGGGGAAACTAGAGGCAGACATGACCCCCTCCAACTACCCCTCACAGTTTAATGTCCTCCTCCAGTTGCCCCCAGTTTAACCCCTTAACGACCTTGGACATACTGTTACGTCCTGGGCGCTAGGTACTTCGCGCACCAGGGTGTAATACTACGCCCGAGGCCGGCCGCCCGCTCACTATCTGAGTGGGCGGCATCGGAACCGGGTGTTAGCTGTAACTGACAGCTAACACCCTACTCCATAACCCCTGGTCGGAACTGAGTTCCGATCGGAGGTTTTAACCCCTTGGATGCCGCGGTCAAACATGACCGCAGCATCCAAGGGGTTCCGCCATCTTGCCACCCCCCGCGGCAAGATCGGGGGGGTTCCGATATCTATAATCTGCAGCCTGGGGTCTGCCAAGTGACCCCAGGCTGCCTGGAGACCCCACTACCTGGTTGATCCTGCCAAGACCTGCGGAAGTCAGCGCTATGTTTCCATAGCGATGACTTCCTGTATAGGCTGCAAGACACTTGCATGCTTGTGTCTTGCAGTCTATAGTACTGAGCCAGAGATCAAAGCATCTCTGGCTCAGGTGTCCTAATGGGACACATGAAAAAGTGAAAAAAATAAATAAATAAAGTATGTGAAAAAAAATTAATAAAAGAATAAAGCCCCAAAAATTCCCTTTTCCTATATAAAATGAATTATATAAAAAATAAACCTAAAAATTAATAAAAACAATACATATTTGGTATCGCCGCGTCCGAAACAACCTGTACAATAAAACTGAAACCATATTTAATGTACACGGTGAACGTTGTGAAAAAAACCCCGGAAAAAACCCGCCCAAAGTAATGATTTTTTGCCATCTCACCTTACAAAATATGCCATAAAAAGTGATCAAAAAGTCATATGTACCCCAAAACAGTCCCAATAAAAAGCACAGGTTGTCCCGCAAAAAATAAGCCCTAAACCAACTCTCTAAACTGAAAAATAAAAATGCTATGCATCTTAGAAGATGGCGATGCAAAAAAAATTGATTTGTGTCCCCAAATGGGTTTTTGTTCTGCAAAATTGGTATCGCATAAAAAAACAGTATAAATGAGGTATCGCTGTAATCGTACCGACCCGCAGAATAAAGATAACATGTTACTTACACTCTACGCTACATGGTGAAAAATTTAAAAGGTAAAACGCAGTGCCAGAATTGATGGGTTTCTTTTTTTAATCCACCAAGAAAGAGTTAATAAAATTTATTAATAAGTTGTAAGCACCTAAAAATGATGTCATTACAAAATACATCTCACCCCGCAAACAACAAGCCCTCATATGGCTACATCACCAGAGAAATAAAGAAAATATAGCTTGTACAATGTGAATACAAAAACCCCAAAAATCGCCAAATCATTAGAACAAGATGCGTCAGGTAGGGAATGTATAAGCTGTGCGAGTGTATATTAGGGTACAAACCAGATTTAGAGTTTACGAGGGATAATAAACCAGAAGTGACCCCCAGAGTGACCTCCCCAGTAATAGGAACTACTGGGGAAATAGTAGGGAATTTAGTGTACCCAATGTACTACGCACAGCTTACATATTCATTCACTTTTCCCCATCTGCTGTGCAGTCACGTCTGTGATACTAATGCTCGCTACACCCGTTGATTCTTTGAGGGGTGCACTTTTCAAAATGGGGTCATTCCCTAGGGGATTCCACTTTACTGGTACTTTAGAGACTCTGCAAACATGACATGGCATCCAGATCCCAAACATCTGAATCTGCGCTCCAAAAGCCACATAGCGCTCCTTCCCTTCTGCGCCCTACTGTGTGCCCAAACTGCAGTTTATACCCATATGTATTACACTTGTCGTACCCAGAATAACGTACTTAATGTCATATGTGGGTATAAACTGCTGTTTGGGCACATCCGAGCACAGAAGGGAAGGAGCGCTATTTGGTTTTTGGAGCACAGACTTGGACGGTTTGGTTTTTGGACGCCATTGCACTTTTGCAGAGCTGAAATGCCAGTACAGTGGAATCCCCTGACATGTCACCCCATTTTGGAAACTACACCCCTGAAGGATTTTATCCTGGGGTACAGTGAGCATTTTTAACCCCCAAGTGTTGCTATAATTTATTATCCATAAATGAATACGCAGCTGATGGTGAAAGGAGAAAATGACAATTTTTCCAGAAATACGCCATTTCAGTGCGTAATATGTTGTGCCTGGCTTGTATCAGAGATGAACGCTCCAAAAGCTGTTGTGCCCGGAATCCCCGCTCACCAGTTTTTGGAGTGTGTGTCTGTGCAGACATAAACTGGGCACAACATATCGGGGACTGAAATGTCGTATCTATAGAAAAATTTCATTTTTAACTTTTCATTATCATCTGCGCATTCATTTCTGGAAATTAAAAGAATTCAACACTTAAGGGTTAATAATGCTCGCTACCCCCACTTGATAAATCCCTTGAAGGTTATAGTTTCCAAAATGGGGTGAGATGTCTGCGGATTCCACTTTACTGGCAATTCTTGGGCTCTGCAAAAGTGGCATGGTGTCCAAAAAGCAAACTGTACTCCAAAAAACTAAAATAGCGCTCCTTCCCTTCTGTGCCCGGCTGTGCCCAAACAGCAGTTTATATCCACATATGGCATTGTTAAGTACATTATCCTGGGTACACCAGTGTCATACATGTGGGCATAAACCGCCATTTGGGCACACAGCAGGGTGCAAATGTGAAGGAGCGCTATGTGCTTTTGGAGCGCATATTTAGATTGTTGTTTTTTTGGACACCATGTCACATTTGCAGAGACCCTAAAATTGCCCCTACAAAATGGGGGTCCCTTCTTGGGGAATTCCAATTTACTGGCACCTCCAGGGCTCTGCAAAAATAACATGGCGACCAGAAAGTACTCCAAAAGCTAAATAAATACAGTGCTCCTTCCCTTCTGAACCCTGCTGTGTGCCCAAGCAGCAGTTTATACTCACATATTTAATTTTTTTGTCCCCGGGATAGCCCACTTAATAGTTTTAGGAGTTCATGTCTCTGATGCCACAAAGTGGCCGCAACGTATTAGGCACTGAAATTGGATATTTCTTTAAAAACTTTAATTTTCACTTTGTACATTAATTTTTGGAAAGCATTTTTAGGCTCAAAATGATAATACCCCTTGATACATTCCTTGAGGGGTGTAGTTTCTAAAATGGGGTCCCTTTTGAGGGGTTTCCATTGTATTGGTACTTTAGGGGCTCTGTAAATGCGACATGGCACTCAAAAACTATCCCAGCCACATCTGCCCTCCAAAAGCCAAATAGCGCTCTTTCCATTCTGAGCCCCACCATGTACCCCTTCAGCAGTTTATGACCACATATGGGGCATTTCTGTGTTCAGAAGAAATTGTGTAACAAACTGTGGGGTGTTTTTTCTTCTTTAACCACTTGTAAAAATTAAAAATATGTCGCTAAATGGACTGTTTATTGGAAAAAAGTAATTTTACATTTTTACGTCCCTAAGTCAGTAACATCTGTGAAACAGCTGTGAGGTCAAAATGCTCACTATACCCCTAGATAAATTCTATGAGGGGTGTAGTTTTCATTAATTTTTGGAAAGCATTTTTAGGCTCAAAATGATAATACCCCTTGATACATTCCTTGAGGGGTGTAGTTTCTAAAATGGGGTCACTTTTTGGGGGTTTGTATTGTATTGGTACTTTAGGGGCTCTGCAAATGCGACATGGCACCTGAAAACTATTCCAGCAAAATCTGCCCTCCAAAAGCTAAATAGCGCTCTTTCCATTTTGAGCCCTGCCATGTACCTATGCAGCAGATTACAACCACATATGGGGCATTTCTGTGTTCAGGAGAAATTGTGTAACAAACTTTGGGGAGCTTTTTCTCCTAATTTTTCATTTTAATGTCCCAATGTTAATAAAATCTGTGAAACAGCTGTAGGGTCAAAATGCTCACTATACCCCTTGATATGTTCTGTGAGGGGTGTAGTTTTCAAAATGGGATCACTTTTAGGGGGTTTCCACTGTATTGGTACTTTGGGGGCTCTGCAAATGCGACATAGTACCTGAAAACTACTCCAGCAAAATCTACCCTCCAAAAGCCAAATAGCGCTCTTTCCATTCCAAGCCTCACCATGTACCCATACAGCAGATTACAACCACATATGGGGTATTGCCGTGTTCAGGAGCAATTGTTTTGCAAACTGTGGGGTGCTTTTTCTCCTTTAACCCCTTGTGAAAATGAAAACTTTGGGGATAAAGTGACATTTTAGTAATGTTTCATTTATACATCCCAGTGTTAGCAAAATCTGTGAAATGGCTGTAAGGTCAAAATGCTCACTATACCCCTTGATGAATTCTGTGAGGGGTGTAGTTTCCAAAATGGGGTCACTTTTTGGGGTTTTCCTTTGTATTGGTACTCTAGGGGCTTTGCAAATGAGACATGGCACCTGAAAACTATTCCAGCAAAATCTGCTTTTCAGACGCCCAGTGTCACTACTTCCCTTCCGTGCGCCGCCATTCGCCCAAACATCAGTTTACACCCACATGTGAGGTATTTCTGTGCTCGGGAGAAATTGCATAACAAACTTTGAGATGCATTTTCTCCTTTAACCCTTTGTGAATGTGTTAATTTTAGGGCTAAATTAAGGAATTAGTGGAAAAAAATTAAATGTCTAAATTTCACCTCCATATTGTTTTAATTCCAGTGAAATGCTTAAAGGGTTAACAAACTTCCCAAATGTTATTTTGAATTATTTGAGGGGTGCAGTTTTGAAAATGGGGTGATTTATGGGGGTTTCTAATATATACAGTACAGACCAAAAGTTTGGACACACCTTTTCATTCCAAGAGTTTTCTGTATTTTCATGACTATAAAAATTGTAGATTAACACTGAAGGCATCAAAACTATGAATTAACACATGTGGAATTATATACTTAACAAAAAAGTGTGAAACAACTGAAAATATGTCTTATACAGTAATACCTCGTACACTCGCGTTTCCGAATTTGCGAATTCACAGATTCGCGATATTTTTTTGGCAACTAACATATATAGATTTTGCTCTTTTTTTTCAGATCTGTGAAATTTAATTAAAAAAAACACCTTCGCTATTGGGTAGTAGCGTCCTGTTCGTTACGTACCCGGTAATTAGTTTCATTTTACTGTGAGTGTATAAGAAAAATGAAAGAATGTATTAATATACAGTACTGTACAGTATACTTTAGTATACTGTACAGTACTGTAGGGTAAAGTTTATTGATATTTAGGGGTTAAACGTTAGAAACCGGCATTGTAAGCGCTTCTAAGCGCTTGTACCAAACATTCGCGATTCCTCGCGATCCGCGACCCGTTCTGGCACCTAACCTCGCGAATGTACGAGGTATTACTGTATTCTAGGTTCTTCAAAGTAGCCACCTTTTGCTTTGATTACTGCTTTGCACACTCTTGGCATTCTCTTGATGAGCTTCAAGAGGTAGTCACCTGAAATGGTTTTCACTTCACAGGTGTGCCCTGTCAGGTTTAATAAGTGGGATTTCTTGCCTTATAAATGGGGTTGGGACCATCAGTTGTGTTGTTCAGAAGTCAGTTGGATACACAGCTGTTAGTCCTACTGAATGGAGTGTTAGAATTTGTATTATGGCAAGAAAAAAGCAGCTAAGTAAAGAAAAACGAGTGGCCATCATTACTTTAAGAATGAAGGTCAGTCAGTCTGAAAAATTGGGAAAACTTTGAAAGTGTCCCCAAGTGCAGTGGCCAAAACCATCAAGCGCTACAAAGAAACTGGCTCACATGAGGACCGCCCCAGGAAAGGAAGACCAAGAGTCATCTCTGCTGTGGAGGATAAGTTCATCCGAGTCACCAGCCTCAGAAATCGCAGGTTAACAGCAGCTCAGATTAGAGACCAGGTCAATTCCACACAGAGTTCTAGCAGCAGACACATCTCTACAACAACTGTTAAGAGGAGACTGTGTGCAGCAGGCCTTCATGGTAAAATAGCTGCTAGGAAACCACTACTAAGGACAGGCAACAAGCAAAAGAGACTTGTTTGGGCTAAAGAACACAAGGAATGGACATTAGACCTGTGGAAATCTGTGCTTTGGTCTGAGGAGTCCAAATTTGAGATCTTTGGTTCCAACCACAATGTCTTTGTGCGACGCAGAAAAGGTGAACGAATGGACTCTACATGCCTGGTTCCCACCGTGAAGCATGGAGGAGGAGGTGTGATGGTGTGGGGGTGCTTTGCTGGTGACACTGTTGGGGATTTATTCAAAATTGAAGGAATACTGAACCAGCATGGTTACCACAGCATCTTGCAGCGGCATGCTATTCCATCCGGTTTGCGTTTAGTTGGACCATCATTTATTTTTCAACAGGACAATGACCCCAAACACACCTTCAGACTGTGTAAGGGTTATTTGACCAAGAAGGAGAGTGATGGGGTGCTACGCCAGATGACCTGGCCTCCACAGTCACCAGACCTAAACCCAATCGAGATGGTTTGAGGTGAGCTGGACCGCAGAGTGAAGGCAAAAGGGCCAACAAGTGCTACGCATCTCTGGGAACTCCTTCAAGACTGTTGGAAGACCATTTCAGGTCTTCACCTCTTGAAGCTCATCAAGAGAATGCCAAGAGTGTGCAAAGCAGTAATCAAAGCAAAAGGTGGCTACTTTGAAGAACCTAGAATATAAGACATATTTTCAGTTGTTTTACACTTTTTTGTTAAGTATATAATTCCACATGTGTGAATTCATAGTTCTGATGCCTTCAGTGTGAATCTACAATTTTTATAGTCATGAAAATACAGAAAACTCTTGGAATGAGAAGGTGTGTCCAAACTTTTGGTCTGTACTGTAGGTCATTATAATTCTCTTCAGAACTGAAGTGGTCCCTAAAAAATTAGTTTGGGAAATTTTCTTGTAAATCTGCAAAATCGCTGTTACACTTGTAAGCCGTCTAACATCCAAAATAAATTATAGGACGATTAAAAGATGATGCCGATATATAGCAGAGATATGGTAGATAATATGTATTAATGTATTTGGGTGGTATGACTATCTGTCTGAAAAGCAGAGCATTTCACATTTTGAAAATTGCGATTTTTTTTTCAAAATTTCCATCAAATTTCCTATTTTTTTATAAATAAATACAAAAATATTCATTAGTGTTTACCACTAACATGAAGTATAATGTGTCACGAAAAAACTATCTCAAAATCACCCCCAGTTTAATTGCCCCCTCCATCTACCACCAGCTTAATGTCCTCCTTTATCTTCCAGCAGTTTAATTGCCCCCTTCATCTGCCTTCAGTTTAACTGGCCCCTACATCTGCCTCCAGTTACCCTCTCTTGCTCACACATGCTGTGTCTCTGTCTCTTCTATCATTCTGTTCCCAGCTTTCCAGTGTAACATCACAGTCTGTCCCGCAGTATCCAGAATAGCTCCGCACACACAAGAGTCTGATCACATGGTCATGACGTCATCAAAGGTCCTTTACCCACTAGGATTTAGCATCTACCCTTTACACTACCCTAATAAAGATTGTTAATAGCAAAACACTTCAGGGGCATAGCGGGACAAACTGTAAGCTATGCGGGACAGCAGTGTAAAATAGGGACTCCCCCACTGGGAGCTATGTTATTAATATACCCACAAAAAAAAAAAAAAAAAAAGTCATACTCACCTACCTTCGATCCTGATGAATGGAACCGCCGCTTCCTCCCTGTCCACGCACAGGACGTCTGTGTCTGAGCGCAGGCGGCGCGATGTTGTGACGTCATCGCGCCTCCCGTGCTGAGAAGCAGACATCGGTCTGAGGTCTCAGCGTCTTGTAAACCGCAGGCCTGCATTGGCTTGCCGTTTACAATACTGTTAAGTTGCAGGAAGTGTTTTAACTAGATCGGTGTCTGCAGACACCGATATAGTTAGAAATAAAGGATGTATTAATGGCGGCCCCGGGGTGGGCCCCCAAAAGTCAGTGGGCTCGGGGCAGCCGCCCCCTCTGCCCCCCCTGCTAGCTACGCGTCTGGGTTGAAGGAAAAAATGCACACCACAATGTGTTATGCAATTTCTCTTGAATATGGAAATATCCCATATGTGGTTGTAAACTGCCGCATGAGCACACGGTGGAACGCAGAAGGGAAAGAGTGCCATTTGGCTTTTAATGGGCAAATTTTGCTGGAATAATTTTTGGGTGCCATGTATCATTTGCGAAACCCCTAAAATATCTGTACAATGGAAAACCTGAAAAAGTGATTCCATTTTGGAAATTATACCCATCAAGGGCAATAGTGAACATTTTGACCAAACAAGTGTTTCATAAAATTTATTAACATTGGAGCATGAAAAAGAAAAATTATCTTTTTTATTTTTCAATAAAATGTCGCATTAATCCTAAATGTTCAATTTTCACAAGTGGTTAAAGTAGAAAATGCACTCAACAATTTCTTACAGAGGACCTTTCACCACTTCCAACAAGTTCAGTTCTATCCATCAGTTAATAGGCATTGCTCCACTGATTCTGGCACAATTGGAATTGTTTCTCTAGTCCGCACCATTCCTGAGCAATCAGTCCTGTTAGTTTTGACGCTCGATATATTATTTAGGTTTTGTACTCCTAGGAGGGCGGCTTCAGGCAGGAGAAGACAAGGAGTGTGATTCTGACCTCTGACACTGGCTGCCTCTGATTGGATCTCTGAATCACACCCCCCTGACTGACACCACCCTTATGACATTACAGATCTTAAATAACACGTCCACCCTCAAAACTAACTGCGCTTTTTGCTCGGAAATGACGGGGGCTAGAGAAAAAATTACAACTGGGCTGAAATCAGTGGAGTAGTGACTATTAACAGATGCTAAGAACTTGAATTGGTGGAGGTGGTGAATGGTCCTCTTTAAGCAATTTTTTCCTGATTCTGGAAAATTGCCGTTTAGGCATGTGGTAGGGTGCTGAAGGGGAGGTCCCTGTTAGGCTTTTGGAGGGCAAATTTTGCTATAATGATCAGGTGCTATGACGGATTACAGAGCCAGTAAGGTGCTAGTGCAGTGGAGAATATCAAGAAGTGACCTGATTTAGGCAAGTGCACTACTCAGAAAGTTTTATCAAGGGGTGTAGTGATCATTATGAACCCAGAGATGCCATTATTAACCCAAAATGAAAATTGAGATGTTCCCACACATCTGCCATTTCAATGCTCATTATGTCATGCCCAACACTGTGAAAAGTCAGCTCTGTAATTATTATGCTGATTCTTGATTTTAGAAATACCCTACATGCAACCCTACTGATTGGTGGGTGTCTGACCGTTTAGACTCCTACCTCTCCCAAGGATGGGGGATGTTTTGACCCCACTGTGAATGTAGACATGTCCCTGCTGGGTGCGAAGCACCCTTCTCCAATTCACTTGAATTGGAATGTGGAGGCTAGCCAGTGCTTGGCTATCTCTGGCGCTCCCATTGAAGTGAATAGGAGTGGGGGTACATGGTATCTAGCATATACGTATGTCTGCATTCACAACGTGGGTAAAACACCCTCCATTCTTAGGATTGGAGGGAGTGACAACAGTCAGATCCCCACCAATAAGCAATTTATCCCTGGCATGAACACTTTAAAATAATGCACAAATTCCTTTATGGGTGTAGCTATCAAAATGGGGTCACATCTCAGGGCATTCCACTTTACTGGGATTTCAGGGGCTCTGCGTACTGTCTAAAAGCCAGTCTAAATCTGTGCTTCAAAATTGAAATAGCGCTCCTTCTCTTTTGTGCTTTGCTCTTTGCCCAAACAGCAGTTTATGCCCACATATAAGACGTTGTTAAGTGGGTCATCACAGGAACAACAATTTCATGTACAGTTGAAATCAGACGTTTACATACACTATATAAAAAGACACATATGCATGTTTTTCTCACTATCTGACATGAAATCAGAATAAACCTTTCCCGTTTTAGGTCAATTAGGATTACCAAAATTATTTATATTTGCCAAATGCCAGAATAATGAGAGCAAATTTTTTAAGGCATTTTTTATTACTTTCTGCAAAGTCGAAGGCTTACATACATTCATTAGTATTTTGTACCATTGCCCTTAAACTGTATGACTTGGGTCAAACGTTTTGGATATCTTTCCACAAGCCTCCACACAGTAATTGCCCCTTTTACTAGCCACCCATACATTATGCTGCCCCTTTATTGGCTCATGCAGTAAATACCCCCTTTAGTGGCCAACATAAAGTAACTGCCCCTTTTACAGGCCCCCATATAGCAAGTACCCTTTTTAGAGGCTTCACATGTAAATCCTCCTCATACAGTGAGTTTAGGCCAGCAGGTAATAACCATTATTCACTTTCCCATCCCGCTCCTACGCACATCCTCCACTTCCCCTTCAGCCTCCAGGACCCCGTGTGCTGCACATCATGTCTAGACACTGAACACGCTAGGATGTGATTGGTAAGTGAATGGCAGCCATTACCTGCTGGAGTAATCCATTAGGTAAAGACCTATTAAAAACAAAAAGCAGTGGTGATCCGGCCAGGCCCCCCTCTATGGCGGTAGTTCCTGCCCCTGGCTTGCAGAGCCTCTGAGGTTCAGTAAAGTGGAATCCCACATGAAGTGACCTCATTGTGGTAACTAAACCGATCAATTAATTTATCAAGGGGTTTAGTGAGGAATAGTTTTCTATATGTGAATGCATAGCTGATTGTAAGCTTTTGCAAGCAGAACCCTCCTATTGTTTAATATGCTAAATATTTAATTTTACTGTAATATCTGATATTGTCTGTTCATGTCCCCTCTGATTTATAAAGTGCTGCAGAATATGTTGGTGGTATGTAAATAGAATTATTGTTGTTATTACAGTGGAGAGTGAAAAAACAAATTTGTAAGCTGTGTTGAATTCATTAAGTACACCAAATCGCACACTGTTTTTCCTCAGCTTCTAGGCATTCTGGGGGTGGGGGGAATCGTTTCTGGTGTCCTTTCCCCTGTAAATTCAACACTGGGGTGTACCCTGATATACACTTGCACAGCTTATACATTCCCCTTCTTGCCGCAACGAGTTTTGCCCTAAAGGATGTGGCAATTGTTGGGTTTTTGCAAGGTGTTGTACAAGGCTTCACATTTTTTTCCTTTAATGTATCCACATGAGTGTCACGTATGAACTGTCCTTGCATGTGATGTTAGTGCTGCTGTCAGGGTTCAATTCAGTCCACTCAGTCATCTTGCACTAACCTTTCATTAAGGCTGCAAATTGAGTGTAAGTCGCACTAAAATACATGCTGCCACCACTACTGACTTTGGACTCAGCAGAAACCTTGCTCACATACACACGCAACTCTCCAGCAGTCAGGCACAAACGCACTTTAAAAAGGTAACACAAGGTAACATTAAATTTAACAGTTTAATACCCAATGGGTCCAGTGTTATATATGAGAAAGACAATACAAACAAGATGACAAGCAAGCAAAACAGTTGCAAAAACAAAAAGGAGAAAAGCAATCTTAGAATCTTCATCTTAGAAGAATGGAGATGGCCAGCAACCAGTTTGGCTGGCTCCCACAGTGTGACTCAAGCTCCCAGTTAAACCCAGTCTCTTGTAAGGTTAAGCTCCTGACTTGTGCTTAGCTACACCTCCTGCCAGAATTCCCTCTCCCCACTCCTCCCCCCTTCCAAGTCTTTAACAGGCTGGGAAATGGCTGGTTTCATCTGCGCCTTGGAAAGGGGAATACTCCACAGATGGCCAAGGTCACTGTCCGGGTTACACTCTCTTATACCTGACTGCCCAAGAAGTTGTAAAGCAATAAACTTGCCTTGGCAGTATGTTTGGTCTTGATTGCAGGAAGGAACATTTTCACCCCTGATCCCTCCCTGACTTTACTTACCATGTGTGATGATACATGCACATTCACTAAGGATATGTATAATGTGATAATTTGGTGAATTAAACTCAAAATGTCGGCAGACTCCTGGTCCGGACAGCGGTGGTTCGTGGTACTGGGCGCCGGAAAGATAGCTTTCAGACGGTCCAATCATAAAATAAAAGTGGCTTTATTCAGCTTAACTGCAACACAACAAAACAACAAAAAACCTATGCCACAGTTAGGGCCTAACTCACTCCTTGAGCCCCTAACTGTCCTGACTGTTACTCAGCTCCAGCAACAGTCCCCTGTGGACGCCAGCCCTCTGGGACAGAGCCTATCTCTCTGTCCTAGCTGGTCCACTCCTGTGGCCGCCAGCCCTCTGGGACAGAGCCTCTCTCTCTGTCCTAGCTGGTCCACTCCTGTGGACGCCAGCCCTTTTGGGACAGAGCCTCTCTCTCTGTCCTAGCTGGTCCACTACTTCCTGCTTCCTGCAGGACACTCCAGCCCTCCTGGAGTTACGTGCCACCACCCAAAGGCGTGGCTGAGAGCCTTTTCTGGTCTGGCCTGGGTTGCTCAACAGCGCCCTCTGGCTCACATACTTACATACCCTCCCCCTCAGCTCACTACCCATGGAGTGAGCTACAGTGGGACGAGATATCCTATGGCGAAGTCCCTCTTCAACCAAGTAGGCCTGTCCAGTGTCTCTCCAGAATTCCTCATCTGGGGGTCTCTTCTTCCAGATTCCGGTTACTCGACACTTCCGGTTTCTCACCACTTTAACTGCTACGTCAAGATCCTGGCCATTCTGTTTAAAGGCAAGTTTTTCTTCATCACCTTCACAATTCGCCATACAGGGGATCACATCATTTTCATCACATTTCTCGCCATAGTCTTCAGCTATCCCATTGCAGGACTTTGATTCCTTTAGTGAATAGCCGTAAGAATCTTCATCTTCTCCTTCTGCACGAGGGCCATACCGTACACCCTCACAAAATAGCTCACGCTGAACTACATTTTCTGGCATGTCTTTAACAACTGTCACATCATTGGTGACATGTAACCATCTCTTACTTCCTGACTCCCCCTTCACAGACAACATGGAGTCATTATTCACCGTTTGTCCACCAGACATTTGGCTAGAGACAGGTACAGCAACACCGTTATCCACAATGACTTCAGACACTTTAGCTGTTGGGACAACATATGCATGGTCAGTCTTCTTACGGACTCTTGTTCCACACTTTTGGTGACCCTTCACCTTATTTACCATCTCACATGGTTTCATCATAATCTGATCATTGGTATCGACATCAGTGGACAGGTCACTCATGTCTGTCTGACTTAATGATTCTCCTTTCTCTGCCTCTATGCTGGCAGCTTTTTCCAATTCTAACGCCTTCTATAGCGCACAAATCTCTGATTCCAGCTCCAGAACTTTCTTCACTGCGACATTTTTCTGTGCCGCTTCCATCTCAGTTTTTACTAGTGCACCTTGCAGCTTTATTTCTGACTCGCGCTTCACTTGATCCATCTGAAACTCCAGCTGTTTCTTGATGCGTGCAATTTCCTCCTGTTGGTTCACTTGCACCTTTAGTTTAGCAACAAGCATTTTTAGATCTACAATCTCAGCAGACAAATTAGACAGGTTTCCCTCAAACTGAATCTTCATGTCTTCTATCTGGAGGTCCAATTCTCTCTTGGCCTTTTCCAGCTTGTCATAAGCATTAGCTTTGTTCTCATACAATATCTGCACAGATTCCAGGTTTTTCTCAACTTCATCCTTGGAGCTAACCAAATTCTCCATTTCAGTGCGCAGTTGCTTGTTAAGCCTCTCTAACTCGGCCTTCAATTCAAGGGCCTCTGCTTCAGCACGGTCACGTTTTTCTGCATATCTAGCAGAAAGAGTCTTCTCTTCACCAAGCAGCTGATCAAACTTTTTCTGCTTCCTTTCCAAATTTGACACCATCCGACGTTGATGATCAAGGTCTACATCTACATCTTATAGTTCCTGCTGCAGTCTAATTTTCATCTTCTCAAGTTTGTCATAAGCAGCAACCTTCTCCTCAAACCGTTGATTTGTAGCTTCTAGCTCCTTTTGCAACCTTTCCTTTACACTGTGTTCAAAATTATTATGCAAAAAGTGTTTAGGAGTGATAAGATAAGAATTTTTTTGTTTGTCAGTTAAACTCATTGATGGTGATGTGTGTCAGGGCTCTTTATATCACTGAAAGAAATTGCAGACACCTGTGCTAATTAGTTTGGCAGGTGTGTCCAATTAAAGGCAAGACTACTTAAGAAGGCTGTCCCACATTATTAAGCAGCCTACATTTTCAGCCAAAATGGGAAAGAAAAAGGATGTGTAAGCTGCTGAGAAGCAACAAATTGTGGAGTGTTTAGGTCAAGGCATGACTACAATCAACATTGCCAAGACACTTCATCGTGATCATCGCACAATCAAAAAGTATGTAGCTGATTCACAGCACACACGTGTGCGTGCTGATAAGGGAAAATTGAGGACTCTTTCCAACAGGCAATTATGTCAGGTTAAAAGAGCAGCTTCAAAAATGCCTTGTCATAGCAGTAGACAAGTTTTTGAAGCTGCCGGTGCCTCCAACGTCCCCTGAACAACAAGATGCAGGGTCCTTCAGAGGTTTGCAGCTGTGCGTAAGCCATCCTGTCGACCTCCTCTATCCACTGCACACAAGCAGAAATGGCTCCAGTGGGCCAAACAATACATGAAGACTGACTTCAAAACTGTTTTGTTCACCGATGAGTGCCGTGCAACGCTCGATGGTCCAGATGGATGGAGTGGAGGATGGCTTGTTGATGGACACCCCATGCAAACACGGCTACGGCGCCAACAAGGAGGAGGTGGAGTAATGTTTTGGGCTGGAATCATGGGGAGAGAGATTGTCGGCCCCTTTAGGATCCCTGAAGGGGTAAAGATGAACTTCATAATGTATGTGGAGTTTCTCAAACAGCACTTCCTGCCATGGTTCAAGAAGAAGAACCATGCATTCCGCAGAAAGATCATTTTCATGCATGATAATGCACCGTCTCATGCTGCAAATAACACATCTGCATCTCTGGCTACTATGGGCATAAAAGGGGACAAACTTATGGTGTGGCCCCCATGCTCCCCTGACCTCAACCCCATTGAGAACCTCTGGAGCATCATCAAAAGGAGTGTCTATGATGGCGGGAGGCAGTTCACATCTAAGCAACAGCTCTGGGAGGGTATTCTGTACTCATGCAAAACAATTGAAGCAGAAACCATCCAAAAACTGACAAATTCAATGGACGAGAGAGTTCAGAAGCTTCTTTCGAACATGGGGTCCTATGTGCAAATGTAACATCACCTAGAATAAAGTTTTGGCTTGAAAACTATTTGATTTCAGTTTGTAATAACCTGCTAATGCTTATAATTTCACAATGACCATTTTTTTTGTTCTTAATAAAAATGAAAAGGTTGCAAATTCTGCTGTGCATAATAATTTAAAACATGCATTTTGAGTGTTTATTTTTTTTTTTTAAATATACTGTTATCATAGGCAGTTTGTTCAAAAACCTTTCAATTATACTCGAATAGTTGATGACTGGAAAATTACAATGACTGCAATTCATATAGGTAATTTTGGAAAATATGAGAAAATATTATTTGCATAATAATTTGGAACACAGTGTAGTTCTTCAACAGAGTCCAAGGACCCAATACTATCTTCCATTTTTTTCTTCATATCAGTCGCCTGAGCCTGTAGTGTTGAAATCTGCTTTGTCAAATCTCTTTTTGCTATCTCCTCTTCCTCTAGTTGCTCAAGGAAACCATTTTTCTCATCTTCCATTTGTTTTAGTTTTGTATTAAGGTCAAGCTTCTGACAAGTTTCTTCTTGCAAAAGTTCCTGAGTGTCCTGAAGCTGAGATTCTAATGTAGAAAAATCTTTGGAAAGTTTGATAAACTTGCTGTCTGCTTGAGAAAGAAGCCCTGTGACATTATTCAATTCCACCTGTAGTCTATTTGCCTTGTCTAGCAGTTCTGCTTGAAATATGTCCCCTTCTGTGACTTTTAGTTGCATCACTTGAAGTTGAGTCTCTACTTTTTTATGACTCTCCTGTAAGGCTTGCACTTTCTGAGCATGGACAGACGACATTTCCATCAAATCTTTGTCTTTATTTTGCACCAAAACAGACAACTTCTCATTATCTTCACAAGATCCTGACAGCGCCTTCTCCAGGCTACATATTCTAGCTTTGAGTTCACTTTCTCTTTGTTCCAGAACTCCAGCTTTACTTCGCCATTCGTGGATTTCACAGCTTAGGCGAACCCGATACAAGTTTTGCTCTGACTGCAATGTCTGCACCACAGATTCTAAATCACTCTCTCGGTCAGACACATGCTTCCTCAGCTCGGCAATTTCATTTTCTTTGTCAGTTAAGGCAACCGAAAGTTTTTCACACATCCTGACTTTGTCATCCAGACATTCTGATTGACACTGCAAAAATTCACTTCTCTCATGTTTAGCAGTTTCAAGGTCATCTCTTAATTTTTCAATGACACTCTCTTTGGCAATGGAGTCTTGAACATGCTGCTCCTTTAAATCCTGCAATTGCTTCTCAAGCACTTGATTTTGCTCTACACTCTGTATAACTTCCTTAGACAGAGCACATTTCATTTCTGCAAACTCCTTCTTAGTGACACAGTCCATTCCAGGCAAACCCAGTACCACATTTTCACAATGACTAGGATATAACCTCTTCATAGAGTCAAGCTCTGCCTTTAACTTAAGGTTCTCTCTTTCTGATACCAAAAGTTGCCATTTCCAATCAGATATTTCATTCTCATACATGAACCTGATGGTTTTATTCTCATCTTGAAGCTGCTGCACCCTAACATTTTCATCTTTGGCGCTTTGCACTCCATTATGAGACACACACTCAGCAGGGACATATTCCATCATAGAACAGAGGTGCTTTAGAAACACTGAGTCACCATCATGCAACCCTTTATCTTTACTTGCATTCCACATGATCTGCTCCGGGTTTTGTGTCTCTCTGTATTCAGACTGCTGCACTAATAAACCTGTGCATAACTTCTCTGCTTTTTTACAAGCTGAAATTCTCTTTTTCTTGCCCATGGTTTACTAACAAAATTACACAATATTCCACAGCAACCTTGGATTCAACCGACAGCAACTTTTTGCTATCTTCTGCAGTCACCTGTATTCACACAGTTAACTTATGTGGCACTACAACAACCAGCATTTTCTTCTGTCTTCCACAGAAAACACCAACATGGCACCATAGCCTTTCACATTGACTTGTTTATGTGGCACTACAACAACCAGCATTTTCTTCTGTCTTCCACAGAAAACACCAACATGGCACCATAGCCTTTCACATAGACTGTTTGCAATATCCATCTTCTATACACATTGCATACTTTCTTGCCATCAGCAAACATTTCACAGACTTCTGTGCCACAGTACTGTATACACAAAGTCCATTCCCTGGATTCCTCATCCAGAGTTTTTACTTTCACCAGTTTTTTGCACACACATTGCTATGTTGCAATTCACTCACCCCTTTCTGGGCTTCTCAGTTGAAATCACCGATTTCTTCCAGCTGTAGGCCACAATGCACACTTAGCAGTACTGCAGGCACCATTCACTTGTCTTCCAGGACTTGCGTGGATCTCTTTATGCGCGCGTTCTCCGCCATATGTGATAATTTGGGGAATGAAACTCAAAATGGCGGCAGACTCCTGGTCCGGACAGCGGTGGTTCGTGGTACTGGGCGCCGGAAAGATAGCTTTCAGACGGTCCAAGCGTAAAATAAAAGTGTCTTTATTCAGCTTAACTGCAACACAACAAAACAACAAAAAACCTATGCCACAGTTAGGGCCTAACTCACTCCTTGAGCCCCTAACTGTCCTGACTGTTACTCAGCTCCAGCAACAGTCCCCTGTGGACGCCAGCCCTCTGGGACAGAGCCTATCTCTCTGTCCTAGCTGGTCCACTCCTGTGGCCGCCAGCCCTCTGGGACAGAGCCTCTCTCTCTCTGTCCTAGCTGGTCCACTCCTGTGGACGCCAGCCCTTTTGGGACAGAGCCTCTCTCTCTGTCCTAGCTGGTCCACTACTTCCTGCTTCCTGCAGGACACTCCAGCCCTCCTGGAGTTACGTGCCACCACCCAAAGGCGTGGCTGAGAGCCTTTTCTGGTCTGGCCTGGGTCGCTCAACAGCGCCCTCTGGCTCACATACTTACAATATGAACAATATAATTCAGGAATTATACATACACAAATGGGCTTCTTTCATCACACCTCCCCATTCTAGTTTGCATGTTTTATAAATGGCACACACCGTTTTTAAATGTTTGCAAATTCAGAATCCTTATCAAATAACGAAGCCAAAGGTCAGTACCATTGAATCCAGGTCCTTTATAGCATTACTACTATTACACCTCAACCAGATGGTCTTTCATGTCCGAGCTGAGAGCTAAATGGAGTGAGGCCTTCTCTGTGCTGCGGCCTACTGATGATTTTATGACTTTGTGCTGCAGATTGTTTGGAAGTGTCCTGTCTCCAGGCTTTGTAAGAATATTTGAGCTGGTTAACCTTTCCATTGCTGCACACTTCAGCAGCTGCATTCAGGCTGGAACCACTGGACCCAGCAACTAATAATAATAATAATAATAAACTTTATGTATATAGCGCCAACATATTCCGCAGCACTGTACAATTTGCAGGGTTCAAGCACTGACAAAAAAGATACATTACAAAGAAATATTCAATTCACACACTGGGACTGAGGGCCCTGCTCGCAAGAGCATACAATCTATGAGGTAGAGGGGGTGACACAAGAGGTAGTAGGGCCAGCAACAGACGTAGCATTGCTTGTACAATGGTCAGACAATTTTGTAATAGAGGTTACTATCATTACACATATATAAAGCTGTATGAGCCGTCACCAGTCGTGTCCTTTAACGTGCAGATGGTGCCTGGACATATAAAGTTAGTGTGATATAGCATCATATCCTGTGAGGTAATGTTTGAGCATCATCAGAGGAGGGTACGTTTTAGGGATTCTAACTACGGAAGGGTTTACATTAGGAGTTGTGATAGGCCTGTCTGAAAAGATATGTCTTTAGTTTACACTTGAAGCTGTGGAAATTTGGGGTTAATCTAATAGTCCAGGATAGAGCATTCCAGAGAAGTGGTGCAACTTGGGAGAAATCTTGTATACGAACGTGGGAGGTTCTGATAATAGAGGATGTTAGTCTTAGGTCATTGAGTGAATGGAGAGTACGGGTTGGGCGATAGACAGAGATGAGGGAGGAAATGTAGGGAGGTGCAGCATTATGGGGAGCCTTGTGAATGAGGGTGATAAGTTTATATTGTACTCTGTATTGAATAGGCAGCCAATGTAGTGACCGGCACCTGACAATTTATGACAGTTATAGTCAAGAAACCCTGTGTTAGGGGGTAACCTGGTATTTTAACTCACCACCCCGTCTAGTACCTCCTTTGGTAGTGGACCCTCATCTATGTGATCACTATGGGTCACCTCTTTTTTCTAGTGCCCCTTGGCCTAGTTTGGACCATAGGCCAAGTACCCTCATGAGAGTCTTTGCTTTCCAGTTTCCCTCCCCCCTGCTGTGTAAGGAATAAAGCTAAAGCACCTCTACTAGGCCATTCCCCTGGGAAGCTGACTGGATTCCCCAGAATTGGTTATGGGCCTCTCTGGGAACTGTTCTATGACATAGGTTCCGGTCTTCTTCCCTAGCTCTAGTTCTGGTTCCTGAACTGTTCCAGGCTCACTGGTACATTCTCCCTCCCTAGTCTGAGTGGACTGTACAAATCTGCTGCCATGCATTTCTAGCTATATTTACCAACAGAAATTACATTCTTTTATTAAGGTCATGCCTGAAAAAAGTAGCGTTTTTTTTTTTTTTATAAGTTTTTTTGAGCCAAAACCAGGATTGGATTTAGCAGAAGGGAGAAGTATAAGTCAGGGGTCCCCAACCACCAGTCTGCGGACCGGGACCGGGCAGTTGGGGGTCTTTTGCCGGTTCGCGGGTTGGCAATCTGGCCACAGTGTTGTGGCTCCTAGCTCTATACTAAATATGATACTCCCCCCTATGCTCTCTATAGTACACCATTAGCTACGTAGCTAATGGCAGGGACCTGGTCTACAGGGCTGTACACCGTGGTCCCACCAGCATGCCCTGGTGTACAGCGCTGTTTGCTGTATAACCCCACCTCATATGACCAAAGCCCTGCCCCTAAACTGCCCACCCCGCCCCTGCTCCCTGCCCCGCCCCCCCTGCCGGGCTGTGGCAAAAAAAAGTTTGGGGACCGCTGGTATAAGTGATTTCCCAATCCTTTTGAAGCCTTTTTGGCTATTACAAAAAAACAAAAAAAAAAACCAGCAAAGTTTTCAAGGAAAAGCTCATGTTTTCTGCCTCGTGTGGCCTCAGCCTAAGGTTGGGTTCACATTACTGTTGTTCTATATCCGTTGCTATTATCCACCACATGAAGGGAGCAACGGACATTAAATGACAGAGGCGGGTGTCCGTTTGCATTTACCCCAATGCAAAAAAAAAACAACAAAACATGACAAATGCTTTCTTCCATCAAGTTTTTTTTTACTTTTCCGATCATTACAAATCTAAACAAAATTAAAGGGGTTTTCCCATCTCCTTGTCTCAGTAGCTTTGCCTGCCTTCTCTTCTTCACACTTCCTGTATTCCTGCAAGCTGAGGGGAGGTGGCTTTGACCGTTTGATGAACAGGACACTATGAAGTATCACATTATAGACTTTGACTTTACCATGAGAGATTATTTATTATGATTACTAGAAATTGAATATAAATGCAGATCAAATAATATGCACAGTAAATGTATTTTACATTACATGCTTGTATAGAACACTTATCATGCTTCTAGAGAATGGACTCGGTGTTATCTTTGTGTTTATATAAATAGATAACAGAGCCTTAATAGTGAGAGCACTCAGCCCCTCCAGACAGCAGTGACTCACGTCGTCTGTCCTGTCTTATCACATAGGTCATGCTCCATGGAAATGTTGTGAAACAATGGGAGCAATAATTTCACATAGAAGGCAAACAAAGCATCATTGCTAAAGTAATGTATTTAGGAAAACTCTTGAATTTACATAAGTTAGCAGTACAGGTAGGATCCTTGAGATGGGAATACCCCATTAATATAAACATAACAATACAATCTTAATATTATCTTCTTTGCTTGGTGAATGCCGCAAAAAATCTAAAATAATTCCCAGAATTGCTGTGTTTTATTTTGTCTGTTGGCCCTTGATTAAACATTATAAAACGTGATCAAAAAGTGTTATGTTACCCGAAATTGCATCAATAAAAATGTTAAGTCTTCCCGCAAAAAGTAAGCCCCTACACAATTCTGTTGACAAAAAAAATTATGAAGTTATAGGTCTTGTAATGTATTGATGCAAAAAAATAAAAAATGCTACTACAAAAAGGGTACTTTGCAAAAGTAGAAACTTAAAAAAGCAACATAAAAGACTAAAAGTATACAAATGCTGTTTTTTTCTATTCTTTCCCGCAAACAGTTAATAAAAGTTAACGTAATATATTTACCACAAAATAGCGCCATTAAACACTTTTACTTGTCCTGCAAGAAAACAAGCCGTCATACAGTCAGATTGTGATTATGGAAAAACTTTAAATAATTGGTCTAAAACAGGATAGTCGGAGTCTGGTCACTAAAGGATGTTTTTTGCCACATTTCTACAGGTGAAACACATCTTTTTATATAATTCACCTGTAAAATCAAATACCCCATTGAAGACAACACCAGAATCATTTTTTTAATGTGGTTTTGATGTGGTTTTAACTGCATTCAACTACACCGTCTGAATTATAACCTTAATCCTTATTGGTAATAAATGTGTGTGCAGTGGTAACAGCAGAATTTACAGTGCAATCCCTGAGGCTGGATTTAGTAGATGATTGTGTCTGGTTGGCCATCCCTGCTACTGACTATAATCATTATTATCCTGATGTGTGTTGACTATATAATATACAAGCATATAGGTTTTGCGAAGGAGTCCAATGGTTATTTGTTTCCACTTGGGACACCATACACAAATATCTATTCTTGTTAGAACAATAATTATTTTGGATACAGTCGCTTTATGAGCTCACCTAGTGTTATACAACACACTTGTTATGTTCTCCATAGTATTGTATGCCTTATTCTTTCTATATAGAACACTTTCAAAATTGCTATTTTTGTTCATTTATTTTTTAGGCTTCCTTTCAAAGATCTAACAGTCATGACAAGGTTCGCAAGATTGTGGCTGAAGAAGGGCGTACTGCTAGAAACCTGATAGCCTGGAGTGTCCCCCTGGAGAGCAAGGAAAATGAAGGTATTTACAAAATTGTACAATTTGGGGAACCCATTGCAGAGACTGAGTGATAGGTTTACAAGTGTGCTGCCCTTTTCATTGAAGACTTTAAAAGTTATGGAAAAAGATAAGCAGTCTTGCTCCATATTTACTTAGCTCGCAGGGTGTTGAATGGAGAGATCCGTGTACATGTGAGCCACCCACCCATTTACTGCTTGCCTGGATGCTGCTTCTGCCAACCATCTTAGGTTGCAGAAGTTAGTTTTACCAATAGGTAGGATTCCAGAACCATCTGTGAGACATTTATGTTCTATTCTGTGGCTATTCCTTTAATGACTAAGATGGGATAACCCTCTAAAAGGCATCTAGACATATTCTGTATACACTGACAAGCAAAAGGGTAACAGTGATTTGAACTTTTGACTTTCATTCTCCATATCTCACCATCCACTACAGCTTCGAACGTGAGTCTACCATGATTTTATAGACAATCATCTTGGCTATCTCATACATAAATTTGACTTGCAGCTGTCTTGTAGGATACTCACATATAGCTCAGCATTGAGACCACCATTGCTCCTGGTCAAGTATCCAATGTCTTTGGCTGTGAAGCAACCCCATATCATCAGGCTTCCTCCACCAATCTTGACAGTTCCGCTGGCCCCTTTTCCCTTGTTTACTTCAGACCCATTTGCACCCATCAGAGTCCAGTCTATTGACTTTTGTCTCATCCCTCCAAATCACCCATTTCCAATCTTCTACTGTCCACTTTTCGTACCTTTTTGCAAACTCGAGCCAGTGCTTCTTATGACAATATTTAAGTCAAGGGTTTTTCAGCTCTTTTTCTGCCCACCATTCCAGATTTGTGCAACATACATCACATAGTGCTTGCATGGACATCTGTGACCACTGCCATGTTTGTCGTGCCAGTTCTGACCTTGTGATGAGCCGTCTTGTTGAGGCCGATATTTTGCCTGGACGTCCACCTCTTGGCTTTTGAATGGATGGATGGACTTCATTTCGTATTCTTTCAACTGTCATGGCTCTCACATGATGCAGTTTGGCAATTTTCTTGGCTGAGAGACTGCTATCAATGAGCTGGATGATGCTGTTTCTCTTTGTGATGAACAGTCCCTCAGTTACATATCTGTCTTTGAAATGTATCATTCCTGATTCCTAGTAGTTGTACCTACTTTTAGGAATGCTGTGTTTAAGTTGTGTTTACATTGATGGTCACTGCCTTCAGTGGTGTTGTATGCATACCATGGGGGATGGTCTCTCTAGCCAGCCAGTTTTTATTACCCCTGGACAGCAGATGCCATGGGGGAGGGAGGGCGAGCGACCCCACCCCCACCCCAGCTCAACCCCAGACACACATCTTTCTCTAGCTAGGCAAACATCCCACTTTTCTTAGGTCCTGCAGGGTGTGGGGGGAAGGTGTAGCTGGACACTTGGTTTATACTCCAAGGAGAGGCGAGTCTCTTTTGTCTTCTGAGTCTGGCTAGCATGTGCAGTGGGTACGGAAAGTATTCAGACCCCTTTAAATTTTCACTCTTTGTTTCATTGCAGCCATTTGCTAAAAGCAAAAAAAGTTAATTTTATTTCTCATTAATGTACACACAATCTTGACAGAAAAAAACAAAAATGTAGATATTTTTGCTAATTTATTAAAAAAGAAAAACTGAAATATCACATGGTCATAAGTATTCAGACCCTTTGCTGTGACACTCATATTTAACTCACATGCTGTCCATTTCCTTCTGATCCTCCTTGAGATGGTTCTACTCCTTCATTGAAGTCCAGCTGTGTTTAATTAAACTGATCGGACGTGATTAGGAAAGGCACACACCTGTCTATATAAGACCTCACAGCTCACAGTGCATGTCAGAGCAAATGAGAATCATGAGGTCAAAGGAACTGCCCAAGGAGCTCAGAGACAGAATTGTGGCAAGGCACAGATCTGGTCAAGGTTACAAAAGAATTTCTGCAGCACTCAAGGTTCCTAAGAGCACAGAGGCCTCCATAATCCTTAAATGGAAGAAGTTTGGGACGACCAGAGCTCTTCCTAGACCTGGCCGTCCAGACAAACTGAGCAATCGTGGGAGAAGAGCCTTGGTGAGAGAGGTAAAGAAGAACCCAAAGATCACTGTGGCTGAGCTCCAGAGATGCAGTAGGGAGATGGGAGAAAGTTCTACAAAGTCAACTATGACCGCAGCCCTCCACCAGTCGGGGCTTTATGGCAGAGTGGCTCAAAGCAAGCCTCTCCTCAGTGCAAGACATATGAAAGCCCGCGTAGAGTTTGCCAAAAAACACATTAAGGACTCCCAGACTATGAGAAATACAATTCTCTGATCTGATGAGACGAAGATTGAACTTTTTGGTGTTGATACTAAGCGTTATGTGTGGAGAAAAACAGGCATTGCTCATCACCTGCCCAATACAATCCCAACAGTGAAACATGGTGGTGGCAGCATCATGCTATGGGGGTGTTTTTCAGCTGCAGGAACAGGACGACTGGTTGCAATTGAAGGAAAGATGAATGCGGCCAAGTACAAAGATATTCTGGAAGGTTCACCTTCCAACAAGACAGTGACCCTAATCACACAGCTAAAATAACAAAAGAGTGGCTTCGGAACAACTCTGTGACCATTCTTGTCTGGCCCAGCCAGAGCCCTGACCTCAACCCAATTGAGCATCTCTGGAGAGACCTGAAAATGGCTGTCCACCAACGTTCACCATCCAACCTGACGGAACTGGAGAGGATCTGCAAGGAAGAATGGCAGAGGATCCCCAAATCCAGATGTGAAAAATTTGTTGCATCATTCCCAAGAAGACTCATGGCTGTACTAGCTCAAAAGGGTGCTTCTACTGTATACTAAGAAAAGGGTCTGAATACATATAGGTCTAGGAAGAGTTCTGGTCGTCCCAAACTTCTTCCATTTAAGGGTTATAGAGGCCACTGTGCTCTTAGGAACCTTGAGTGCTGCAGAAATTGTTTTGTAACCTTGGCCAGATCTGTGCCTTGCCACAATTGTGTCTCTGAGCTCCTTGGCAGTTCCTTTGACCTCATTATTCTCATTTGCTCTGACATGCACTGTGAGCTGTGAAGTCTTGTATAGACAGGTGTGTGCTTTTCCTAATCAAGTCCAATCAGTTTAATTAAACACATCTGGACTCCAATGAAGGAGTAGAACCATCTCAAAGAGGATCAGAAGGAAATGGACAGCAGTGAGTTAAATATGAGTGTCACAGCAAAGGGTCTGAATACTTATGACCATGTGATATTTCAGTTTTGTTTCTGTCAAGATTGGGTGCTGAGTGTACATTAAAGAGAAATAAAATTAACTTTTTTGCTTTTAGCAAATGGCTGCAATGAAACAAAGAGTGAAAAGTTTAAAGGGGTTTGAATACTTTTCGTACTCACTGTAGGAGAGACATGCTTTTATAACGTGCTGAAGAAAGGAACCCTGAGGCCGACCAAATGGGCTCAGAGAAACTGACTATAAACCTGTGTCGGTATTTTTCTATCTGTTATTTCCCTTTTTATTTGATGTGCTGTATTTTACTTTTATCCATATTTTGCTTGGTAATTGATATATAGTCCTGTATATGTTAATGCTTAGTACCGACCCACTTGGGTTAATAAATATATAAAATTTAAAAAGCTCGTTTTGTATTATCCTATGGCCCGGTCCGCTCACGGTGTGTGAGTGGGAGGTAAAGAAGGTTGGTCGCAGATGTGCCAAGCGGCTTGGCAAGGCGAGATCCTTCACAGTGATGGCAGCGCTGTGGGATATAGGATAAACAGCGTGTGGATGTGTGATATCACTCAGATGCTGGGGACTTGCGGCAAGTCCTATTAAGCGAGCTTGGTACTAGAAAAAGCTTAAAAGATACGGTGAAAGTTGGTACGGTGCTGTCCCCTTCCCTTTCTCTTTGTTTTTCTATTCTGTCTTTTATTTGGCAACTGCTTCCAGTGGATGGCTATTGGGCTCAGAAGCAGAACCAGAGGTCTGCAGCAACTGGCTTCTAGTGAACTCCAGGAGATGGCTGATATGGAAGGTGCCACAGCCAAGCAGGAGGAGGGGCAAAGTCTTGAGGTGTTGGTTACAAGAAATCATTGCCAGGCCAGAAGGTGCAGCAACTAGCATGGTCCCAGAGATCACTATGACTGGGACCAGTAGCCCCAGCCCTCTGGGGGGAATGGACTTATATTTTCAAATGGCCTTGCAGCAGCTAGGCCCCAATGACTCTAATGCTCGCCTACAGTTGATCCTCCAATATCAGGAGAGGGAAGCTGCAGAACGGCGGGCCGAGAGGGAGGCCCAGGGCCGTGAACGACAAGCAGAATGGCAGGCCAAGCGGGAGTATCAGCTTGAGTTAAAAAGGCTGGAAATCTCCCAGCAGGCGCAATCTGCCCCGGCGCAAACTCCAGCAACCCAAGCACCAAGGCCCCGATGTGAGGACTTTCCAGTCTTAGAACCAAACGGGGACTTGGACTCTTTTTTGCGGGGATTTGAGAAAGTGTGTGGACAGTATCAGCTACCACAGACGGACTGGGTCCGTTACCTGGCTCCCCGGCTGAGGGGAAAAGCTCTGGATACTTATATGAACTTACCAGCTGAACAGGACAAGGCTTATGAGGCCGTCAAAGCGGCACTGATCTGGAGATACCAGCTCACCCCTGAGGTGTACTGCCTAAAGTTTCGGGGCCTGCAGAAAAAACCTATGGAGAGCCATGAGGATGCAGCGGCCCTGCTGTGCGTGTGGTTTCGGCAGTGGATGGATGGCAAGTCCGCCACCACCAGAGAGCACCTTGTGGACCTCATGCTCCAAGAACAGTTCTTGAATTTCTGTACCGAGGAGGTGCAGAAGTACATCCTGGACCTGGAACCCAAGGACATTCACGCGGCTGCAGCAGTGGCGGATTGTTATGTCGCCAACCCGATGTCACGGAAACCTGCCAGTGATAGCTGGAGGGGGGGTAAGACAAACTCTGCCCCGGGAGGCCCTTCTCCAGGCCAGATGTCCCCACAACCTCCTGTTTCCAAGTGGGGTAAGACAAATTCTGTCCCCTGGGGGGCACCTCTACTCCACCTGTCCCTAGAACTTTGGGCGCCCCAGCGACCTTCCCCAAGGGGAGGCCCAGCGGTGCCATGTCTGTAACCAGCCAGGACATTTCAAGGCGGAGTGCCCCAACCGCCCTAAGTACCCCCTTGCTCCCCAAGCCACAGCAGGTGGTTCATCTGTGTATTTGGTTGGGAGGGTGGGGGCACAATCTAATGCCAACTGTCAACAGGTCACTGTGTGGGATAAAGTGGTCATGGGATTTCGGAACATTGGGGCGGATGTTACTCTGGTGCAACTTGATTTGGTCTCTCCGGACAGTATTATTCCCGGGAAAACCCTGACTCTGAGGGGTATTGGATACGAACGTTTAACTGTACCCATGGCTTGTGTTCATCTGGACTGGGGTGAAAAGGAATGCGGGACGTGGGACTGATGTCTGATTTGCCTGCTAACGTACTGTTGGGAATGGATCTAGGACCATTATGGGGTGGGGAGCGCCCCAACTTACTGCGATAAACTGTTGGTGCATGATGTGGATTTTGTTGAATTGTCCCAACCTGTCAAGTCTGCAGAGGGGGCCCGTAACCCCCACCTCTGGGCTGCTTTCCAATGTGGTCAGTGAAAATGCTACTGAGCTGTCTGCAGCTGTAAACAGTGAAAATGCTAATGAGATACTGTGTAGTGCTTACCTGGCTGTAGACACGCCCACATCTGCGGGTGGTGATAACCCCCTCACTGTGACCCTGTCTACGTCTACTGAAGCTCGGTGTGAATTAACAGTTGCTAATGAATGTACTGTCAATGCAATTGCCAATGCTTGTTATGAAAATGTACAGGGTAGCTCCTATGAGACACTGGAGGCAACCACCTCACCCAATGCCTCAGATCAGCGCCCCACTGTTGTCTATGTGCCAGATGGGCAGGTGGGTCACGGGGATCTCAGGGCCGATCCAGGTGAGGGACGGACTGCTGGTCTTGCAGTGGTAACCCGCAACCAGAGTGCTAGAGGGGTGGGAAGCGCTCCGATTCCTGAGCTGTTCCCTATAGCACCTGGAGTCAGTACTGAGACCGCTGTGACCAGCCTCACCGCACTGGAGCCGGAGGAGTCCGGCGGGTATGGGACATGCACGTCTCTTCTGTCTAGTTCCAGTCAGGAGTTCAGGAACGCTGTTCAAGCTCACCGCTGTCTGGACACATTGAAGGAGCGTGCTGCTCAACCTCCCTTGGAGTCGGACAAGGACCCCGTGTACTGGGAGCAAGGGAGGTTGTACCGGGAACTGTTCCCCACTAAGGGAAAGGAAAGTCGGCTCAGGGAGAAACATTTAGTGGTACCTTAACCGTACCAGGTGGAGTTGTTGCGGATTGCTCGTGATATTTCACTGGCAGGCCACCTGGGGATCGTTAAGACCAAGGCTCCCCTCAGCCACTTATTCTACTGGCCCAAGATGGGGAAAGATGTAGCTAAATACTGCCGTTCATGTGACAGTTGTCAGAGGATGGGCAAGGCTCCTAGGCCCCAATGATACCTATGCCCATCATAGCCGAGCCTTTTCAGCGGGTGGCTGTGGATCTCATTGTACCCCTGTCCATTCTCATCCGCATCGGGAATTGTTTCATATTAACGGTAGTAGACTATGCTACTAGGTACCCGGAAGCTGTCACTCTGTCCTCCACCCGGGCTGATGTAGTGGCCAAGGCTCTGGTAGGCATCTTCTCCTGTGTTGGGTTTCCCCGAAAGATGCTCACTGACCAAGGTACCCAGTTCATGTCTGCCTTGATGCAAGGCCTGTGTAAGGTAACAGAGGTGCAACATCTGGTGTCCAACCCGTATCACCCACAGACCAATGGCTTGTTTGAACGGTTCAATGACACCCTGAAGCAGATGCTCAGGATGTTAGTTGAGACCACGTGCACGACTGGGAGCCTTGTCTCCCGCACCTGCTGTTTGCTTACCAGGAGTTGCCTTAAGCCTCAACAGTGTTCTCCCCCTTCGAGCTCTTGTATGGGAGGCATGTACATGGGCCCCTAGCTCTCATGAAAGAGTCCTGGGAAGGAGAAACAGCCATCCAAGTTGTGCCAGTCGTGGAGTATGTCCTGCGATTCCGTGACCAAATGCAGACTATGGCGCAGCTGGTGCATGACAACATGGTCAGGCCGACCAGAAATGCTGGTATGATCAGAATGCCCGCGAGAGAACATACCAGCAAGGGCAGAAGTATGCATCCTAGTCCCTGAGCCCCAGGACAAGCTTCAGGCCAAGTGGGCTGGTCCATACGTCGTGTTCCAGCAGGTCAACAGCGTCAGCTACCTGGTCACAGTTGACCCAGGCCGGAACAGGCATAAGGTCTTCCATGTAAACATGATGAAGGATCATCATGACCAGGAAGCTAGTGCCTTTACGGTGTGCAGTCTGCTAGAGGAGGGGGAAGAGGAAGACCTTGTTGACTTGCTCACTCATTTTAGGGAGGAGGGGTCCAACAAGGAGGTCAAGGTGAACCTCCTGCTGACTGAGGCCCAGAGGTCCCAACTGAACGAGGTTCTGTGCCCCCTCCCTGGTCTGTTCTCCAGGAAGTCCGGGGGAACTGAACGGGCCATCCACCACATGGACACCGGGAATCATACCCCTATCCGGCAGTAGCCATATCGCGTCTCCTCAGAGGTACAGGCCCAGATGCGGAAGGAGATTGACGAGATGCTGAAATTGGGGGTGATTCAGCCCTCTCACAGCGGACCACCGGTTCTGTGTGGACTACAGGGAGCTCAATGTGGTTAGTCGATGACGCGTACCCCATGCCGCGCATCGACTACTTACTGGACACGTTAGGTAAGGCCCTGTATCTGTCCATCATGGACTTGAGCCGAGGATACTGGCACATCCCCCTGTCCCCACAGGCATGGGAGCGGTCGGCTTTTATCACCCCTTTCGGACTGTACGAGTCCACTGGCATGCCATTCGGCATGAAGAATGCCCCTGCCACTTTCCAGCGGATGGTCAAATCCCTGCTGTCGGGATGCGAAGGGTTTGCTACTGCGTACCTGGATGACATCACTGTCTTTAGCTCCACTTGGGAGGAACACCCACAGCACCTGGCGCAGGTGTTGGGGCGGATCCATCGCGCGGGCTTGACCCTCAAACCGGAAAAGTGTCAGCTGGGCATGCATGAGGTCCAATACCTGGGACACCGGGTAGGTGGGGGAACCCTGAAACCAGAACCTGCAAAGCTGGACGTAATCACGTCCTGGCCAACCTCCCGGACCAAGCCACAGGTGATGTCTTTCCTGGGCATGGCAGGGTGCTATAGGAAGTTAGTACCAATCTATAGTGCTGTGGCTGCTCCCTTGACAGACCTCACCAAGAAGAAGTTGCCGCAAACTGTTCAGTGGACGGCTGCCTGCGAGCACTCCTTCAAGGTCCTGAAAGCAGCCCTGGTGAACGCTCCTGTACTTCAAGCGTACGATAAGTCACGTCTGCTTCTACTACAGACTGACGCCAGCTCCTACGGTCTCGGTGCCGTGCTGAGCCAGGTTGACTCAGCGGGGCAAGAGCACCTGGTGCAGTACCTCAGTCAGAAGCTTTTGCCGCGGGAAGTGGCCTACGCCATGGTGGAGAAGGAATGCCTAACAATTGTTTGGGCCCTGCAGCATCCGCAGCCTTACTTGTATGGATGCCACTTCAGTGTGGTGACGGATCACAACCCTCTGATCTGGATAAAACGTGTCGCAGGTCAGAACGGACGGTTGTTATGTTGGAGCCTGGTGCTTCAGCAATACAACTATAACATCTGGGACAAGCCCAGCTGGGACCACAACGCCGATGTCCTGTCTCGGCAGGGTGAGGCCGCAGAGGTGCTGGAGGAAGAGGAACGGAGGGTCCTCCTTACTCCCGACACGCTCTAAAAGGGGGAGGTGTGATGAACAGACCCTCAGTTACATATCTTTGAAATGTATCATTCCTGATTCCTAGTAGTCATACCTACTTTTAGGAATGCCGTGTTTAAGTTGTGTTTACTGCCTTCATTGGTGTTGTGTGCATACCATGGGGGATGGTCTCTCTAGCCAGCCAGTTTTTATTACCCCTGGACAGCAGATTCCATGGGGGAGGGAGGGGCGAGCGATCCTTCCAGCTCAACTCCAGACACACATCTTTCTCTAGCTAGGCAACCATCCCTATTTTCTTAGGTCCTGCAGGGTGTGGGGGGAAGGTGTAGCTGGACACTCGGTTTATACTCCAAGGAGAGGCGAGTCTCTTTTGTCTTCTGACTCTGGCTAGCATGTAGGAGAGACATGCTTTTGTAACTTGCTGAAGAAAGGGCCCTGAGGCCTACCACATGGGCTCTGAGAAACTGACTACAAACCTGTGCCGGTATTTTTCTATCTGTTATTTTGCTTTTTATTTGATGTGCTGTATTTTCTTTTATCCGTATTTTGCTTGGTAATTGATATATATTCCTGTATATGTTAATGCTTAGTACCGACCCACTTGGGTTAATAAATATATAAAATTTAAAAAGCTCGTTTTGTATTATCCTATGACCCAGTCCACTCACGGTGTGTGAGTGGGAGGTAAAGAAGATTGGTCGTAGGTGTGCCAAGCGGCTTGGCAAGGCGAGATCCTTCACACTCTTTTCTTGGGAAATCTTCATGGCTGATCCTCGATGTGAACCAGTGACCTTTCACTTGGAAATCAACCTAATAACACACTGAGCTATTAGGTAATGTGAGAACAGTTTGTAATATGTAGTATACAAGAAGAAAAAGATTTTTTCCTCCACCAGGAGCAAAACCGTAACAATGCAGTTTCATGACAAGAATCTGCACAACTAATCATATGCTAAATAGTTGCAAGTCAAATCTATGTATGAGATAGCCAAGATGATTGTTTCTAAAATGATGGTAGTCTCACGTTCGAAGCTGTATTGATGGTGAGATATGGAGCCTGAAAGTCAAAAGCTCAACTTTTGTTACCCTTTTTCTTATCAGAGTATATGTATGTGTACCTGTTGTACATATTTCTTTCTTTTTTTTCCGTATATATACAGTACATATATACAATCATGGCCGTAAGTGTTGGCACCCCTGAAATTTTTCCAGAATATGAAGTATTTCTCCCTGAAAATTATTGCAGTTACACATGTTTTGTTATACACATATTTGTTTCCTTTGTGTGTATTGGAACAACACAAAAAATAGAGAAAAAAAAGCCAAAAATAAGATAATTTCATGCAAAACTCCAAAAATGAGCCAGACAAAATTCTTGGCACTTTCAATTTAATATTTAGTTGCACACCCTTTGGAAAAAAAATAACTGAAATCAATCGCTTCCTATAACCATCAAAAGCTTCTTTCACCTCTCAACTGAAATTTTGGACCACACTTCTTTTGCAAACTGCTCCAGGTCTCTCAGATTTGAAGGATGCCTTGTCTTCACCCAACAACAATTTTAAGATCTCTCCACAGGTGTTCAATGGGATTTAGATAGAGACTCATTGCAGGCCACTTCAGAACTCTCCAGCTCTTTGTTTCCATCCATTTCTTGGCACTTTTTAAAGTATGTTTGGGGTTATTGCCCTGCTGGAAAACCCTTGACTTAGGACGCAAACCCAGCTTTCTGACACTGGGCCCTACATTGAGACCCAAAATCTTTTGGTAATCTTCAGATTTCATGATGCGTTGCACACAGTCAAGGCACCCAGTGCCAGGGGCAGCAAAACAACTCCAAACATCTTTGAGCCTTCACCATATTTGGCTGTTGGTACTGTGTTCTTTTTTTTGTAGGCCTCATTCTGTTTTTGGTAAACAGTAGAATGATGTGCTGTACCAAAATGTTCTATCTTAGTCTCATCTATCCACAAGACATTTTCCCAAAGTGTTTTGGCTTACTCACTTACATTTTGGCAAATTGCAGTCTAGATTTTTGTGTCTCTTTGTTAGCAGTGGATCCTCCTGGGTCTCCTGCCATAGCGTTTCATTTCATTCAAATGTCTTACGAATAGTTGGCGCTGACACTGATGCACCCTGAGCCTGCAGGACAGCTTGAATTTCTTTGGAACTTGATTGGGGCTGCTTATCCACCATCCAGACTATCCTGTGTTGCAACCTTCCATCAATATTTCTCATTTGTCCATATCCAGGGAGATTAGCTACAGTGCCATGGGTTGTAAACTTCTTCATTATGTTACGCATCATGGAGATGGGCTTGTAACCTTGAGATTGTTATTATTTTTCCACAATTTTGGGTCTCAAGTCCTTAGAGAGTTCTCTTCTCTTTTTGTTTTCCATGCGTAATGCGGCATACACAGACACAATAATGCAAAGATTGAGTGAACTTTTCTCCTTTTTATCTGGTTTCAGGTGTGATTTTTATATTGCCCACACCTGTTACAGGTGAGTTTGAATGAGCATGACATGCTTGAAACAAAGTTATTTACCCACAATTTTGAAAAGGTGCCGACAATTGTGTCCAGAGTTTTGTGTGACATTATCTCCAATTTGCAGGGTTTTTTTTGCAATTTTTTTGTGTTGTTCCAATACACACAACAGAAATGAACATGTGTATAACAAAAAATGTGTAATTGCAATAGTTTTCTGGGAGAAATACTTCACTTTCTGGAAAAATTTCAGGGGTGTCAACACTTACGGCCATAACTGTTTATAAATATAATAATCACCTAAAAGTATACTTTCCTTTTGGAATTTTGAATGCACAGCAACTGTAACTTTGTTGAACCACTGATGTCTATGGAATGAGTGCATCTGGGCAAGATGTTGTACAACATTATTTGTACATTGGAACCACAATTTATTAACATTATCCAATGCAACCACTCATATAAAATTGTAATAATAATTGCAGGCAGAGCCTGTTTGATGAATATAAATTACCTTCATAGGTACTTTGCTTTCCTACATTGAGAGGGCACAATACATTTTTGGGAATACTCCAACTTCCCTGCTACATATTTTCTAAAAAATATTATTGTACAGTCATGGCCAAAAGTTTTGAGAATGACACAAATATTATGTTTTCACATGATCTGCTGCCCTCTGGTTTTTATGTGTGTTTGTCAGATGTTTTTATCACATACAGAAATATAATTGCATTCATATTATGAGTAACAGAAGCTTATATTGACAGTTAGAATGAGTTAATGCAGCAAGTCAATATTTGCAGTGTTGACCCTTCTTCTTCAGGACCTCTGCAATTGTCCCTGGCATGCTCTCAATCAACTTCGGGACCAAATCCTGACTGATAGCAGTTCATTCTTGCAGAATCAATGCTTTAATTTTGTCTGAATTTGTTGGTTTTTGTTTGTCCACCCGTCTCTTGATGATTGACCACAAGTTCTCAATGGGATTAAGATCTGGGGAGTTTCCAGGCCATGGACCCAAAATCTCTATGTTTTGTTCCCTGAGCCATTTAGTTATCACCTTTGCTTTATGGCAAGGTGCTCCATCATGCTGGAAAAGGCATTGTTGAGCGCCAAACTGCTCTTGGACGGTTGGGAGAAGTTGCTCTTGGAGGACATTCTGGTACCATTCTTTATTCATGGCTGTGTTTTTAGGCAAGACTGTGAGAGAGCCGATTCCCTTGGCTGAGAAGCAACCCCACACATGAATGGTTTCAGGATGCTTTACAGTTGGCATGAGACAAGACTGGTGGTAGCGCTCACCTCTTCTTCTCCGAATAAGCTGTTTTCCAGATGTTCCAAACAATCGAAAAGGGGATTCATCAGAGAAAATGACTTTACCCCAGTCCTCAGCAGTCCACTCCCTGTACCTTTTGCAGAATATCAGTCTGTCCCTGATGTTTTTTCTGGAGAGAAGTGGCTTCTTTGCTGCCCTCCTTGAGACCAGGCCTTGCTCCAAGATTCTCCGCCTCACAGTGCGTGCAGATGCACTCACACCTGCCTGCTGCCATTCCTCAGCAAGCTCTGCACTGCTGGTAGCCCGATCCCGCAGCTGAAACACTTTTAAGAGACGGTCCTGCCGCTTGCTGGTCTTTCTTGGGCGCCCTGGAGCCTTTTTGGCACCAATGGAACCTCTCTCCTTGAAGTTCTTGATGCGATAGATTGTTGACTGAGGTGCAATCTTTCTAGCTGCAATACTCTTCCCAGTTAGGCCATTTTTGTGCAGTGCAATGATGACTGCACGTGTTTCTTTAGAGATAACCATGGTTAACAGAAGAGAAACAATGATGGCAAGCACCAGCCTCCTTTTAAAGTGTCCAGTGGTGTCATTCTTACTTAATCATGACAGATTGATCTCCAGCCCTGTCCTCATCAACACCCACACCTGTGTTAATGGAGCAATCACTGAAACGATGTTAGGTGGTCCTTTGAAGGCAGGGCTGCAATGATGTTGAAATGTGTTTTGGGGGATAAAGTTCATTTTCTAGGCAAATATTGACTTTGCAAGTAATTGCTGTTAAGCTGATCACTCTTTATAACATTCTGGAGTATATGCAAATTGCCATTAGAAAAACTGAAGCAGTAGACTTTGTAAAAATTAATATTTGTATCATTCTCAAAACTTTTGGCCATGACTGTACAGCTTAACTATTTTAAAATATAAATGCAATGATGAGAGAGAGGAGTTTATGATGATAGAGAGTAACATGCTAGGATTCCTCTTGTGCTTTGTGCTGTTACCTCAGCCAGCACTGGAAGTGCCCTGCATCTGGGTCACATATTGATTATGGGAAATACATCTCCTTCCAAGGGGCTGTCAGTGGTCAGGTTACACGGGAAGAGAATACAAAATCAATGCACAAAATGGGATACATCTCTGGGCAATCGATATCCTTTGTACTGTACAGCCATGAATAAACCATCACATGGTCGCTGCTTGCTTGGAGCTCAGTATTTGTTCTGTGGAACAGGATTATGTAGAGCGCTAGACTGTGTTGTAATAATTGTTCATGATTTTATTCCAGATATCTTTTTAACATTTAGTATATATTGCAAGCAGAACGGTTGCTGAGGCACTTTAGGTTTTGTATGGCTCATTTACATTTGAAGGTAAAATGTTAGTACGTCGACTAACTATTATGGTTTTCCATATGTAACAAGCCGTTTTATTAACTATATGTCATCAATGGCAGGTATTTTTTATTTCTTTAATTTTTAACTCTGTAGTGTTTGAAATCCACTCAAACATGGGAGAACATATAAACTCCTTGCAGGTGTTATCCTTGGTCGGAGTTGAACCTAGGACTCCAGTTCTGCAGTTCTAACCACTGAGCCACCATGCTGCTGAGCTTAAAGGGGAGGAATTGTTAGGAAAAGACCTGTTGTTTAAACAGAGGTTTTTATGGCAAGTTTATTTTTAATAAGCTTTGATAATCTTTCTCCAAACTTTCCATGCCTTTATATAAACTTGCAAAGCACCCTGACATCTTGCAGTTCTCACATTGGCCACTGAGCCTCATAATAGGTAGACATGCAATGGCACAAGCAGGCAGACCTATGAAGTAAATTCTGACTATGTGGACATGAACATCATGTAACAAATTAAAATACAGTATTGAATATTAAATATTAAAAGTATTGAAATTTTGGTACCCCAGTGCTAAATGTGAGAAGTACTAAATCTTAGTACCCCAGTGTTATTTGTGGGAACTACTTAACATCTCTGATGCTTTCTGTTTGTTTCGCAGGAAAAACCAAGTGGCCATGTGGGAAACCTAAAAGAGGAACGCATGGAGTGCACAAACCTCCCAAACCGGTAATTTTCACACTGTTTGTTATCTTGATCGGTGGTGTATCGGCAGACAGCCCATAGGTCACATGAGGCCCTCAAAGAATCACTGTGATCTCTTCTTCCTTCTTCCTACAGTGTGGTGCAGTGGAAAAGTAGCCACACGTGCAGCCATCATCCATTAACATCAAGAGCCACATGAGAGGGCCTTTGTGAAAAATTTTGATTATGATATAATTTTCAGTATAAAAAATTATTGATATCATGTGAAATCTATTTTTGCTTATGATAAATTACATGTATGCTTTAAACTCTATGTACAAATTAACAACCACATTTTTTATATTATCTGAATAACTCTTAATGAAAAATGAAGCTCTAGGTCTCTATTTAAAAGTTCTTATTGTGTAGTTCCTATGCACACTAAGCATCTCCACAATGTTGGATACCAAGAAAAGTATGTATGCTGTTATCCTGCAGTCTTGAAAGTTCCATGCTTTCTTCAATTTGCCACTTATTTGGTGGGATCCAGGCGTAAAGGACAGATAGGAAATATGACTACAGGATCAAACTACACATATATTTTTTTTTTGCTGTCTCTTACCTTGGAAATGCATAATCTGCATTATAGCTGTAAAAACAAAAAATACATTTTTTTTTACCTAAATTCTGCTGGCTTCCAAGTAGAAATTACTATTGTATTACTGCTCAAATTTTAAGTCTTAACACAGCAGTTCATATTTGTACAGTGCTGTGGAATGTGTTGGCGCTATATAAATAATTGTTAGAATGTGCAAGGGTTGTTTTACATGAAGGTTGTTTTTTTTTTGTTTTTTTTGAAATGGCGCAGCAGTCTTTGATGCAGCTTTCTGGGATCTAGCAGTGGGGAGAGATATACATGCTTCCTTATTTTCTCATTCCTTTGAATCTACCATGGCTTTGGCTCAAGACCTGCATGGATTACAACAAATACTGCATAGTTTTTCTTAAAAACATTATGTATAAATGTTCGTTAAAGGTAGTCCCTCAGGCCAAAAATGTCTCTCAAACCAATACTAGTAAGTACAGTTGTATGCAGCACTTCAAGTAACATTACGTAGGGTGCTTAGGTAGGGTCCCAACCCGTAGTATATCAACAAGAAACTTCAGCACTCCATTGATATTTGAAGTAAGTTTTACTCATCCATTAAAGTATAGTTCCAGAGCAATCAATCATGAACCTTTTTCGGCCCTTATTGGCCTTCATCAGACCCTCTGAAAACTGGTGATTATAAGTAGACACACAAAGTGCTATGGTAAATTCCAATGGGAGAGTCCAATGTTAGAAGATTATACCTACAAATAAATACTTCTAGAGAGCTAGGTATGTTGTGGGCTGAGGAGCGGTATCCACCACTTATGGAACGCTCATAATGTTCCATAAACGGTGGATACTGCTCCTCAGCCCACGCCATAGCTAGCTCTCTAGAAGTGCTGTTTAGAAACCTTTTAATAGGAGCAGAAACATACATTTGTGTCCACAAACCGATGAAGCAATGCAGAAATATATCTTTTTATAGATATGTAGATCAACCTGCTTGTGCATCAATGGCGAGCCAGATTTGTCTACGGACAGCTGTGATGCAGATAAAAAAAGTTAAGGATGTTATTTGCATGCAGTAAATCTGTGAACAAACTACACTTCCCATGATTCATCTGCCTGCACTCACTTTTTGTGTACCCATACCTTCTCCACTCTCCCCTGCAGTGAAATCACTCCCACATCCGAGGTCACATGCTGCTGTGATGTTTTGTTTGCAAGCTCACATCTGCTCTACCCCATGAACAGCAAACACAGAGAGTGAGAGCAGACAGATGAATCATGGGAAATGTAGTTTGTCCACAGATTCACTGTATGTAAATAACAGCGATACAAGGAGCAGCAAGTAAAATAAAGCCAAGCAAAGGGTGCACAAGGGAACAGTAAGTATTTGGCACTGATGTGAATGTATTTGCGGATAATTTTTGGAAGCTGGATAACCCCTTTGAGGACTTTCTTATTTATCTATTGTAGATCCTATGGATATTAGCAATATTGTACTATGTAATAATCTCAAAACCCCTAAATATTATTTAAAATAATTAATTTTATGTCTTTAAACGATTTATGTATCAGTGACATTCTGTTTCTTACTTGTCTGTGGAAGGGTTAAATAAGATTTAAAGTGAAGTGAACACAACACAGGGACTGCAGGCAGAAGTTATTTGCTGCGCTGGCATAACAAGGCCCCAGCTTTACTTAGCGGTGCATTAGTGAGCTCATCACTCATCCTTACAGCAGGAAGCCGACGCTGGGAGTTCTTGGGGTTGTTGATAGACCCATAATCTCAGGCTAGAAAGATTAATTGAAATGAGAGGACTGTTTATGATATTTCATGGCTGCTCGAGATAAGCACGTTTATTTTACATTCATTAATCCAAAGTGGATAAATCAACACAACAGAAGTTTATTCCTCAATCTTTTTAGGAAATGTTGACTTTGTGAAATTGGGGGGGGGGGGGGTTCTTGGTAATTCTTTCTCTGTAGAAAAATTGACATTTTTGTAGAAATTGAATTGTTAATAATGGCACATAACCTTACCTTGGCCATATTTTACTATATTCTGTCTTGTTTATGTGAACATGTGTGCAATAAAAATGGTAATAGTGATTCTAGGTTTAGTGGAAACTCAGTTTTACATTTTATGTCTTGTTTAAGCTGGAAATAGTGAACACATGTAAAAATTGTGCTTAGAGATAGCTAGGGATTTGTATATGTAGTTCTACATTTCCTGCTGAACAGCACGTTACATTTTTTCCAATGGAATATTGCTACTTAGAAACAATACGATTTATATCATAAAAATTTAGGAAATTGTGGTATGGTTGGTTGACATGACACAGGTTACTGACAGACAGATTTTTTTTCTTCTGCCGTAGAGTTAATTTACATAGGTTTTTTTTACTTCCAGGGAGCATTACCTGTAAGACTCCCCACACCAGCAGGATCTCCTCAAGAAGACTCACTGACCCTCAAGAGTTGACATTTTTGTGAACTGGAACCTAGTCATTTGCATTATATCCAGATCACTTTACTACTTCCATTTACTTTTACATGTAATTTGGTCTGAACAGTTTTGTTTTTCAGATTGACACATGACTACTTTGCATAGTAAGGTATTTATTATATTCCACATATTTGGCAGACTTTGTTAAAGCTATACTGCCAGGTTTTATAGCACTTCTTTGTTACCAGTAAATGTTAGGAAAGTTATCTACACAGTGAGTTACATGGATTCAGAGATTTACCTATCTGCTGTGAAGATGACAAAACTGCCTATTCGTATCAGTAAATAGTTGCAAACATAGAAAATAATTAAGTGGTAAAAAGTTGCATTGAATTTCCTTATTTTCTTTTGAATATGTTAATAAAAAAATCCAGTGCTTGTTCTATTGCAGTATCAAAATACCTTTTAAAATGCTTTATTTATATTTTTCAAGAAAGAACAGTTTTTAATTTTAACATACATCTAGATTGCTCAGATGGAAATACATGAATTTATACAGTACATAAAAAGACAGTGACACATAATACCTTAGAATTTAGCTTTAAATCCTGATTTAGTGTAGTATAAAACCAGAACCTAAACAGAGTACTATGTCTATAGTAATATCTAAGTATTACAAGCACAACAACAGATCTTACAGAACAAAAGAAACAAGGCTTTCAGCTTTGTCAATAAAGTACTCATTACAGGCATCTTGGTCCAGCCATCTAGATCATATTTTGTCAAATTATATGATATGTTATACAGTGGTACATGCAGTGCCTTGCGAAAGTATTCGGCCCCCTTGAACTTTTCAACCTTTTGCCACATTTCAGGTTTCAAACATAAAGATATAAAATTTAAATTTTTTGGTGAAGAATCAACAAGTGGGACACAATTGTGAAGTGGAACTAAATTTATTGGTTATTTTAAACTTTTGTAAAAAATAAAAAACTGAAAAGTGGGGCGTGCAATATTATTCGACCCCTTTACTTTCAGTGCAGCAAACTCACTCCACTAGTTCAGTGAGGATCTCTGAATGATCCAATGTTGTCCTAAATGACTGATGATGATAAATATAATCCACCTGTGTGTAATCAAGTCTCCGTATAAATGCACCTGCTCTGTGATAGTCTCAGGGTTCTGTTTAAAGCGCAGAGAGCATCATGAAGACCAAGGAACACATCAGGCAGGTCCGTGATACTGTTGTGGAGAAGTTTAAAGCCGGATTTGGATACAAAAAGATTTCCCAAACTTTAAACATCCCAAGGAGCACTGTGCAAGCGATCATATTGAAATGGAAGGAGTATCAGACCACTGCAAATATACCAAGACCCGGCCGTCCCTCTAAACTTTCATCTCAAACAAGGAGAAGACTGATCAGAGATGCAGCCAAGAGGCCCATGATCACTCTGGATGAACTGCAGAGATCTACAGCTGAGGTGGGAGAGTCTGTCCATAGGACAGCAATCAGTCGTACACTGCACAAATCTGGCCTTTATGGAAGAGTGGCAAGAAGAAAGCCATTTCTCAAAGATTTCCATAAAAAGTCTCGTTTAAAGTTTGCCACAAGCCACTTGGGAGACACACCAAACATGTGGAAGAAGGTGCTCTGGTCAGATGAAACCAAAATCCAACTTTTTGGCCACAATGCAAAATGATATGTTTGGTGTAAAAGCAACACAGCTCATCACCCTGAACACACCATCCCCACTGTCAAACATGGTGGTGGCAGCATCATGGTTTGGGCCTGCTTTTCTTCAGCAGGGACAGGGAAGATGGTTAAAATGGATGGGAAGATGGATGGAGCTAAATACAGGACCATTCTGGAAGAAAACCTGTTGGAGTCTGCAAAAGACCTGAGACTGGGATGGAGATTTATCTTCCAACAAGACAATGATCCCAAACATAAAGCAAAATCTACAATGGAATGGTTCACAAATAAACGTATCCAGGTGTTAGAATGGCCAAGTCAAAACGCTCTCCATCCAACCTCACTGAGCTCGAGCTGTTTTCCAAGGAAGAATGGGCAAAAATTTCAGTCTCTCGATGTGCAAAACTGATAGAGACATACCCCAAGCGACTTGCATCTGTAATCGCAGCAAAAGGTGGCGCTACAAAGTATTAATTTAAGGGGGCCGAATAATTTGGCACGCCTCACTTTTCAGTTTTTTATTTTTTACAAAAGTTTAAAATATCCAATAAATTTCGTTCCAATTCACGATTGTGCCCCACTTGTTGTTGATTCTTCACCAAAAAATAAAAATGTTATATCCTTATGTTTGAAGCCTGAAATGTGGCAAAAGGTTGAATAGTTCAAGGGGGCCGAATACTTTCGCAAGGCACTGTAAGTGACAAAATGCCATACTGTAGTTGCAGGCACTTCTTTTTTTGTGAGTTTATCATAACAAAATCTGTGGACACCTGACCTCTGCTACTTCACATAGACCTTTGGAAAAAGACTATATGCCATTATTGTTCTCAATGCTTGTTTTTCCATTGGCTGAAATTGAAAAAATATCAAAATTTAAAAATTGCAACAAAATACTATGCTTGATTCTGTAAAAATAAGAAACACCACCTTGCAAATTGATGTAAGGAAAACATGGAAAACATTCTGATAACTTTTCTTAGTGTAAATGAGCAAATATGAAGAATGAACTATGAATTAAAACAGGGGTGGACATACCAATGGTGCAGCCTACATAGCAGCACAAGGGCCTGGTAGCTCAGGGGCCTGATCACCACTAAAGCTATTTTCAGTTATCTTTTAGATTGTGCATAAATGCCTATACTAATGGATATGATGGCTAACTATTACTAGTGGATTGTAAGAGAAACATAAACTGGGCGAGATAGTGGCAAACAAGGGGCCCATAACTTTTCTTGCACAATGGCCTTTAGCTGTATTCGTCCGCCCCTGAATTAATTATATGTTTCTATTAATTGTTACACAGTTTACCACCAGTAAAAGTAAAAAAAAGAGAACATTACTATTTAAAAGATCCTATGTGTCCCAAAAAAGCAACTCAAATATCATTCTGGTAGCCAACAAATAAAATTGCAGGGGCTATTAAACCACCATATAGGCAAAATGTCTAAAACTATCTGGTTATTAAGGATCAAAACACTCTAGTTGTCTTAAGGGGTTTAAAAGTTGCAATAAAAGACAATATTGATACATGTGGGCCAAAGTTTTTGAAATCCTCTGTGTATGGATGTATTATTTCTTGCAGCTTATATCTATATCACATTTTATTCCTGAGCAGCAGCTTTTATTACATGTTGTCATATTTTTTTCTTCACAGAATAGCTCCTTGCACTGCAAGTTGAGTGTTAATTCTACAAATGACAAAAATCAAGACAAAAGCCCATCCAAGACTAGGCTTCCTAGAAAGGTGGATCTTCGTGCTCGGTATTGGGCATTTCTCTTTGACAATCTCCGGAGAGCTGTGGATGAAATCTATGTAACTTGTGAATCAGACCAGAGTGTTGTCGAATGCAAGGTATTATATAAACGTTAATATATGCCTATTGAAATTTTGTGAGGTTGTTCTTACCTTCTCCAAGATGTTTGTTACTGTTTCCATCAAAATGTAGTTTTGTGGCGATTTCATTAAGAAGGTGGCTCCTGTCAGGGCAGTACAGAGGTACATATTCCCCTTAAGCTGAATTTGCAGCTGATTTTGAGGCTATGCTTCAGCTTTTTGCTGCAGAATGCACAGAACCTGAATTCGGAGAGGAATCCTCGCCCATATTCTTTTGTGTGAACCTACCGTTACATAGTTTGTAGAAATTAGTAGTATTTTCAGACTGCCAAAGAGAGAATTGATTCAGGAGTTTCTGTAAACCAAACATTTTATCATGTTCTCATCCAATACTGCAGACAAACAGATACACGTTTATGGGTTATCTGCTTTTATGTGACAAAAATTAAAGGAGTTTTCCCACGAACTTAACCATATTTAGATTTGTAGACAGTTTTATAGATTTTCTCTAACCATCTTAGTGGTGATAGTCTTTTGTCTTGATTGGTTGCCAGTGGATACCACCATGATTGCAGGAGCTTTCAGACACCCATCCAAGATTTTCTTATTGCGGACAGATTATCAAGCAGGAATACTACAAACATGAAACAAGAACCTGGCTACAGCACGGAAATCGTGGATGGTTTCTGGTATGTGCCAAACCATAGAAAGTTCCTGCATACATGGTCGTTTCCATTGGCAACCTATGAAAAGACTGTCACCACTAATATGGTTAGAGAAAATCTTTAAAATTCTGCAACATTTTTAACTACTTATCTTTACAAAACTGTTTAATTTTTAATTGTCTACAAATTCAAATATTGTTATGTTCCCGGGAATACCCCCTTAACAAAAATGTATACAGCTATACAGTATAATTTGTGTTTCAGCTCCCTTTGTCTCTTGTTATTTTGCTTACTTGTATAGCGCTAACATATTTACAGCGCTTTACAGACTTTGTTGGTCACTGTCCCATATATGCTCACAAACTAAATTCCCACCAATATGTCTTTGGAGTGCAAACACGGTGAGAACATAAAAACTCCTTTCGGAAGTTGCCGTTGGTCAGATTTGAACCTAGGACGCCAGCGCTGCAAGACTACAGTGCTAACCACAGAGCCAACTGTCAGTGAATGTAAAAATCATTACTTGCATGCAAGGATTGAAAGCCCATCCTAGACATATTCCGTTGAAACAGGTGCATGGCATGTTGAGTGTATCTGAGCTTTCCAATCTTGTCCTGCACGTTTGTCATTTGGGCATGATCTTTCTTGTTTCAGAAACCTTGAAATGGTGGAAACTGAAATGCAAAAAGTATTAGAAAGTTGCAGAACTTTTCATTTTACAATGATAACATAAAAGGGGGTAAAAACCCTGTAATGTGTCTGAAGATACATTGGATAACTAAGTAAGAATTCTGGTTTTGATGCATGAAATCCTCATTAGAAGGGAATTATCACTGTAGTATGCAGTGCTTTTCTCGCAGTCTCTTCACTTCTATAGAAACCAAAATGCCACTCAAAGCAAAGTATTATGCAAATATATAATTAATAATAATAGTATAATTGGGGTGTAATGTTTAACCCTAAATTTGTTGACTTCAGATAACTTTCCCCCACTCTGCTCTTTCCCCAAGTCACCTTCAAAGGATTATTGTAATATTGTAAATTTGGGAAGTTTGCTGACAGGACTCTTACACCGGAGAGCTTATCTACATTGGTGTTTTTCTACTGGCCAGGTTAAACTAAAACCATATTTCACTTCATTGTCAGTGCTGCAGAATACGACTTGTGGCCGCCAGCTGTAAATGTAAGAGATGTGTCAAAAAAATTAGTATATCACAGGTTTCAAGACTGTAAGTCAGTTGTAACCAATTTTTATTTGCTGTGACTCCTGTGTTTAGCTGTAGGTGGCACTATTGTAGTTTTAGTGCATCATCTTCCTCTTCACTGACTAAACAAGATCTAGTCAGTATCACTTACACTCCTCCCCCTTGAATAATTTTTGGTTTGTGATTGTTACTGTGAAATTTCTCATTTTACAAGTTCTGCAGGTAACACAAATTTTCAGAATTTATTTTATTAGGATTTTAGTGGAAGTTCTGACTAGGTTGATATTTCACTTTTATCTAGGACTGTACCTTACTAGACACTTTTACACTGGATTACTTTCTATTTAATGCTGTACTGTTCTTCTACTTATTTGTTCAGTACATATCACTGCACACTTTGGTATAATATATTACATATTCTGAGCATATTCTGATGTTGTCTGTCATTGCATCTATGTGACTTGTGTAATTTAACAAATACAATTTGACCTTCAGAGACAAGGCCACTTGGACCTTTGTCTGCCTATTCTCAGGTCCCTGCTCTGCCGTATCCTATAGATAGAGCAATTTCCACAGTTTCAGCACCGGAGTTTTATCTGCAGCGAGAAGCATTGTAGGTGAATAAGAGAGCTGTATTGATGTGCAGGGCCCTGGGGTCCTGGCGTCCTGGTATAGAGTGTCATCAGGACAAAGAGATGGCGCCAACAGTCCTGCCGTGCGCGCCAGTGACTAGAATTAATTACAAACCAATCGAATCTGTTGCAGCCAATTGGTAAACTAATTGGTAACTTAAGCTGGATATCTAGCTGTGGTGATCCGGGATGGGGGAGGGAGAATCCTGAGAGACACTTTTGTCCAGCTGTGGGTGAGCTGTCCGGAGAGAGATATGCTTGAGTGACAGAGCCCCCTGCTGCTGCTTGTCCTGTTTGTATTCCCTTGTTCGGAAAACATGGCTTGTGTTACAGCTCTCAAGGCATGAAGTCTGATCAACCTGATAAGGTGAACAGAGCAGTTCTTCAATGAGGTATATGCATGGGAGATGATCTCTTATTTACAAGCAGATGGAGCTATGCTATTACAGATTAGGACTAATTGCGAGTCTGTGACAACCATCATTGAAGAAAAGTGCTTTTCAATATAACTATTCCAGATGATCTCCTAGCAGAAAGAGCAAGGTAGTACAGTGGGTACGGAAAGTATTCAGACCCCTTTAAATTTTTCACTCTTTGTATCATTGCAGCCATTTGCTAAAATCAAAAAAGTTCATTTTATTTCTCATTAATGTACACTCACCACCCCATCTTGACACAAAAAACAAAAATGTAGATATTTTTGCAAATTTATTAAAAAAGAAAAACTGAGATATCACATGGTCATAAGTATTCAGACCCTTTGCTGTGACACTCATATTTAACTCACTGCTGTCCATTTCCTTCTGATCCTCCTTGAGATGGTTCTACTCCTTCATTGGAGTCCAGCTGTGTTTAATTAAACTGATTGGACTTGATTAGGAAAGGCACACACCAGTCTATATGAGACCTCACAGCTCACAGTGCATGTCAGAGCAAATGAGAATCATGAGGTCAAAGGAACTGCCCAAGGAACTCAGAGACAGAATTGTGGCAAGGCACAGATCTGGCCAAGGTTACAAAAGAATTTCTGCAGCACTCAAGGTTCCTAAGAGCACAGTGGCCTCCATAATCCTTAAATGGAAGAAGTTTGGGACGACCAGAACTCTTCCTAGACCTGGCCATCCAGCCAAACTGTGCAATCGTGGGAGAAGAGCCTTGGTGAGAGAGGTAAAGAAGAACCCAAAGATCACTGTGGCTGAGCTCCAGAGATGCAGTAGGGAGATGGGAGAAAGTTCCACAAAGTCAACTATCACTGCAGCCCTCCACCATTCGGGTCTTTATGGCAGAGTGGCCCGAAGGACATATGAAAGCCCACATAGAGTTTGCCAAAAAACACATTAAGGACTCCAGGACTATGAGAAATACGATTCTCTGGTCTGATGAGACGAAGATTGAACTTTTTGGCGTTGATTCTAAGCGTTATGTGTGGAGAAAATCAGGCATTGCTCATCACCTGCCCAATACAATCCCAACAGTGAAACATGGTGGTGGCAGCATCATGCTATGGGGGTGTTTTTCAGCTGCAGGGACAGGACAACTGGTTACAATTGAAGGAAAGATGAATGCAGCCAAGTACAGAGATATCCTGGAAGAAAATCTGGACCTCAGACTGGGCCAAAGGTTCACCTTCCAACAAGACAATGACCCTAAGCACACATCTAAAATAACAAAGGAGTGGCTTTGGAACAACTCTGTGACCATTTTTGACTGGCCCAGCCAGAGCCCTGACCTCAACCCAATTGAGCATCTCTGGAGAGACCTGAAAATGGCTGTCCACCAATGTTCACCATCCAACCTGACGGAAGTGGGGAGGATCTGCAAGGCAGAATGGCAGAGAATCCCCAAATCCAGATGAGAAAAACTTGTTGCATCATTCCCAAGAAGACTCATGGCTGTACTAGCTTAAAAGGGTGTTTATACTCAATACTGAACAAAGGGTCTGATCACTTATGATCATGTGATATTTCAGTTTTTTTTAATAAATTTGCAAAAATATCTATGAATGAGTGGAGGACAGAGGAGCCTCTTAAAGAAAAAGTTACAGGTCTGTGAGAGCCAGAAATCTTGCTTGTTTGTAGGTGACCAAATACTTATTTTCCACCATAATTTGCAAATAAATTCTTAAAAAATCAGACAATATGATTTTCTAGATATGTTTTCTCATTTTGTCTCTCATAGTTGAGGTCTACCTATGATGTCAATTACAGGCCTCTCTCATCTTTTTAAGTGGGAGAACTTGCACAATTGGTGGCTGACTAAATACTTTTTCCCCCACTGTATATATAGTACAGACCAAAAGTTTGGACACACCTTCTCATTCCAAGTGTTTTCTGTATTTTCATGACTATAAAAATTGTAGATTCACACTGAAGGCATCAAATCTATGAATTAACACATGTGGAATTATATACTTAACAAAATAGTGTGAAACAACTGAAAATATGTCTTATATTCTAGGTTCTTCAAAGTAGCCACCTTTTGCTTTGATTACTGCTTTGCACACTCTTGGCATTCTCTTGATGAGCTTCAAGAGGTAGTCACCTGAAATGGTTTTCACTTCACAGGTGTGCCCTGTCAGGTTTAATAAGTGGGATTTCTTGCCTTATAAATGGGGTTGGGACCATCAGTTGTGTTGTTCAGAAGTCAGGTGGATACACAGCTGATAGTCCTACTGAATGGAGTGTTAGAATTTGTATTATGGCAAGAAAAAAGCAGCTAAGTAAAGAAAAACGAGTGGCCATCATTACTTTAAGAAATGAAGGTCAGTCAGTCCAAAAAATTGGGAAAACTTTGAAAGTGTCCCCAAGTGCAGTGGCCAAAACCATCAAGCGCTACAAAGAAACTGGCTCACATGAGGACCGCCCCAGGAAAGGAAGACCAAGAGTCACCTCTGCTGCGGAGGATAAGTTCATCCGAGTCACCAGCCTCAGAAATCGCAGGTTAACAGCAGCTCAGATTAGAGACCAGGTCAATGCCACACAGAGTTCTAGCAGCAGACACATCTCTACAACAACTGTTAAGAGGAGACTGTGTGCAGCAGGCCCTCATGGTAAAATAGCTGCTAGGAATCCACTGCTAAAGACAGGCAACAAGCAGAAGAGACTTGTTTGGGCTAAAGAACACAAGGAATGGACATTAGACCTGTGGAAATCTGTGCTTTGGTCTGATGAGTCCAAATTTGAGATCTTTGGTTCCAACCACCATGTCTTTGTGCGACGCAGAAAAGGTGAACGAATGGACTCTACATGTCTGGTTCCCACCGTGAAGCATGGAGGAGGAGGTATGATGGTGTGGGGGTGCTTTGCTGGTGACACTGTTGGGGATTTATTCAAAATTGAAGGAATACTGAACCAGCATGGTTACCACAGCATCTTGCAGCGGCATGCTATCCCATCCGGTTTGCGTTTAGTTGGACCATCATTTATTTTTCAACCAGACAATAACCCCAAACACACCTCCAGACTGTGTAAGGGCTATTTGACCAAGAAGGAGAGTGATGGGGTGCTACGCCAGATGACCTGGCCTCCACAGTCACCAGACCTGAACCCAATCGAGATGGTTTGGGGTGAGCTGGACCGCAGAGTGAAGGCAAAGGGGCCAACAAGTGCTAAGCATCTCTGGGAACTCCTTCAAGACTGTTGGAAGACCATTTCAGGTGACTACCTCTTGAAGCTCATCAAGAGAATGCCAAGAGTGTGCAAAGCAGTAATCAAAGCAAAAGGTGGCTACTTTGAAGAACCTAGAATATAAGACATATTTTAAGTTGTTTCTCACTTTTTGTTAAGTATATAATTCCACATGTGTTAATTCATAGTTTTGATGCCTTCAGTGTGAATCTACAATTTTTATAGTCATGAAAATACAGAAAACTCTTGGAATGAGAAGGTGTGTCCAAACTTTTGGTCTGTACTGTATATTTTTACTTTTGTCAGATTCAAGTTATTTCTGTAAACATTGTGGGTTTTTCTTTCATTAAATGAGGGGTACCAACAATTTTGTCCACGTGTGTATAATACTGTGTGGGGGCACACTGTGGAGCATATAATACTGTGTGGAGGCCCACTTTGGACTGTATATACTACTACTATTTTACTAATTAAATATATCTCCATTTCCACCAATTTCCTCCTCCTTATCTTCACTCAGACTGTTTATGTAGGAGAGTTCGCTCTTACTTACAGAGTATTAGAATGCAGCAACAGCTGCAATTATTTGTGTCTTTTCCACCAGTCTTCTTCTTCCCCTCCACTCTCCTTAGATTTCTATGCAGAAAGTAACTCAGCCTGAAAAGTTGAGAAGGAAGTTTATTTATTTAATAAGATATATCACAAAGTTTCTTATATTCACCTCTACTATTCATTTATGCAAAATTGTTTCTAACAGGAGGTACGATTTAATACGCTAGGGCCAAAATATTTGCATACCATTGGTGTTTATTATAGCTTTATTTTTACTATTTTATAGAGTTGAAAGTGGTCTTTACTATATATTATGTATTTCCTTTCTTTTTTATACAGTATGTAGATTTTGCTGTCATGATTTGTAATGAACATTCTGTGTAAAAGCAGTAATATAGTTTTTAGGCTTTGTCAAGTTTGCTGTGAAAAAAAATTAGTGAATCATGCAGCCCTGCCTTTTTCTTTTTTTCAATTCAAATTTTTATTGCAGTTTTATATTAATACAACAAGGTCTGAAACAGTCCAATAGTACAAAAAAAAATACAAACACTAACAAAGCAGGCCGGAGCCACCTGAGGAGACCCCCAGATGGACCCAGCCAAGCCCTGCCTTTTTCATTAAAATGAAAGAATGTGATGTACCCTGTTATAAGTCAATGGGATCCTTGTACAGATTTTAAGTCAGCCTTAGTAGCTGGTTTTTAACAACCTAATGTGTGAATTAAAGTATATACTTTACACTTTAATTAAAATGAAGTAGAAGTAATTTGTTTTTATCAAGTGGCAAGTTCACTAATAAATATGTTATCGTATACCATTCTTTACACAGGAAGTATTAATGATGCTTGATAACTATGTGCGGGATTTTAAGGCACTTATTGACTGGATCCAGCTACAGGAAAAGTTGGAGAAAACTGATGCCCAGAGCAGGTAGATGTTGTTATGTTAATGTTTATTTTGTCTTTTACAATGTTCTCTCCATCATTAAAAGGGATTATCTGATTTCTAATATTGATGGCCTATCCAAAATTTAAGCTATTACTTGAGCTGTGGCATTATTTATCCCTGTGCAATGTACATTGTTTGCAGTGAAAAAAAAAAGCATAGCAGGGCTGCTCCTATTGCTGGAGTCGTCCTTGTTATAGATGGTGCTTTGGCCATTTGATTTTGTACTAAGGCACCTGCTTTAGTAACAGGAGGAGAGTACAGCACATTCTTGATCCAATAAAAACAGAGTGTTTATTTGAGGCAATTAAAACCACATACACACAGGAACACATTGATGCGTTTCGGGCAGACATTGTCCTTAGTCACAGCATAAACGCACCTGCTTTTGCGCAAAATTTAGCGCCATAGCACCTACTTTGGCATTAAATTCAAATTGGCAAAGAGACAAATCACAGCGTGGCAACTGCCAGTAATAATGGCGTAGTCCACGTTATTATTTATTCCTAAGCTGTGACATAGAGATTGGGGTACACTGGGGGAAGTGAGAAAAAAACTAAAACATGATGTTGTATGCATTTGAATTTAGCGCACAGAGATAAATAATAACGAGGCCACCTTTGCTTTTACTAGCAGAGGTCCCGCTATGATTCAACCCTTTGATTATTTGGGTTTAGTGCTAAGTACAGGGGTAAATCAGCTGTGATAATTTCACTAACTCATCGAAGTGCCACCACGGTTTTTCTGTGGTAGACAACACGGAAAAAGGCTCATCTGGGTCTTTCTCACTTAGGACTGGAGTATACAAAGTACTGGGCAGCTCGTGGATTGAATAGGTTGCAGCAATTAATTAGAGAAGACGGTGTGCCCATAATGCCCTGAGAAATAGGGTAAACATTTGGGAAAATTTCAGTTGCCTGAAAGAGACTTCCTCTGAAGTTTCCAATTACGTCATGGTTTAAAGGGAACCAACTAGCACCAGCAGCTACTTCACCCAGTGTTCCACCTTTTAATCATTTCCGTGAGTCAGATTTGTGATGGCAAAAACCAAAGTTATAAGATTTTAAAAGTAATTTCGACATCAGCAAATATTCCTGAACTGGTCATGGTGGGCAACATCTCACCTTCCTAATCATGGTCTCCTGGTTATATCTGTGCTATATCATGCCTCCGTACAGGTGTACTTCATACCGCCTCTTCCCGAACTCCTCCTGGAGTCTTCTCTTCTATTGCTCATGCATCCCCTTCTGCAATGGCAATTGAGAGCACTTGTCCCGCCGTGCACTGAGCAGTGAACTGATGGGGCAAGTGGCTGCGGAAATAACCTCAAAGGCTCCATGACTGGGAAACTAAGGTGCTGCCCAATGTGATTAGTTCAGGTATATTTGGATACACTGTGATAATTTTGCGACCCATTAGTGACCGATATATAGACTTTCTACGTCAGTCACTGATGGGACTTATTCCACCACAATTAATTTTCTACGTCAATTGCAGTGGAATAACGCATGTGTTAATAGAATCACAATGACAGGAGGTATATTGCATTACTATACATAGGTAGTACAATGTATTATACAAGCGATCACAAGTTTATAAAAACAAGCAAAAACTGTCAAATCCTAATAACACATTAAAGGGGTATTCCCATGAACATAACCATATCTATATTTGTAGATTATTAAAAGTTAAACATTTTTGCAAATATAAGTAGTTAAAAATTCTGCAGAGTTTTAAAGATTTCCTCTAACTGTCTTAGTGATGACAGTCTGTTGTCTTGATCAGTTGCCAATGGATACGACCACAAATGCAGAATCTTTCTATGGTCTGGGACTTGTCAAAAACCCAGCCATGATTTTCTTATTGTAGCTGGGTTATCAGGCAGGGACCCTACATGTATGAGAAGATATCCCAGCTACGATAAGGAAACCATTGCTGATTTTCTGACCTTAGAAAGATCCTGCATTCATGGTCATATCCATTGGCAACCGATCAAGCAACAAGACTGTGACCATAAGATATTTAGAGAAAATCTTTAAAACTCTGCAAAATGTTTAATAACTTATATTTGCAAAAATGTTTAACTTTTAATTATCTACAAATTTAAAAATAGTTATGTTCTTGGGAATACCCCTTTAATCTCCCCCATCCCAAAATGTTTACTAAATAATAATAAAAAAACATAAAACAAATATTGACCCCATAGTGAGCCCAGCAATACAACTGTTATTTTACCTGCATGGTGAACGGTGTAAATTAAAAAAACAAAAAGGATGCCAGAATTGCTGTCCACCACCTCCCCCAAGCATATTCAGTTGATACCACTGCATTACTGAGAATAGTACAGTCCTCTTCAACCAAGTGCCATAGGTGCACATGGCTGATCATCTGATCTGGCTCTGCCCATGTGTATCCTCATTGTGGGGTGAAGTGTTGTCTCTTTTGGGTTGGGGAAGCTGTTCCCTGGGACACTAGCAGCTGTTTGATATACTGGTCTCATTGTGAGAGGGCCTACTTCAGTGAAGCATTTTTCATCGCAGGAAGGCTATTTCTGTTGGGTGAATGGCTGATAGGCCACCTTCTTTCTCGCAGTGGCAAAAGCTGATTAACTCTGTTGTCCTATAAGAATATAGATTATAAAAATCTTGGCTGCTCCTACTATTTAATTCAGGTCTGGGGGGAATGATGCTTTTCTCCCTCAGCTTCTTTTAATGTGGGGAATCTTAGGGACTCTTCAGTGGAGGCCCTATTACTGTTTCAGTGATGAGTCCGGTTGGCCTAACAATAGGTCTGTCTGACAGGACATCTTTCCATCTGCAAGCACTTTCATACCTTTGATATTTATTTTGTGTCCTTTTTTATGGTTTTCTTGGGTCCAAGATGGACTAACTGTATGACTAATTGCACACGACCATGCACCGGCCATGCTTCCGCGGCCCCATTCATTCAATGAATAAGAGCCGCGGAAGCACGGCCACAAACCGGACAGGAATAGGACTTGTCCTTAGTTTTGCGGCCCAGACTTTCAGCCCGCACACTGATCCATGTAATACAGGATCATGTGCATGGGCCAATAGAAATGAATGGGCCAGTGTGCTATCCATGTGCATGGGCCAATAGAAATGAATGGGTCAGCGTGCTATCCGGGAAAAACCCGGAACTGACCTAGCCCAAGGTCGTGTGCAAGGGGCCTAATACATAGCATGATGCTTGCTTGTTTGTTTTATAGTAGGGAAAAAAGTATTTAGTCAGCCACTAATTGTGCAAGTTCTCCCACTTAAAAAGATGAGACCGTCCTGTAATTGACATCATAGGTAGACCTCAACTATGAGAGACAAAATGAGAAAACATATCTAGAAAATCACATTGTCTGATTTTTTAAGAATTTATTTGCAAATTATGGTGGAAAATAAGTATTTGGTCACCTACAAACAAGCAAAATTTCTGATTCTCACAGACCTGTAACTTCTTCTTTAAGAGGCTCCTCTGTCCTCCACTCATTACCTGTAGTAATGGCACCTGTTTGAAATTGTTATCAGTATAAAAGACACCTGTCCACAACCTCAAACAGTCACAATCCAAACTCCACTATGGTGAAGTCCAAAGAGCTGTGGAAGGACACCAGAAACAAAAAACTGTAGACCTGCACCAGGCTGAGAAGACTGAATCTGCAATAGGCAAGCAGCTTGGTGTGAAGAAATCAACTGTGGGAGCAATAATTAGAAAATGGAAGACATACAAGACCACTGATAATCTTCCTCGATCAGGGGCTCCACACAAGATCTCACCCCGTGGGGTCAAAATGATCACAAGAACGGTGAGCAAAAATCCCAGAACCACACGGGGGAACCCAGTGAATGACCTGCAGAAAGCTGGGACTAACGTGACAAAGGCTACCGTCAGTAACTACACCGTCAGGGACTCTGGTCCTGCAGTTCCAGACGAGTCCCCCTGCTTAAGCCAGTATATATCCAGGCCCGTCTGAAGTTTGCTAGAGAGCATTTGGATGTTCCAGAAGAGTATTGGGAGAATGTCATATGGTCAGATAGTTGCATCCAAAGAACACCATACCTACTGTGAAGCATGGGGGTGGCAACGTCATGCTTTGGGGCCGTTTCTCTGCAAAGGGACCAGGACGACTGATCCGTGTACATGAAAGAATGAATGAGGCCATGTATCGTGAGATTTTGAGTGCAAACCTCCTTCCACCAGCAAGGGCATTGAAGATGAAAATTGGCTGGGTCTTTCAGCATGAAAATGATCCCAAGCACACCACCAGGGCAACGAAGGAGTGGCTTCATAAGAAGCATGTCAAGGTCCTGGAGAGGCCTAGCCAGTCTCCAGATCTCAACCCCATGGAAAACCTTTGGAGGGAGCTGAAAGTCCGTGTTGCCCAGCGACAGCCAGAAAACATCACTGCTCTAGAGGAGATCTGCATGGAGGAATGGGCCAACATACCAGCAACAGTGTGTGCCAACCTTGTGAAGACTTACAGAAAACGTTTGACCTCTGTCATTGACAACAAAGGATATATAACAAAGTATTGAGATAAACTTTTGTTATTGACCAACTACTTATTTTCCACCATAATTTGCAAATAAATTCTTTAAAAATCAGACAATGTGATTTTCTAGATATGTTTTCTCATTTTGTCTCTCATAGTTGAGGTCTAGCTATGATGACAATTACAGGCCGGCCTCATCTTTTTAAGTGGGAGAACTTGCACAATTGGTGGCTGACTAAATACTTTTTTCCCCACTATATGTTGTTTACACTGTGACAGTTTATTTGCAATGTGACTATGGTTTTTGTTGCTTAACTTTTAATAAAACAAGTTTACGACAATGTCATGTTAACTAATGCTACATCTGTACCCGTTAAGTATTGATTAATTATTGTATTTTCTTCATTACTAATTGCGCGGATGGTGTGCTGTCCGTTGTTGATCTGTGAAGAGCTGATCAACTTTTTTTTCTTTCATTTTCTATACTTTGCATCTGGGTCCATTATGTGATGCATCCTTGCATGCTTCCATTGTTTTTTTGCGGACCTACAAGCCATGGACATCTGAATAAACACATTTAAGTTAATGGGTATGTGTGGCTGCTGTGAAAAATACTGGCATCTCAAGCTATGCCAATTTTATCCCATGAATCGAAAAAAATCTCTGGATACATGCAGGCTAAACTGTGCTATGCTTAACAAGTGCTAAAACCTCTGCTCTGCTGTATCATTGTCATCCTTTCTATATTCTTTACTCACCCAAATACAACTGTAGTCCCTTCATTTTCTGTGGGGAGGCACATGCTTGTACCATGTGATGTACCATGTGACTATCAAGCAATTGCATCTCCCATGAATGCATTTCAGTTTGGCTCTTACTAGCCCCACTCCCCGAGTTGTGTGAGTTCTGTGTATTGCTCTAACACATGCTCTGTAGACAAGAGCGAAAAATATGAAAGTTAAAGTGAAACTAAGAAAAGTTGCTGGTGGTCATTACTGTAACAAATGGGGGAAGTAGTTCACACCATGGGGAAAGAGGTGAGCATACATTTTCATTCTGCCTAATTAATAGTTAAGATCTGTTGCACATTTTAATAACTTTTTGACTGTATATTTTGAGGCAGGTTTGTGTAAATGGGCAAGAAAACCTTTCACCTCATTTATGAACGCTAGATCTTTGCATTGTTTGTTAGGTGTTGCTTAAAGGGGTTGTCCTGTCATGGACACTTATCCCCTGTCCTGTGGATAGGGGATAAGTGTCCGATATCTGGGGGGTCCAACCATTGGGTAACCCAATGATCACGAGGAGTGGTGTGGACTGAAAGTCCTCCTAAGGCCTCCTTCTGAATGGATCTCCAATGTGCTTGTGTGACCGCTGCTCTGTTCACTTCTGTGCGGCTGCGGGTGCTTCCGGAGATTATAGTCCTGGCATCCCAATAGAAATGAATGAAGCGCTGGTCACACAAGCTCATTGGCGCTCCATTCACAAAGAGGCTTTAGGGGGACTTTCAATCCCTGTCCTCCTAATCACTGGGGGACCTAGCAATAAGTTTCCATAATGGAACAACCCTTTTAAGTGATTCTGGCACAGTTGGAATTTTGTGTGTGTTTTGTGAAAACATATCTATTCTTTGTATAGTCAAAAATTGTGTAACTTTCTAATATATTTTCTGCTTGTTGACTGAGGTTGGAAACACAATCATTTCAATGTCTAACTTGAGCTCTGGTCACACACTCACAGACAGCAAGCAGAGATCTTGTGTTGCATTGAAACACAACATATGTTATAAAGTTACATAAGTTTTTGTTTTTCACTGAAAAAGCCTTCTTTACATTAAACTGTAAAATGCTTTTAACACATTCTTTTTGTGTCAATAGGTCCTGCTGATGGGGCCAATAAAATAAAAAAACATGTACTCACCTCTCCCCAGTCCTTCGTTTCCATCAGTGATTGCTGTGTATAGGTCCCCTGGCTGATGTCAGTGCTGTAGTCCCGTTTGTGTGAGGTGACCTCTGCAGCCAATCACTGACCTCAACAGTGACCTCTTCACAAATGACGATGTCAGTGCTGATGTCAGGTGCGGGACCTAGTGAGTACATTTTCCATGTGCTACTAGCCCCATTTGAAGGATCTACTGACACAAAAAGAATGTGTTGGACAACCCATTTAAGCATTTCTTGTGTATTTTGTGTGTACTGCACACATACTATCAGTACGCCAGCAGAAGAGGTTGACCATGTCTTTTGAGGTCTTCATGTTCACTCCCTCATTAGACATAACACTTCTGTGTGAGAAGTATTAATGAATGACCACTTGTATGACTTATAACACCGTGCTTGCCTCTGGAGTATAGTAATTTCACTTCTGTCGGCACATAAGGGCAATACAGTAGTTCTGTGATTATTTATTATATTGCATTCACAGGATACAAGGTTGTTTTATCTGTTGAAGGAAAACTGAGAAATATTTCCAGTAATGAGTCCGGAATTGTACCAATTAACGTTTCTCTATCTAAATGATTTCTCATGGCTATTTCACAGAAACAAAGTACACTATTATTATCTGTGCATTACTATACATAATGTCAGCATTCCAGAGTCTACAGAATAAAAATCATTTTGTATATCTTCCCTTTTTTCATATATTGTTTTTGATATAATATTAGCACTTATTTTTCTTTATATGCATTGCTACTTTAGTTTAAAGGAGTGTTGTATTGTAATTGTAACCTTTATCCTATAGGCCTACCTCTTTAGCCTGGGAAGTGAAGAAAATGTCACCTGGACGCCATGTCTTGCCTAGTCCATCATCTGATAGAGTGAGCTCCACTTCAAGTGCAAGGAGGACACTCAATTTTGGGTATGAATGATGATGTCATTTTAACAGAAACATTATTATATGCCTGTGAATAAAGGTGTTATCACATTGGTAGATCAGACACCAATCGATGATATGGATGTTATCATTTGGGGGTACTTCTGTTCACACTCTGACGGTGTCCAATCAGTGCGGAAAGAATCAGACGTTGTAGGGACACCCGTTGAATAAGGGTATTGTAGCATCCAGTTGTCAATTAACTGAGGGAATAACAGCAGATCAGTACAATGCAGAGTTTTTAGAAAGTGCATCAGAGTAATGCAGCGAGTGTGGACCCACTGTGTCACTAAACTGATTTCATGGCAAACGTCCTTTTATACTCTACTTAGAGGGGATGTAACTAAATACTGTATACAGTGGGTACGGAAAAGTATTCAGACCCCTTTAAATTTTTCACTCTTTGTTTCATTGCAGCCATTTGCTAAAAGCAAAAAAGTTGATTTTATTTCTCAATAATGTACACTCAGCACCCCATCTTGACAGAAAAAAAACATAAATGTAGATATTTTTGCAAATTTATTAAAAAAGAAAAACTGAAATATCACATGGTCATAAGTATTCAGACCCTTTGCTCAGTATTGAGTAGAAACACCCTTTTGAGCTAGTACAGCCATGAGTCTTCACATCTGGATTTGGGGATCCTCTGCCATTCTTCCTTGCAGATCCTCTCCAGTTCCGTCAGGTTGGATGGTGAACGTTGGTGGACAGCCATTTTCAGGTCTCTCCAGAGATGCTCAATTGGGTTAAGGTCAGGGCTCTGGCTGGGCCAGTCAAGAATGGTCACAGAGTTGTTCCAAAGCCACTCCTTTGTTATTTTAGCTGTGTGCTTAGGGTCATTGTCTTGTTGGAAGGTGAACCTTCGGCTCAGTCTGAGGTCCAGACCACTCTGGAAGAGGTTTTCTTCCAGGATATCTCTGTACTTGGCCGCATTCATCTTTCCTTTAATTGCAACCAGTCGTCCTGTCCCTGCAGCTGAAAAACACCCCCATAGCATGATGCTGCCACCAGCATGTTTCACTGTTGGGATTTTATTGGGCAGGTGATGAGCAGTGCCTGGTTTTCTCCACACATACCGCTTAGAATTAACGCCAAAAAGTTCAATCTTCGTCTCATCAGACCAGAGAATCTTATTCCTCATAGTCTGGGAGCCCCTTATGTGTTTTTTGGCAAACTCTTTGTGGGCTTTCATATGTCTTGCGCTGAGGAGAGGCTTCCATCAGGCCACTTTGCTATAAAGCCCCGACTGGTGGAGGGCTGCAGTGATAGTTGACTTTGTGGAACTTTCTCCCATCTCCCTACTGCATCTCTGGAGCTCAGCCACAGGGATCTTTGGGTTCTTCTTTACCTCTCTCACCAAGGCTCTTCTCCCACGATTGCTCAGTTTGGCTGGATGGCCAGGTCTAGGAAGAGTTCTGGTCGTCCCAAACTTCTTCCATTTAAGGATTATGGAGGCCACTGTGCTCTTAGGAACCTTGAATACTGCAGAAATTCTTTTGTAACCTTGGCCAGATCTGTGCCTTGCCACAATTCTGTCTCTGAGCTCCTTGGGCAGTTCCTTTGACCTCATGATTCTCATTTGCTCTGACATGCACTGTGAGCTGTGAGGTCTTATATAGACAGGTGTGCACCTTTCCTAATCAAGTCCAATCATTTTAATTAAACACAGCTGGACTCCAATGAAGGAGTAGAACCATCTCAAGGAGGATCAGTAGGAAATGGACAGCATGTGAGTTAGATATGAGTGTCACAGCAAAAGGTCTGAATACTTATGACCATGTGATATTTCAGTTTTTCTTTTTTAATAAATTTGCAAAAATATCTACATTTATGTTTTGTTTCTGTCAAGATGGGGTGGTGAGTGTGCATTAATGAGAAATAAAATGAACTTTTTTGCTTTTAGCAAATGGCTGCAATGAAACAAATTTAAAGGGGTCTGAATACTTTCCATACCCACTGTATCTTACAGGTAGCTCCCTTGGTATCTCCATACCTGACTTTAGATAAGAACCCTGACTTCCAGGATTGCAACTCGCATGTGATTTTCAGTACATGATGCTAGAGGGCATAAGAATCATAAGTGCCTTACTACACTCACAAGGAAATACATACACACAAGATCTGAGCTCCTCCACAAATACCCAGACATTTATTTTCTACTTTTTATGTACCTCTAGGCCACAAGCTATCAGTTACTGTCCATTATAAGTCCGTTACCCATAGACTTCAATGTTAAAAAAATAACGGACACTTGCTGTCCGTCAAGAATCTGTTTTTTTCAAACGGACAAAAAGTCCTGCATGTAGGATTTTTTGTCTGCGAAAAAATAACGGACTTCTGACAGATTTGATGTAAACGGACACTAATGGACACAATATAATAACCCACTGAAATGAATGGAAATGTTAACGGATTTCTGACGGTTCAGCTAGTGTCCAATGCTAAAATCTTGTAACGGACAATAGCAACGGACACTACTGACGGTCACCAACGGTAGTGTGAACGCCCCCTAAATGCTCATCAGATAACCCAGACTTTATATGTCAGAAAGTATTCACAGCAGTGGAACACGCTCATAGGTATTTGCCATCAAGGTTTTTTAAGAAGAGATTGAAATTATGCCATAAAGTGTACCTCACTCCCTCAAATCTGTGAGTCGCCTTATTGTTTCAAGTGTATCACCTTTAATGCAAACCTTTAGCACTGCCTGTGAATCTGACACGTAATCAACAGTTTTGGATGTGGTTTAACCCCTTAATGACACTGGGTAGTTTGTACGTTAATGCTCGGTGACTTTTTTATATTTTCCCTCCCTGTCTTCCGCAATTCATAACTTTTTTATTTTTTTGTCCACATAGCTATGTGAGGGCTTATTCTTTGGTGAGTTGTACTTTCATTTGCCACCGTTTTGGGGTACATATAATGTTTTCATTAACTTTTATTTACGTTTTTTGGGGGTCCATGTGAAATAACACACAATTCTGTCATAATTTTTTGCATTTTGTTTTTACAGCGTTCACTTTGCATTAAAAATTTAAAACTCTACACACCTTCACTGGTGCTCTCCTCAAGGAGAGATGTCTCTGTCCATAACCCACTCATTGCCTCCCACAAAGCCAGCCAGTTCATTTTGCTCTGCACTGACGAGGGACAAAAATCCCGAAACAGCGCTGTATGCAGATGAATGAAATTGGCTTGGCTAAAATCCCTTTTGCTGTCTCAAGACTCGGTGAGTCAAAAGCAAATTGAGGATCTGTTACATCCAACAGAGGGCGCATGAGCTCCCAGCTCCTTTCCCATAATGCCTTGTGATATTAAAAATTACATGGCAGCTTTGTCCGGCGGGTCATTACGATTACAGCAATACCAGATTTATATTGTTTTTTATTACGTTTTACTGCTTTTACAAATAAAACGTTTTTTTGAAAATGAAGGATTTTGCTGGGTTCACCGTCTTCTGACGCCTATAACATTTTTACTGTACTGTTACTGAGATATGTCAGGGCTCTTTATTTGCGGGACAAGTTGTACTTTTTATTGGTACCAATGTTTTGTATGTATGACTTTCTGATCACTTTTTATTGTTATTCTTTGGGGAAAGCAAAGTGACCAAAATACGTTAATTTGCGCATTGCAGTATTTTTTTTTTTTTTTTTTTTTACGCCGTTCACTGTACGGGATAAATAACACTATTTTTGGATAGTGGGGACTTATACGCACGTGGGGATACCTAACACGTTTGTTTATTTTTGTTTACATTATGTAGTTTATAATATAAAGGTGTTTTTTTGCCAATTGATCCTATCATGAATGCATAATTTTTCTATGGTCTGGCACTGGTCAGAAACCCGGCCATGATTTCCTTATTGTGGAAGTTTATAACACAGAAATACTATATGTATAAGAAGATAATCCAGCCACAATAAGGAAATCCTGACTGGGTTTCTGACAGGTGGCTGACCATAGAATGTTCCTGCATTAATAGTCGTATACATCGGCACCTCATTAAAACAAAAGACTGTCACCACTAAGATGGTTAGAGAAAATCTTTAAAACTCTGCAACATTTTTACTTATTTTTTCAAAAAATTTTAACTTTTAATTGTTTACCATTTTAAGTATGGAAAAATCCCTTTAAAAGGGTTTATCTAGTTTCCAAGAATTACAGTGCCTTGCGAAAGTATTCGTCCCCCTTGAACTTTTCAACCTTTTGCCACATTTCAGGCTTCAAACATAAAGATATACAATTTAAATTTTTTGGTGAAGAATCAACAACAAGTGGGACACAATTGTGAAGTGGAACAAAATTTATTGGTTATTTTAAACTTTTGTAAAAAATAAAAAACTGAAAAGTGGGGCGTGCAATATTATTCGGCCCCTTTACTTTCAGTGCAGCAAACTCACTCCAGAAGTTGAGTGAGGATCTCTGAATGATCCAATGTTGTCCTAAATGACTGATGATGATAAATATAATCCACCTCTGTGTAATCAAGTCTCCGTATAAATGCACCTGCTCTGTGATAGTCTCAGGGTTCTGTTTAAAGCGCTGAGAGCATCATGAAGACCAAGGAACACACCAGGCAGGTCCGTGATACTGTTGTGGAGAAGTTTAAAGCCGGATTTGGATACAAAAAGATTTCCCAAACTTTAAACATCCCAAGGAGCACTGTGCAAGCGATCATATTGAAATGGAAGGAGTATCAGACCACTGCAAATATACCAAGACCCGGCCGTCCCTCTAAACTTTCATCTCAAACAAGGAGAAGACTGATCAGAGATGCAGCCAAGAGGCCCATGATCACTCTGGATGAGCTGCAGAGATCTACAGCTGAGGTGGGAGAGTCTGTCCATAGGACAACAATCAGTCGTACACTGCACAAATCTGGCCTTTATGGAAGAGTGGCAAGAAGAAAGCCAGTTCTCAAAGATATCCATAAAAAGTCTTGTTTAAAGTTTGCCACAAGCCATCTGGGAGACACACCAAACATGTGGAAGAAGGTGCTCTGGTCAGATGAAACCAAAATCGAACTTTTTGGCCACAATGCAAAACGATATGTTTGGCGTAAAAGCAACACAGCTCATCACCCTGAACACACCATCCCCACTGTCAAACATGGTGGTGGCAGCATCATAGTTTGGAGCTGCTTTTCTTCAGCAGGGACAGGGAAGATGGTTAAAATGGATGGGAAGATGGATGGAGCCAATTACAAGACCATTCTGGAAGAAAACCTGTTGGAGTTTGCAAAAGACCTGAGACTGGGACGGAGATTTATCTTCCAAGACAATGATTCCAAACATGAAGCAAAATCTACAATGGAATGGTTCACAAATAAACGTATCTATGTTTTAGAATGGCCAAGTCAAAGTCCAGACCTGAATCCAATCGAGAATCTGTGGAAAGAGCTGAAAACTGCTGTTCACAAACGCTCTCCATCCAACCGCACTGAGCTCGAGCTGTTTTCCAAGGAAGAATGGGCAAGAATTTCAGTCTCTCGATGTGCAAAACTGATAGAGACATACCACAAGCGACTTGCAGCTGTAATCGCAGCAAAAGGTGGCGCTACAAAGTATTAAGTTAAGGGGGCCAAATAATTTGGCACGCCCCACTTTTCAGTTTTTTATTTTTTACAAAAGTTTAAAATATCCAATAAATTTCGTTCCACTTCACGATTGTGTCCCACTTGTTGTTGATTCTTCACCAAAAAATTAAAATTTTATATCCTTATGTTTGAAGCCTGAAATGTGGCAAAAGGTTGAAAAGTTCAAGGGGGCCAAATACTTTCGCAAGGCACTGTATCTGCAAATACATCTACAGCAGTGCTAAATACTCACTGTTCCCTTGTGGACCTTTTGCTCGCTTTTATTTCACTTACTACTTATTGTATCATTGTTATTTACATGAGATTGTATTGATGCATCTTGTTATTTGGCCCATATTTTTTAAAAACTATATAAAGCTAGGTTTACATCTGTGTCAGAGTCTCCATAGGAGACTGTGACGAAAATTGGAAGAGAAAAAGGTCCTGCCCAGAGGTTTCAGTATAAAAACAGAGGAAGCCCGATGGACACCCGGCGAATCCCATTACACTCTATGGGGTCTGCAAGTAGCTGCTGTTTTAACAGACGGACTCTCTGTCGTTCGGGTCCCCCGGCGGACTCGAGTGACTGAGAGCCCAACACAAATGTGTGAACCTAGCCTCTCTCCTTTAAGGAACCTTACCACTACTAACCTATTGAAACACACTTAGTGGCAGAAGCAGGAACTAAATTAATTTTGCATACATGGCTGTAAAAGCTGGTTCCACTGTTTAGGGCAATTTTGGATAAACTTGTTTTACTCTTCAAAATGGATTGGACGGAAGTTTCATTGCTAAAGAAAAATTTCAGAGATCAATAGTTTTTATTTTCAGGCTTTTACAACACTCTAAGGATGTGTTAGGAGAAAACTTTCAGAACCCAAGTTGGTTTCAAGAAAGATTGTAGCTGGAGTGGCCACCACTATAATAATAATAATATAACTTAGACTGTGAAAATATTTACAATGCTGTGTGGGGCAAAAATTACGATGGGGCACAATATCCTCAACCTGTGTGACATACCCATGGGCTATTGGCATTAGATTTCATGGTCACATCTCAATCAGTAATCCATGAGGTATTAGGGTGTGCAATGCCAAGGGTTTACTTATACAGTTCGAAGCATTGAGAGCATGGCTGATTCCGAGTTTTCTTATGGAATTTACAGTTCTGAACATGCAGATTCCATACTTATTTCAAATCAGCGGTCATTATTGATTTTGTTCCCTTTGCCCCCCTTTTGGCACAATGAACATATGAACTGAATTGTTATGACGGCTATTATTAACGTCACTAGTGACCCAACCTGTTATCCATCGCTGTCACTGTGTGTCTTGTTTACTTCTCTTTTGTTTTTCAATAATTGTGAAAACATTTAATAAATTCACTTTATAAAATAATAATTGTAGTATTACAGTGGGGGAAAAAAGTATTTAGTCAGCCACCAATTGTCACATTGTCTGTCTGATTTTTAAAGAATTTATTTGCAAATTATGGTGTAAAATAAGTATTTGGTCAATAACAAAAGTTCATCTCAATACTTTGTTATATATCCTTTGTTGGCAATGACAGAGGTCAAACGTTTTCTGTAAGTCTTCACAAGGTTGGCACACACTGTTGCTGGTATGTTGGCCCATTCCTCCATGCAGATTTCCTCTAGAGCAGTGATGTTTTGGGGCTGTCGCTGGGCAACACGGACTTTCAACTCCCTCCAAAGGTTTTCAATGGGGTTGAGATCTGGAGACTGGCTAGGCCACTCCAGGACCTTGAAATGCTTCTTACGACCAATGTCATGCTGAAAGACCCAGCCACATTTCATCTTCAATGCCCTTGCTGATGGAAGGAGGTTTGCATTCAAAATCTCACGATACATTGCCCAATTCATTCTTTCATGTACACGGATCAGTCGTCCTGGTCCCTTTGCAGAGAAACAGCCCCAAAGCATGATGTTGCCACCCCCATGCTTCACAATAGGCATGGTGTTCTTTGGATGCAACTCAGCATTCATTCTCCTCCAAACACGATGAGTTGTGTTTCTACCAAACAGTTCTACTTTGGTTTCATCTGACCATATGACATTCTCCCAATACTCTTCTGGAACATCCAAATGCTCTCTAGCAAACTTCAGATGAGCCCGGATATGTACTGGCTTAAGCAGGGGGACACGTCTGGCACTGCAGGATCTGAGTCCCTGGCGGCGTGTTACTAATGGTGGCCTTTGTTACGTTAGTCCCAGCTTTCTGCAGGTCATTTACAAGGTCCTCCCGTGTGGTTCTGGGATTTTTGCTCACTGTTCTTGTGATCATTTTGACCCCATGGGGTGAGATCTTGCGTGGAGCCCCTGATCGAGGGAGATTATCAGTGGTCTTGTATGTCTTCCATTTTCTAATTATTGCTCCCACAGTTGATTTCTTCACACCAAACAGGTGTCATTACTACAGGTAATGAGTGGAGGACAGAGGAGCCTCTTAAAGAAGAAAGTGAGAGCCAGAAATCCTGCTTGTTTGTAGGTGACCAAATACTTATTTTCCACCATAATTTGCAAACAAATTCTGAAAAAAATCAGACAATGTGATTTTATAGATATGTTTTCTCATTTTGTCTCTCATAGTTGAGGTCTACCTATGATGTAAATTACAGGCCTCTCTCATCTTTTTAAGAACTTTTTGGTGGCTGACTAAATACTTTTTTCCCCACTGTAAATTTGTTTGTTAAAACAACATATTTTAGTTTGTGTCTTTGGGTACACAGTAATGTGAAGATTTTCCTGCCATTGCTAGTCTTACAATTCTGTTATAGTGTTTGTTTACATTGTATGTTATGTCTAAACTTTTAATACCTCCTCTGTAAAGTCTCATGTGTTACCCTTTTACAGAGGGCCTACTCTCACTTTGACTCCAGGACGTTTGACGCCTTCAGGTGTTAGCTGGGCTGATAAAGTAAAAGCAAACCACGGATCTTCTGCCAGTAGTCAGGTCACAGAGATTGTCCATCCATGTACATCAGCCCCAATGCAGAGAGCACTGCACGAGAATGGTGAGCAATGGCAATGGATCATTTTTAGGCTGTGAATGTGCTTATAGTTAGTCAGTGTGTGATCAGATTAGTAATGATAATTTCTGTCCAGTGTATTTAATGATTGTAAATGTATTTTCACAATGGATATGTTAATAAATCTTCATTTGATGTTTTATGTATTAGTGGTGACTTTATGAATGTAGCGGTTATGTTTTGCGTTACTCTTTCCACTGGTGTTGAACAGTGGCTACAGAACACCTCCCTTTTTTTACTCTTAAACTTTCTACTTTATCCTAGTCATAAATCTATCAGCGAGGATAAGGAAGTAAGGTGGACAGGCTCCAGATGGGAACACTAGTCCTGTGTCTTTGTTTTTGTATGAAATTGCTTTATGAAAAGAAATTACAGGATACTCAGCAAGGTTATGGGGAATGGGTTTTAAAGGAACCAGAAGTCCTTTAACCTTTAGTGCTACAAAGCATGACAAAGTCTTCCTAAAGTAAAATGTGGAAATGTCAACTCCATCAAGTATCAATAACACAACACAAGTAAAGGGGTATTCGGCTAATAACAAGTCATCCCCTATTCAACTGCCGAGAGCCCTACTAATCCTGAATCTCCTTGTTTGACTGGAGTATCAGTTGTATGTGTGCTGTTGCTTCATTCATCTCTGTGGGTCTGCCAAAGATAAGCTGAGTACATCTGTCAGCTATATGCACAGTCCCATGTAACTGAATGACATGGCAGTGGACTTCTTTGCCTTTTAAACGGGTGGACTCAGAACGCACATCCACTTGATCATTGGAGGTCTAGGGGATCTGGCTGATCTAGCAGTTATTTCTTATCTATCTTTTGTTACTGGAATACCTCTTTAATCCTTATTTAAAGGGAGTCTGTCAAAGTAAATTGCTGTTTTATTCGTATGCAAGTGAAATCAAAAGTGCTTTGTAGGAATGCCTTATCTTGCTTGGTATTTGGTTCCACTCTAGATTTTTGAACAAAGCACCTTTCTCCTTATTTGCACATAAAAAAAGCGATTTTTGTGAAAATGGGGCTCTGAATAACAGATCTTGGGAACCAGTAGAATCACCTCTACAAGATACTGTGATTAGGTTTGTAAGCAATTTACTGCTGACAGAGTCCCTTTAAGTACAGAGGCTGGTGATCTTTTATGCCCCTTTGGATAAGGACATTTGGATTTTGCCCGATGAATTTTTGTCTTTTTCTGGATCAACATTGCAATAATTTGAGCTACGTTTTGTCATTTTTACTGTGTAGCTTCATATGTCTTCAGGCTGCCTTTACTTACTTATGATATTGCAGTTGGCATATGTTTGGAACCTTAAAGGGGTTGTCCAGGCAAAAATGGACAACCATTTTAACGTTTAAATCAGCTGGGGACAGTGAAACAAATAAAAAAAATGCCTACTCACCTGTCCCCATTGCTACGGTGTCCTCCCACGTGTCTCGGTTCTTCTGCTCCAGCGGCGTCTCCTGGGTCTCTTCTGGCATTCAGCTGAAGCCGCTGATTGGCCTCAGCGGTCACGTTCCTGTTGAGGCCAATCAGCAAATGGCCTGCAATATCACAGGTCGTCTTCCTGAGGCCTGCTGAGGCCCCTGATTGGCCTCAGCGCTCACATGACCACTGAGGCCAATCAGTGGCTTCAGCTGAATGCCAGAAGTGCCCCGGGAGACGCCGCTGGAGCAGAAGAACCGGGACGCGTGGGAGGACACCGGAGCAACAGGGTCAGGTGAGTATGCATTTTTTTTTATTTGTTTCACTGTCCCCAGCTGATTTAAACGTTAAAAGCGTTGTCCATTTTTGCCTGGACAACCCCTTTAAGTACTGGTAACATTTAAAGTTAGTGATAAAGCTTTGCTTTGACAACTGAACATGAACTTGGTGAGCATGTCATTTGATGCTATTTTGTTTTTGCTGTAGATCGAATTGATACTGAAGGATGGGAGACAGTTCAGCGTGGGAGACCTATTCGTTCCAGATCTTCTGCTATGAATATCAAGTCTGAGTCAGCTTCAGATACAGAACATAAACTAAAAGATGACAGTGACAAGGAAAATATCTGTTCCAAATCTCCAACTGAGGTTCCTGAAGAGGCTGAAAAATCAGAACACCCTCCTGTACTTGTTGAACCACCTCCTAAGGAATTGCTTTGTCCTTGTGAAATTCCACTGACAGAAATCACTCAGGTAGAAGTTGTGTGTAGCCGTTCATTGCCATGGTTATTTCCATAAACTATGAAGGTTTACTATACTGTTGTACTGCCTTGTGTGGTTTTGTGTATTGAATTGTAATGGTAGGTTTATGCAATACAGTTTTTCAACGAATGAACTGGTGGTTTAAAAAAAGTAGTACCTGAGGATGTAATGGACATTCTTGTAGCCAGAAGAGACAAAGCTTCTCCCCATTGGGCTTGGAATGTAATTGTAGCCTAGTGATGGCAACAGGTGACAGTTGCATTTACTGATGACAATGATCGTTTACGGTGGCATAATTATTTATTGTTGATCTTTTTCTTCAGTCACAAAGGTATTTGTAAGCTTTCAGGTTTTCTTGAGAAGGACAGAAAAACTGGCATAGCTGTGGATGATACTTTGATATTTCATTATATTTACCAGGCATCAGGCCATTTGATTATATTATCGCATACACATGTTTTTATCCTTTCTTTTATAATCTCCATATATAATGACAATTTCGACTTGAGTCTTTGCTGTTTTGTTTGAAAAGTTTGATACTTGCATGTAAGTTTTCAGTATAACAGTATATGCAGCCTACAAATAAGTGAGGCTGTGTGGCACTGTGTCAGGGTAACGGGCTAAGGTGTTATTTCCCCAGCAGTGGGACACTTGCTGGTCAGGTATTGGTGGCATATGGTATTGCTGGAATATGGTATTGCTAGAGTATTATGTGCTATTTTTGTGCAGGATTGACTTTTATAGGTGTATTTTCCTCTTATAAATTGATTGCATATCACCATTACTTTCTGACCACCCATAACCACCACTTCTCAAAACTAATCTTGAGAATGCAGGGGAACTGCAGCACAGCTTAATTCAAGTGAATGTGACCAGTTGCAGAACTCTGCACAGATGGGTAACTAGGAGCGCCACTGTGCGGGGAAAAACAGTGAAAGGGTCATGATGCTGAATCAGCTCTGCAGCCCTTTCATTCTGAAGATTAGTGGGTTTTGCGAAACTGAGCACCCCACCAATTCTAAAGTGATGTCGCATCCTACAGATTTGATATCACTTTATAAATGGAAATACACCTTTAATGAAACAATTAAAAACCATTATTAAAGATGGCGGCACCTCTTACCCAAGGTGCAAGCCGTTTGGGCAATATTCAGTTGTATACCTCTTAAGTACATTTGAAATACTGTTGAATATCCTTCATAAAATACAGATTTTTTTTCTTCACCAGTGTTCCTGGAATGCTTGGTAAAAAGAGATCTTTAGCTATAATTCTCATTATTCATTCACTAATAAATTTAATCTTATGAAAGCCTCCTAATATGCAGACAGTGAGTAGATGCTAAGGGGTTAAGGATTGTACTGTCATTAGGCTAGTTTGCGGCTGTGGTTAAGGGATTAATAGTTAAGAAATTCAGTTACTTTGGCCCAGTGTTAAGCCAAGCTTTTCATTTGCTCTATACAATGAAGCAAGTACTAGTCAGTGGTTGGAATTTCTGGGCCTGGCAACAACCTGACATTTGCGCAGAAGAGTTCCCAGCTGGATAACAACAGCAGTGGAAATTTCTGGTATGAATGATGGACTCTCAACGCGCAGCCAAAATGTTGTTTTAATTTGGCAGCAGATTGCTAAAGAATAAACTGATAGGGAACAGGCTATCAATTTTCCTGTAGCCGGCTGATGACAGAGATTAAAGGCATACAGTAGGCGCTGTGTGGTAGTAACCTGGTCATGCAACAAGCAGTGCGATATATAGAGATTATGTATATATACAGAAGAGGGGTTATGCACAGAATATGCTGTAGACGTTTCCCACTGTTGAAATCCATAATATAATAGGCACACTGCAGATATAAAATCCACATCATACTTTTTAATAGTAATAAATAGTGTCATGTAGAGGCCTTTAATAGCAGCAGGAACATACTTTTGTGGCCACAAACTGATGAAGCAATGCAGAGATAACCATCTTTGTTTGGATATTCAGATTAGCCTGAAGTGCACTGTGGGTGGAGCCTGATTTGTGAGATTTGCCTACAGACAACTGCAAGTGTTCCAGCTCTCCTCTGAAATCACAACCGAAGGCCACCACTTTAGCCATTATTGACATTTTCTGCTTTTATTTGCATCACAGTTGTCTGTTGCCAAACCTGGTAAATCAGGGTCCTCCCCCCAGTGCACTTGTTGGCAGATTTGCATATCCATATAAAGATGATTATCTCTCACTTGCTTCATTGGTTAGTGGCCACAAAGATATAGTTCTGCTCCTACTAAATACCCCTACATTGCACTTTAATTGGTTTAGGAGGCATTTTGGATCTGACAGACTCCCTTTAAAGGTTTTTTTTTTTTTATCTATGTTTTTGCATCCCACTTCAATAATATTGCATTGGGTTATGGCATGAGAAGTTCATTAAATATCTAGGCATTCAATTGACCCCAACTTACTCTCCAACTCAACTTTCCCTACCTGGTCATCTTCCCACCACTTATTTGTGAATTACAGCTCCTGAATAAGTGGAAGCTTATACTGCTTCTTATTAGTTAAGAGTGGCAGCTAGCAAGACTCCTCTGTATGAAATGCTTCCCATGTGAATACCACAATTTTGGATGGAGGTCCAGAGGATGGAGGTCCAAATGCCACTGGATCCCTAAAAAACCATATCAAAAGCTAGTTCTCTATGCAACGGCCTGGCTCTCTCACATATATCACTATGATAATGCAACGCACCTTGAACACCTCCCTTCCTATACCACACTTCATCTGTATAGTAAGTAGGCAGAAATGGAAAACTATGGATCCCTTTGATCCCTCTTACTTGATTTGGGGCTGCCAAGCTGAGATGTCTTCTAGTGGCCTGTTAGGCCCTATGAGGTTCACATGTGAAATCTGGCAGCATTGCTGCTTAAGGTTCCAGTTAGCCACTCTGCTCCCTCCCTTCCTTTATACATCACACCTCCCCTCTAGTACCACCATAGCTGTTTCCTGGCCTTGGTGTTGACAGGCCTCTTTCATCTTGGCAATCTGGCTCACCTGTGTACAAGGTGGGTCCTCTGTTTTGCCTCAAAATACTCTGTTTCCCCCATAGCTCTCTATATCTATAACCAAATAACTTATTATTACAGGAAAGTTATAGGTTCTCTGACCCTTTTCAAGCTGACTAAATTTAAGCAGATCTGCACACAGGGTGCCTCTCCTAGGGACTTTATTGGTGATATCTATCTTCTCAATGATTATGCTTATGCCCCAGCTGTTAAACACTCATACTGCTTAGCTGGGAGTGATGGATAGGGAGAGAACTCTCATATGACACTTGGAAGGTGGTTTGTCCATGGGGCCTAAAGGTTCAGTCTAATCCTTGGTACAAGGAGAATCAGTTTAAATGGCTAATGACGTTGTACCATACGCCAGAGCTACTCCATAGGTTGAATCCTGCAATCCCAAACATATTTTGGAGGTGTAATGCCCCAGATGACTCTTTATTTTATATATTCTGGACCTGTTTTCTCATCCTCTCATATTGGAGAAGCATGGGTGCCATATTTTCAAACCTATTTGAGACCCAGCAGCCTTCCTCCTGGGACTTTCTCCCAAGACCTTGAGGAAAACATGGACCAGGACACTGATCCATATACTTACAGCGGCAAAATGTTTAATTGCATTGCAGTGCAGATGTACAGTCCCTCCATTCTGCTCTGATTTATATGACCGTATTTAAGACCTATGCACAATGGAATACCTCACAATCTTATTACGTAATGAAATGGAGAGATTCTCAGAGATATGGTTGTTGTTGGGCTAGCACAGTGATTGAATTTCTCTTTGATGCAGGATGATTAATAAGGTTAATAAGCCCTCTTTAGCTTAGGACCTGAAGGTTTTTGTTTATTTGTTTATTGTGTAACTTGATACAATTAGCTGTAATGACGCTGCCATACACCTACATTGTGCTATGTTCACCCTCTGTTTTATATTGGAATCTCTGACGCTAGGTCCACTTGGGGTTCCAAAAATCCTCAGACCCCCATAGACTATAATGGGGTCTACCAGGTTTCTGCCCGAAATCAGCGGAGAGAAAAGTCCTTCTGGCATATTTTAAATGGAATGTAGTCCACGAACGGTCACACAACACTAGTGTGATCACAGCCTTAATTTTTATTTTTTTAAAAATTGATAAAATTACAATGGGGAAAAATAATGTGTGGGGTTGCAAATAGAAGTCTATCTGTCTTGTTACATGTGATTGCTTTTGGATGGAGCTGTTAGGACAGCCAGGGGGAAATAATACTCCTCATCCTATGCTCTGTCCATGGTACTGACATAAATGATAATTTTAGGACAGATGAAATGACTTGAAATTAATATATAGCCATTTAACAGGTTTTATGTTACTAACACAAGAAATCTCATGGTGATATAGCCACCTAGTTTATAACATTATACCCAAGCTACAAAGTGGCTTCCACTGTACTACACCCACAGGTCTGGCTCATTCTGATTTTAATTCTTTTCCAGAGCTTGTGGAGAGTAGACAGATTGTATTGCGTTTGCCACAGCAAACTTGCTGGTGACTAACTTACTGTGATCTATAAAAGCTGTATGGTAGATGAGGTGTCAATTTTGCTGTGGATTTCACCAGCGCTTGATTCCTTCAGTTGTACTGCAGCAAAAACTCACTTTCAGGCAATTTTGCAGCATCGTCTTGCAGGGGAACACTCTAGTGAATTTCCCTTTTTGAAATTCAACATTATGTTCCCGTGTGGCCTCCAAATGTATTTAGAGGCTGTGTATATATATATATATATACAGTCATATGAAAAAGTTTGGGCACCCCTATTAATCTTAATCATTTTTAGTTCTAAATATTTGGGTGTTTGCAACAGCCATTTCAATTTGATATATCTAATAACTGATGGACACAGTAATATTTCAGGATTGAAATGAGGTTTATTGTACTAACAGAAAATGTGCAATATGCATTAAACCAAAATTTGACCGGTGCAAAAATTTGGGTACCCTTATCATTTTATTGATTTGAATACTCCTAACTACTTTTTACTGACTTACTGAAGCACAAAATTGGTTTTGTAACCTCACTGAGCTTTGAACTTCATAGCCAGGTGTATCCAATCATGAAAAAGGTATTTAAGGTGGCCAATTGCAAGTTGTTCTCCTATTTGAATCTCCTCTGAAGAGTGGCATCATGGGCTCCTCAAAACAACTCTCAAATGATCTGAAAACAAAGATTGTTCAACATAGTTGTTCAGGGGAAGGATACAAAAAGTTGTCTCAGAGATTTAACCTGTCAGTTTCCACTGTGAGGAACATAGTAAGGAAATGGAAGACCACAGGGACAGTTCTTGTTAAGCCCAGAAGTGGCAGGCCAAGAAAAATATCAGAAAGGCAGAGAAGAAGAATGGTGAGAACAGTCAAGGACAATCCACAGACCACCTCCAAAGAGCTGCAGTATCATCTTGCTGCAGAAGGTGTCACTGTGCATCGGTCAACAATACCGCACACTTTGCACAAGGAGAAGCTGTATGGGAGAGTGATGCGAAAGAAGCCGTTTCTGAAAGCACGCCACAAACAGAGTCGCCTGAGGTATGCAAAGCACATTTGGACAAGCCAGCTTCATTTTGGAAGAAGGTCCTGTGGACTGATGAAACAAAGATTGAGTTGTTTGGTCATACAAAAAGGCGTTATGCATGGCGTCCAAAAAACACAGCATTCCAAGAAAACACTTGCTACCCACTGTAAAATTTGGTGGAGGTTCCATCATGCTTTGGGGCTGTGTGGCCAATGCCGGCCCCGAGAATCTTGTTAAAGTTGAGGGTCGCATGGATTCAACTCAGTATCAGCAGATTCTTGAGAATAATGTACAAGAATCAGTGACGAATTTGAAGTTACGCCGGGGATGGATATTTCAGCAAGACAATGATCCAAATCTACTCAGGCATTCATGCAGAGGAACAATTACAATGTTCTGGAATGGCCATCCCAGTCCCCAGACCTGAATATCATTGAACATCTGTGGGATAATTTGAAGCGGGCTGTCCATGCTCGGCGACCATCAAACTTAACTGAACTGGAATTGTTTTGTAAAGAGGAATGGTCAAAAATACCTCATCCAGGATCCAGGAACTGATTAAAAGCTACAGGAAGCGACTAGAGGCTGTTATTTTTGCAAAAGGAGGATCTACTAAATATTAATGTCACTTTTCTGTTGAGGTGCCCATACTTTTGCACCGTCAAATTTTGGTTTAATGCATATTGCACATTTTCTGAGAAAAAAAAACAATTAAAACAAAAAAAATTAAGTGTCCATCAGTTATTAATATACAATAAAATGGTGGAAAACAAATATTTAGAACTAAAAATGATTAAGATTAATAGGGGTGCCCAAACTTTTTCATATGACTGTATATATATATACAGTTTCTAAGCACTTTTTATAATAGATCTTTTTTGCTCTGGTTTATCATTTAAAATTGATAAATGGGAACAAAAATAGGACTTTTTCACCATCATGCAGGTTTTTGCCAGAATTATCATGAGCAGAATTTGTTAACATTTTGATCTTTTTATCTCTTTATTTGTAAAACTTTTATAAGTTGCTTATGTGTTTAGACCATGTACTTAAGTAATGAAAACAGCCCCTAGATAAGTTCATTTGTCTCAGAATGGAGAACTTTTGAGGAGAGGAGATATAAATGATGCATTTCATAGTATTCAGACTGGTAGATAATTTATTTTATCTGAGACTAAACATTGTGTGCTGCTCTGGTTTCCATCACTGGTGAGAGATCTATTTTATCTTATGTTTCTGTTTACATGTTTATACGCTTGTATATTCATAATGAAGGCTCTTGCCAAGTCGCTCAGCATAAGGAAGAAAGAAGCTGAATACTAGTTTAAGGAATGAATCTTTCTAGACAAGAGCTGAATTGTTGCCGGTCTTTCCTTTTGATGGTTTGTCAGAGATTTGCTTGCGCTGCTAGTGAGTTATGATGTATTTAATAGTGGTGGTAAATAGTAAGACAAAGATGAATCTAGGGTGTCTTGCCAACTAAGAAAGAATGGTATTCTAGCATCTCAAAGGCTGCTGGCGGCTTCAGGAAAGTTACTAAGTGATGACAGAAGAGCCTGGACAGGTCTCATTACTCAGCACTAAGAGGATGGTGACTTGTTTGTATCAACATCCAAACAACTTCATATAATAGGTATTGATTTGTCAGAGAACTGGCAGTGATGCGATCTTCCCGAGAAGATGGCTCCCTCCGCCCTCATCATTAGTACACTTTTTAGAAATACAGCCAATAACTGTTGAAGAGGTTACAGCAGCCACATTAATAACAATAATGGTAAATAATGCTCTCTGATTTTTCCTATTTGTTTGTATCAGCAAGACTGGCAGGCAGAAAATCGTACAGAAGGCTTAGAGCACATGTGTCTGTTTAGATTTTAGAAAGACAACATCTGATTCTTATCAGTAGAGCTCAGGCTGCAGTCTAGTGTTCTTCATTTTTCAGGGAATATATCACCTATATTTTGTATTAAAAAATAGATCCTGATCCTTTTTGTAATATATTTTTATTTCATTTTTTTCATTTTATATTTTTAAATTCTGTTTTCTGTACTTGATTATGGAGATGGCCATGCTGCTAACGAAATGTATAGAGTATATACATAAATAAATATACATAAATGTATATGTATATGCTTTACAGCAGTCACATGGACAGTAGGATGCTGTAGCCTTGAAACATTCATTGACTCGTATGTAAGGGTGTTATACGCATACTCTGTGACTTGCCTATGTCACCTGTTGTTAGTGGTGGATCCTGTGTTATCTGTTTCCAGTTTTATGATAACAGTAATACCTTTTATAATCCTGCCTATGTTGATAGTGAAACGATTGCTGTAAAGTGGTCTCTACAGAACAGTAAGTGCCGGATTATTGTGAGGCTCAGAGGCCAGATTGAAACCTGCAGGATTTCGGGATTATTTTTAAGTGGGTTGTCTTGCTAGCATCAATATCACTGAGGATGTCCACTGATCACGAGAAAGGGATCCCATGTTGCCCCTCAATGTAGTTTATGGAGCACCCCTTCAAACATAGATAATGACAACAAAAAAAATTAACATAGAGTAAATGCGCTCTTAGAATAAATGTGATAAATAAATGTGAAGTCATTTCTATTTATAATGGAATCCACAGCACTGTCCTGGAACTGTTGTGTCGTAGACCCCATTGCTTTTGGGCTTCTATTGTGGTGACTGTTATTTTGATGGCAGAAAAATTTCTGTTTGCAACACTGTTCTTGCATAAAGTGTGATGGAATAGCCAATGAAGCCTCCATTGTCAGCTTAAATAGAACTTAAATATGGTACAGCATTTTTGTCGTACCATAGTAACACATAGTAACACATTGTTTTACTAATAAACATATTTTTGCACCATATTAGTAAAGGATTTGATAAGTTCCACATAAAGAGGATCTGTTGGCTCTTTTAATAATTGTGTTCCCCATAGCTGAACAATTCTGAGGCATCTTTCTTTAAAGACTCTGTGTGGTGCTGTCTGTTATTAATCCTGGAATTGTAGAAATCACTTGACAACTGGGTGATACTGTTTCATTTGTTAAAAGGACTTATCCTTACATAGGCATTTTCCCCTTTGACAAAAGCATTAACCAGTTATTAGTTTATTTATAGTGGCATGGCATATTGCAGAGTTCTAAGAAAAGATTTGTCACAGTTTTTATTTCATTGTGAATCACTTATTTTCTAAAATAGACATGTCAGAAGAGCTGGCAGATCCTCTTAACCTTCTTTACAAGGGACAAAGAGCTTGTGCCATATTGTACAGTCAATAACACTTGGCAACACCTGCAAACGTTGATAGCCCCGGTTCTAGCTGTTAACCCTTGGGTGCTGCAGTGTTTGTGACCTAATTTGTTGTATGCCAGCTATCTGGCCAGTTCTCTTACCAATCGGTGCACCCTGCACCGTTAAAGGAAGACGCTATTTGGTTGCCATGAGAATCTGGAGTCTTTTGAAGGCTCTTTTGTCTTGTCACTACAGTATATCAGATCCATTACAGGCTGCATTTTTAATAATCAAAAACTTAACACTCATATAATCCATTTTACTTATAAATAATAAAAACATAAACAAAACTGGTATCACTACATTAAAAAATGCCTGCATTAATAAGACATAAAAGTATGTATTTCATGCAGTGAGCACAGCAAACATAAAAAAATAAATTAAAGCTCCCACAATGCATTTTTTCTGTCACCTCTTCCCATAAAATAATGTAATAAAATGTTATTATAAGGTCATAGGCAACCCATAATAGTACCGATAAAAACTACAACTTGTCCTCCAAAAAGGATCCCTTCCACTGCTCCATAGACAGTAGTATAAAAAAAGTTTTGGGGTCAGAGTATGGCAGTGCAAAAAGAAACAAATTATGCTATGGTTTGATTCTTACTGACTCATAGGATAAAGGTAGTAAGTCATTTTTTACCAAAAAGTGAATGCAGTAAAAACAAAACTCATAAAACCTCTGGCAGAATTGACTGTTTTTATTTCACCCTACATAGAATGTTTTTCCACTTTTCACAATATATGAAGAAATTAAAGGATGCCATTACAACTTTGGTCCTGCAAAATTAAGCCCTATTTTGGCTATGTGGATGGAAAATAAAAAAGTTATGCCTTCCGGGACGAAATAATGAAAGCGAAAAACGGAAACTTGGTTTGGTCTACTGAGGGTAAAAACGTAAATGGATTTAATACTATGGTTTACTTACAAGTGTCAGTAGGGGCAAATAAACTGTCCATCTCCAGGATCCACCTTAAAAAATTTGGAGCCAGAGCCTTCTGCCATGCAGCCCCCAATCTCTGGGACGCATTACCTGGACTGATCAGAGAAATCTCATTTTTGAACAATTTTAAATCAAGACTCAAAACACATTTCTTTAGTTTAGCATTTCAGGGCAAATAACAGCCTCGCTATGCATAGAGTACTGCAAAGTATTGCTGAGATAATCGCTGGGCTGCACTTTGGGTCTATTGTGAGAAAAGCTTATTACAAATGTTTGGTGTTGTTATTGTAGAAAGCCTCACAATTGACCGTATCTCCGGTGTCCAAGTGGCACCCTGAGGCTTGTTCCTGCGGAAGTCCTCTCCGCTCATGATCGCTGAGATCAATCAGCTGGCTAAGGAAAGGAACCGGGGTGTCATTCACAAACGTCACCTGAGGCCAATCACGTGCGTCAAGGACTTCTGCCGCCATAGGCCATAAAAAAAAAAAAAAAAAAAGCCTGGGCAACCCCTTTAAAGAAGAATTATTGGAATTTTGGTCTGAATGATGTTGATAATGTAATTTTTTTTATATAAGTAATTTAAAGGCAGTGGGGCATAATTTTCTTTAGTGTTTATAATTATGTTGGTAACATGTTGTTGCATTCCGTAATGTTCTGTTCACAATACCTTGTATAGGTGATTCTACGGCTTAGAAATATACTTTTGTGGTTCAGCTTTGGGACTCCTGTTTTATTAATATGTAAAATTAGGGCAACAGTGCTTTGGAGGTGTGCCTTAGCCTGCCTGGGCTTTGGTCTCTGCTCTAGATTTCCAGCCAAAGCACTTTTGCCCTCATCCCAATTATGAATAAAATAGGGATTTACATGAAAATTGGAAATCACCTCTACAAGGAACTATGATTAGGTTTATATGCAATTTACTGTTGACACACTCCCTTTAAGCACAGAGGTTGGCGTAAATAGGTCTTTTATGCCACTTTGGGGATAAGGACAATTGGCTTTTGCCCCATGAATTTTTGTCTTCCTCTGGATCAACATTGCAGCATAATAGTTTAAATTGGGTGCATTTTTGTCATTTTATTGTATTCCTTCATATGTCTTCAGACTCAATTTGCATTTACTTACTTATGATATTTCAGTTTGTAGACACCACTACAAGTTAAAGTGATTAGGTTTCTAAAGAATTTACTGCTGACAGACTCCTTTTAAATCTTCAGAATGTCAACTGTATGCTGCAGATTTTCAGCCGTTTTTCATTCTTTGCAATGCAAAGTGTGAAGTGTAAGATAAAAAATTTGCTCTGTTACAGGCCTGTGGAAGCATGTTGTAAGTCTGTCATCCACTTTTCAGCTGCAAATACGGTATTCTATTGTATAAAGTGATGATAGGATATGCCATCAGTTTCTGATCAGTAAGAGTACGACTGATCTAAGTGGATGAGTTTGTGCCTGCACAGTCAGGTGGCAGGGATCGATGCTGTACTGGTAAAACATAGATGTGGGCATAACATTGCTCCAGCACCAGTGCTGCAGCCCCTTTGTTCTCAGGATCTGTGTGAGTCCCAGAGGTTGGACTCCTACCAATCATAAAGTGATGGAATATTCCTTTGATAAATTCTCTTTTAATAAAGTCTTATAAGCTTGCAAATTAAAATAAGGGATTCTTGTGTGTATTAATTCTCTTATAGGTCAGAAATGAGACCTGTATCGGCAAGAGTCTGTGACCCAGTGTGATAGTAAATAAAAGATTTCAGTTGAATGATATCATTGTATAAAACATGTTTTTCAAGGAAGTCATCACCGGCCGAGGCACAGAAGCAAAGAACATCCTAGGGATTACAGGGCACAATCTTTGGCAGAGTCTCAATGAGTAATAGGATTGAAAAGCCTTCATGTCATTCCAAGGTTTGCTCCGGAAAACTTCCCAAACCGCTGAAGATATTTGCTGTAAGCAGGTTAAACCTTCAATGAAGAAATAGGATTTGGCATTAGAACTGTGTTCTAGGGAGCTGTGTGCACTGTTCATTGTTTTCAGAAGTACAAAAAAGGAAATCCAAAATCTTTGTGGTTTTCTGATTTAATACTCCACCTACAATATATAAGTGAAAAGTAGGGTGATAGAAAATCACTGGAGAGTTGCACTAAGGAGACTGAGAGTTTTTAGTAGTAAAGGGGAAGTCCAGCCAGAATGGCATGTGACATAGATACTGTACATGAAAGAAGATCACCTCGGCAAGGTTGTAATCTCCGACTAGAATGAAAGAGCTCTACAGAGTATTTAGAGGGGCTTTCCCATTTCTTTAACTTATCTGGTTTCTACACAATAGGGCAGAATTTGTAGATTGCTGGGGTTCCAACTGCAAGGTCACCCACTGATCAGAAAAATGCTCCATTCATTTCAATGGCGCTGACATACTAAGCAAAGGGTTATCAGATCAGTGGGAGCAACCTAGGATCATTTTGTTAGATTTTGTTTATTTAATTGATGTGGTGCTATTCCTTAATATTCCATGATGCAAAGTGCCTACAACATATTAAAATTTCAGTTGTATATATACAATTACAGATACACAGGAGTGTTAAACATTAGTTATTCCATTCCTTAGTTATCATCTGTGATCTCCATAAAAGTCAATTTAAGGGACTTGTCGAAGAGGGAATGAGAGGCTCCTGATGCTTCTTACTCCCACAGAAAACTGTAAACTGGATCTTTTCTTCTGTTATGACATGATAGCTTTTTTGTGTCTTAAAAGCTTATCCATAAACCTAATGGGACATTTTCTTCTTCTGATCCCCTTTATTAACCAGAATAGAAAGACGTTGCAAAGGCTGACCCCTGCTTTTAACCCCTTCCTGACATCTGCCAGTCTTTAAAGATGGGGGATGCTCTGCTGCAGCGGAGACCCAGCACTAATGCTCACGATCAGAGTCCACTTCGATCTTGGGTACTGGGTATTGATATCCCCCACGCCAAAAGTTAAAAACCTGCCCCTGTACCTTTGAAGTTGCATACGGCTCCTGCGTGGCGAGATCACGGGAGCCGACTTGTTCCTATGGCAGCTGGGAGCCTTCTGAAGGCCTCCAGGCCTGCCATAGGAATATTATTGTTGAGGCTGGTCTATGATCAGTCTCAATAGTAATGTTGCAAAAGTCCCTTAGACTGCAATACTGGGACTTGCTATCAGATTATCGCAGGTTCAAGCCCCTGAAATAGTGAAAAAAAAAAAAAAATTATATATATAGATATATATAGATATTTGTATATATAAACAATAAAAACCTAAAAATTCAAACCATACCCCTTTCCCTAGATTTAAAATAAAGATAGAGAAAAACAAACATAAACAAATTATACACCCCCAAGTCCAAAAATGCCAGGTCTACAAACATATAAAAATATTTTTCCCATATGGTGAATGCCGTAGTAGGTAAAAAATTTAAGTCAAAGAAAAACCTGAACTGGAAACACTGACTCCAAGTCATATAAGATCCATAAAAAATTTAAAGTGTCAAACCACAGTATTTTCGCCATTTCATCCCCAGAAAAATTTGAATAAAATGCGATGAAAACATCACACATTCCCCAAAAATGTTATAACTAAAAATAGCATCTGGCCCCACAAAAAAAAAATTTTTTTTTTTGCAAAGTTTTGGATTTTTATTAAGGGGTTAAAAAAAAACTATATAAATTTGGAATCTCCAGAATAGTACCGACCCATAAAATACAGGTGCCATGCAATTTTGGCTGCACAGTGAATGTTGTGAAAACAAAGCTCATAAGAAAGTCGTACAAATGCAGTTTTTCTCCAATTCCACCCCCCCATTCTGAATTTTTTTCCAGTTTTCCAGTATTTCATACAGAATATTAAATGGTACCATTTCAAAGTACAATTTGTCCTGCAAACATTAAGCCCTCTTATGGCTCTGTGAATGGAAAAATAACAATATTGTGGGGTTTGGAAGGTAGGGAGTCAAAATAGATCGAAAAATATCTGCGGCGGGAAGGGGTTAAGAATTTACTGTTACAGTATATCACATAAGCACTTATTTAATAGCACATTTCTCCTTCAGGGATTATTGCAACAGAAATATACTTCTGCCTGTATATATATTCAGACAGTATGGTTGTGATGGTCATGATTTTTGCCAAATAGCTAAGAACAGTGTACCAAATCCCTACCTACCAAGTGGCAAACAGCAGGTGATTTTACTGTGAATTGCCACAGTCTTTGCAGTCTCAATCAGCTTCATCTGTGCTAGCTGCCGAACTGGCAATTCATTGTAAAACCATGGCAAAACCATATTGTCTGAATATATCCTAAGGTTGAGTTCACACAGTGATTTTTCAAAACTGTTTGCACTTCATTAGTGCTGTACTGAGTAGCACTAAGTTACTATGCATTTCAGCTGTAAACTAATGCTCAAATTGAAAACCTCTGGCTTATTGGCATAGTAAAAATGTGCTTTTCAGCTGAAGTGCATAGTAAGCCTGCATTCACACGAATGTCGTAAATGGCCATTACATGGCCAAATTACTTTCAATGTCTATGAATGAAATATAGATCATTAAAATATTAGGGAATGCTCTCATTTTGTCTGTATTCACTGATCCCTTCATACACTGCATCTGTGGCTGAAATGCTTCTGAGGACTGGCACATTCTGTTATAGGGGTCCATGTTAAGGAATTTCTAACAAACCTTTACACATATCTGGCTGTCAATGTCTGCCCCTTCCAAGACCTGGATGTTTTTATAATATGTCGCAGTCAGTATCAAAATCTGCTGATGTTGCAGCTGAACATATGCCCTTCTCATGGCTGCTACATCAGCATTCCTTGCCCTTTTTGTACCAAATGCCTATACCCCATTTGCCCCCGTCCCCATACTTGTGCCCCTGGTCAGCATCTGGATAGTTAAAGAGAATTCTTGAATACACATTACAATCAGCTTTACCCTCAGTTTTCTCAGCTGATGGTAACAGGGGGCAACAGTGACGATTTTTTATTTTTAGTTGTGGCGCGTACCGCATATTGAGTACGACTGGTCTAGATCTAACAACCCTTTCATGCTTTTGAGTGAGATGCAGGGGACAGCTTTCACAGAAAGGAGCCAAAATTTGTTAATAAAGTATACTGCAAAATTTATTAATGGCATAAAAAAGTTTAGTTACGTTTTAAGAGCCATATGATATGTTAGTGGAGGAATTGATATCCTTGTATTCACATTTGTAAATATTACATGAAAATTATATTTCCCAATAGCATTTACATTGTGCCTCTTTTATCAAGATTTAGAAGAAGGGACCTTGTTGCAACTTGCAGCAGCAACCAATCAGAACTCCTCTTCATTCCTAAACTGCTTTAGGAAAGTGAAAGATGCATTTTGATTGGTGCTATAGGTGCCAGGTTTGGTTGCGCAGCTCTTTTATGAAGTTTTTGGGGAACTGCAGTTGTTATATGGCGGTGGAAACCATTACGCACTGTTCAAGACTACCAGTGCCTATTTCTGCTTGTATGTTTTGTCCATTAATAAAGAAAGTTGACATCTTAGATGAATATAGCATATACTCAAGATACAGGATACCATAAATGTCTAAAAGAGAAGGAGAACCTGACAAGCGAACAGAGGTCTATACCCCTACTTGGCAAGAAGACGCAGTTGATGGTGGTCACAGGCAAAAAGAAAATGGAAATCAATCACCAAATTGGTGATTGGTTGTAATGGGCAATTATTCAGCTGTTCCCTTGCAGGCTGTGGAGTCGGTAGGCCAAACTCTATTTTTCCAAAGCCCAATTTCAACCCCTTCATAAATAGCTGACAGCCACAGTCAGAAGCAGTGAAGCTCCTCTAATTCATTAAAAACCCAATGACTGAATTCCTATGAAAGTAAATAAAGCAATAAACTTTGCGTCTAATTAATTATATCATATTTATGATTGTATACTATATTAAAAATAATGAATCATTTTATTTTGAAGCCGGAGTCGGTAACATTTTCTGACTCTATCCAAAATTGGTCCTGACTCTACAGCTTTGTGCACCAGTTTTGATAAACTTCACCCCATAGTTGGTTGCTGAAGCTATTATGGCAGACGCCAATTGCCTGAAATGAGAAGAAAAATCCCTTGTAAAATAATTATTTTGGTCACAATAGAACCATCATGTCATTGTGGTAGTTTTTCAGAGAAGCAGTTACTCCATATTCCACTACTCAGTATATACAGCCATCTGCTTCTGACTCCGTACGCTGTGCAGTTCCGACAGCTGCAGCAGTTGATTGGTGAGGGTGCTGGTTTTGGACCCCCACCTATCTGATATTGGTGAACTATCCTAAGTGATACTAATGTTGCTTATTGATATAAAAGGACTGTAAAAACTTCACATTATTTTTCAGGAAAAGATAGGTGTCAGTATTTCTTATATTAATTTTAAAAGACTGCCATGAGAAAACAAGACTAGCATAACAATACTGTAATATGTGAGTTTGTATTTTGAACACAGTTATATAGTTATTTATTATATAGTAATTTAGTAACAATATTGTCTTTTTACTATCATTTTTCTTCGTAGTTTACTGTCCACAAGGCTTTGGAGGAGTTGAAGAGCACAGGACCTTTTGCACCACAAACAGCCCCATCACTGCCCTGTCTAGACATCCCCGTTGTGTTTCTGGACCCATTGTCAAAGATGAGAAAGTCTGAGGTCACCTGCACCATGGACCCTGCTGGGGAAGAGAGGAGCAGTAGTGATCTGGACCTTTCAAACGTGAGTGCTGGAAAATTGGTAAGGACATTTCACCATTTATTTATTTAGTCATTTATTTATTCATTTTAGGAGACTAGACTTTTTTTTTTTTTGTTTATCATCTTTTGTGACTGTATGGAATGAATCTAGAAAAACCCAAAGTCATTCAGATCTAAGTAAGCACATAGGAATGAAAATGCTGAATGCTCATCTAATATTCTCTACATTACTACTTACATTGCGGTATTTTTATTCTTTTTATACAGTGAAATGAGAGAAGCTATTTTTTATGCTTCCATGTCTGATCTTTTTTTTTCCTTAGAAGGATAGGTCCCTGACAGAAGTGAACAATCTAATGTGTATGTCTATCTTCAGGCCTTATTAACATGTCTATTTAGTTTTCACGTGAACGTTTTGAAATATCTGTGAAAAACCATTGTATTGGACCATTTTTAATGCTTGTCAAAACAGATGGTCATCTTAGTGACATCTGTTAAAGGGGTTTTCTGGACTTATTTATTTATTTTGCTTACTTATATAGCGCCATCATATTCCGCAGAACTTTACAGATGTTGTCAGTCACTGTCCCATATAGGGCTCACAATCTATATTCCCTATCAGAATGTCTTTGGAATGTGGGAGGAAACCCACGCAAACACGAGGCGAACATCCAAACTCCTTGCAGATGTTGTCTTTGGTCGGCTAGCCTTCCACTCCTATATGTGTGCCTGATGTTTAACATGTTTCAGAGTTTGGTATGACTGGACAATGGCAGTAAATGAATGAAAGATATTTTGACTTGTGTCAGACAGAGTATACGACAAATAGGTTCCTCTCCTGGTGATTTCTGACTAGATTATGTGACCTAACATTGTCTTTTTCTTATCTGTTAAAATGTTTCTTCTGGTGGTGTACTTGTTCAGAGCAGGTAAATTCTTCCCTCATTGTAGTTACAGATATTTGCAAAGAATGGTTAAAGACAAAGTTATATAGCCTTCTTTGTCTATGGAACATTGTGTCATTGTGTGTAAATTTGCTTCTCTTCATTTTTACCTTGCAAATGCATGTGTTGTGGTTTTATGAACAATTTATTAAAAATCATAAAAAAATTAATCTATTATTTGTTAGCTAGTTTCTTACAGCAGCATTAGCATTGCTGAGCTATGTATTAATAGCCAACCATTGTTCATTCCACTTAGGTGGAGGCTTATACTGGTAAATTCTATGTCAAATTTATCTTCAGCCAATGTCGTTTATGGCATACGGCACCCACTATACATAGAGATATATAGAGATATATATTTAGATTTATTTATTATGAAGCTGAAAAGTAAGCTGTGGTGGTTTTACTTAAAGCGTAACTAAACTTTCAGACAACTTTTGATTTCTGGCAGTATTTGTGTCGTTAATAAATTTTGTAATATAATAATAATAATAATAATAGTCCTTTAATAGTCCCACAGTGGGGAAATTCAGTGTGTTACAGCAGCAAAGATAAGATAAGATAAGCAGATACAAATACAAATACAACATGTACAGGAATGTTCCAAGGTGAGAGGCATTACATTAATAGCAGAAAGACAGATAGGACGTAGCGGGGGGGGGGGGGGATTTAACAGGCAGAGAGATATTTCAGTTCTCTGTATGTAATGATCTCCGCTTAGGTCGGTGTTGGTTGTACAGCCTAACCGCGGTGGGGAGGAAAGACTTCCGATAGCGCTCCTTCTCACACCTAGGGTGGAGCAGTCGGTCACTGACAGTACTGCCCAGCGCTAGCACAGTCTCATGCATGGGATGGGACTTCTTCTTCTGCATGGAGCTCACCACGGACAGTATCCTTCTGTCACTCACCACCTGCACTGGGTCCAGTGGGCTCCCCAGGACAGAGCTGGCCCTTCTAATCAGCTTGTCGAGTTTATTTCTGTCCCTGGTTGATATACTGCTCCCCCAGCAGGCCACTCCAAAGAAGATGGCTGATGCCACTACCGAGTTGAAGAAAGTCCTAAGAAGTGCCCCCCGGATTCCAAAGGCTCTCAGCTTCCTAAGCAGGTAGAGCCTGCTGTGACCCTTCCTGTACAGGGCCTCCATATGATCTGCCCAGTCCAGCTTATTATTAAGGAGCAGACCCAGGTACTTATAGGTGTTCACAATCTCGATGCCCGTCCCCAGGATGTCCACTGGTTTTGGAGGGCATCTGCCTTTACGGAAGTCCACCACCATCTCCTTGGTCTTCCCCGCGTTAATCTTCAGGTGGTTCTGGTGGCACCAGTCCACAAAAAACTGGTTCAGTTCTCTGTACTCCCTGTCATCATCGTCTATGATGAGGCCTACTATTGCAGAGTCGTCAGAATACTTCTGTAGGTAGCAGCTAGATGAGTTGCACCTAAAATCAGCAGTGTACAGTGTGAAGAGGAAAGGGGCGAGAACCGTACCCTGAGGTGCCCCCGTATTACAGATCACGGTACCTGACACACAGTCTTGGGCTCTCACGTATTGAGGTCGATTTGTGAGGTAGTCTAGGATCCAGTTGGAGAGGTGGTGGTCCACTCCAGCAAGGCCCAGCTTGTCTCTCAGTAACCTGGGCTGTATGGTGTTAAAAGCACCGGAGAAATCAAAGAACATTATTCTCACTGTGTTCCCTGGTTTTTCCAGGTGAGACAGAGCCCTGTGCAGAAGGTGGATGATGGCATCATCTACCCCAATGCCCGGTCGATAAGCAAACTGGAGAGGGTCCATAGCGGGGCTCACTAGAGGGCGAAGATGTGTGAGAACCAATCTCTCTAAGATCTTCATCAAGTGGGATGTCAGTGCTACAGGTCTGTAGGCGTTGAGGTCCATAGGGTGAGGTTTCTTTGGAACTGGTACCACACAAGAAGATTTCCATAATTCAGGGACTATTTCCTGCCTCAGGCTCATATTATACATATATGTAATTATACCACACAGCTGGTCCCCACAAGTCTTAATTAGCCTTGCACTGATGTCATCTGGCCCTGCGGCTTTCCTTGCCTTGATCTTTTTCATCTCCTTCCTCACCTGGGCCCGTGTGAAGGTCAGACTGTGGTCAGATAAAGACAGATTTCTGGATTTACTGGTCTGTTGGGAAGTAGCCACATGGGGTGAATGGGGTGAAGTCATTGTGGTGAGGGGAGCTGAAGGACATGCTGGGGTGGGAGGAGCTGGTGTGTGATCAAATCTGTTGAAGAATAGGTTTAGTTCATTAAGCCAGTTAACATCTGCCTCAATCTGGCAGACCGACTGTTTATGACCCGAAATTGACTTAAGCCCCTCCCAGACCCCCCTTATGTCTTTTCTTTCCATTTGCTTTTCCATTTTTTCCTTATAACTGGATTTTCCTTGCCTGATTAGATGCCTCAGCTCCTTTTGTACTTCCCCCAACCCCTCCTTATCTCTTGTCCTGAATGCCATCTTTTTCTCCTTAAGTAGTGTTTTTATATCAGAGTTAATCCATGGTTTGTTGTTGGAGAAGCACCTCACCACTTTTGTGGATACTGTGTTGTCCACACAAAAATTAATGTAGTCCGTTATGCAGTGTGTGAGTCCTTCTATATCTTCTCCATACGAATCCTGCAAAACTTCCCATGCGGTTGTGTCAAAACAATCCCTCAGAGCCTCATCACTCTCCTCGGACCATATCCTCACTGTGCGGGTGACAGCTGGTTCTCTACGTACAAGTGGCTTGTACACAGGTCGGAGATGTACTAGGTTGTGATCCGATCTTCCCAGGGGCGGTAGGGCTGATGAGTTATATGCCTCCCTCACGTTGGCAAAGAACAAGTCCAGTGTTTTGTTGTCTCTTGTGTGGCAGGTTACATACTGTGTGAAACTGGGAAGTGTGGATGATGGAGAGGCGTGGTTGAAATCGCCAGACACAAGAAGGAGGGCCTGGGGGTGCTGAGACTGTAACTGGCTCAGCGTGGCTTGTAGGACCTCGCAGGCAGCGTCAGCTTTCGCAGAGGGGGGGACATATGCAGCTATCACGATGACATGTGATAGTTCCCTTGGTAGATAATATGATTTATTAACAAATTTTTGATACTTTCTGTGAAATCCTGTATTTTTTTACTCTTTCCCTTGCATCTGTTTCTGCCTCTCACTGAATGTTACTGTGTATGGAGTAGGGGCTGTGTAACATGTAGAGAAAATGAGGGTGGGGGAGGGTCACGTCAAACAGTTATATCTCAGACATTATAAAATGTACGCACTTGCTTTTGGTGTCATATGAAATAGAAGATTCTCTTCTGCAGTATTATCTAAATTATTTCCAGAGATATCTCTGTTTGAAAACCCAGTTGGGATCAGGATATTTTTATGCAGCTATATAATATACAGTATATGATATAAATATCCCAATCCCGACTGGAAAATAATTTAGATAGCTCTGTAAGCCTAATGTCATACGAAAGAAGAGAATCTCTTCATATGACACTCAAAGTAAGTTTGTATGTTTTATAATTTCCGAGATATAACTGTTTGAAGTGACCCTTCCCCACCTTCACTTTCTCTACATGTTACACAGCCCCGAACTCCCATACACTGTAACATTCAGAGAGAGGCAGGAACAGCTCTCAATATAGAAGCAAGGAAAAGAGTGAAAAAGGCAGGATTTCACAGAAAGGATCCAAAATTTGTTAATAAAGTATATAACAAAATTTTTTAATGACCCAAATACTGCCAGAAAGTGAAAAGTTTTCCGAAAGTTTAGTTACACTTTAAAGAGGACCTTTCACCACTTCCACCAATTCAAGTTCTTAGCAAGTGAACAAACTGATTCCAGCACATTTGTTCACTTTTCTCTAGCTCCCACCATCCTTGAGCAACAAGTGCAGTTGCAGTAGAGAGCCTAAATAGCATATCAGACACCAAAACAACAGCATTGATTGCTCAGGAACGGTGAGGGCTAGAGAAAAAAATTCCAACTGTGCCAGAATCAGTGGACCAGCAGTGGCGTAGAACAATGATGTAAGGAGCTGGACTTGTTGGAGGTGATGAAAGGTCCTCTTTAAATCTCATAAAGTGACACCATATCATGGGTGACTTTATGGTAGGGGATCCTCACCAGTAATGGAAAATGAAGGGACTGCAACATAATTAGGTGAATAGGGTTCTGCTGCAGTTCCCCTGCACAATGGCGCTCCCAGACACCCACTGAATACATTCTCAGAATTAGTAAAGAACCCAGAGCTCGGACTGCCTCCTAAAGTGCAGACTTGTATTAGTCACTTTATGGCATGCAGATACCCCTTTTACCTACCTGTAATCTACCAAATAAATAATATTATAATAATTCTCTGGCATCTTTTTAAAAATTGTACCAAAATTGTCTTGAGAAATAGAGGCTTTATAATGAATTATAAAGCCACTATGAATATGTTATCTTCCTTTGGGTATACTAATAGACAAATAATAGTATAGCACAGCAACTGCATGACTTTCATGTAGCATGTATGGCCTTTGATCAGTGTTCCCCTGCATGAGCTGTAGAATTTTGCGTGTAGGTTTTTGTAGAGATTCTTTTACATATTATTTATATAACTCAAATAAAAAGCTATATTTGCAGTCTAAATGTAAGTTTCTATGTCTAATGACTATAGTGTTATGTGTGTAAAATAAAATGATGGGGTAATGTGAAGTCTTTATTGACAACCACCAAAGCCAAATTGTGTAGCGTAGTTCTAATGTGGTGATGGTATTATGTAGAATGTGTTTTGTGATCTCCTTGTAGAACTGAAAATTATGGACATATTTTTTCAAAATGGAAATGATATTTCAGCGCTATCTCCATTGCTGTTTTAGCTTCTCCCATTCATGTGATGTTCCATGTATGCACAGTGCATGAAGATTGAGAAGTTACTTGTATTGTACTAATCCCAGAAGTGAACTACGTTGCGGCATAATTATGCCAATAGAAGAGATACAAGGGCACCCTGGCTGGTAAGGTTGCTGGAGCAACCTATGTCCTGCAAGCATTTGGCAACTCTACCATCCACTGTGTACTTGCATCTCTTTATGCCTGGTGTCAAGTCAGATAGGAGACTGTGGCTGGACAGATCTTCTAAGGCTTTTATTTAATGGTGATCATGATGCTTGCGGATGTCTCCTAAGACTAAATAACTGTTGAGTTTGTTTGTATTTTTACTTGCATAAACATCATGTTTCTTTGTTGTTTCTTTCTTTATAACAGTTCTGATTGGTTTCACTGTTTATGCTATTATGTTTGCTCACAGTCTATGGCAGAAGTTCTCGCAAAAAAAGAAGAACTTGCTGACCGCCTGGAGAAAGCCAATGAAGAGGCCATAGCCAGTGCTATAGCAGAAGAAGAGCAATTAACAAGAGAGATTGAGGCAGAAGAGAACGACATTGAAATAGACAATGAAAGCGAGTTCTCGGTGTGTTCTGCTTTGTATTCATTTTGGTGGCATGAAGCTTATTATCTTGTGTGGGAGCATACTATTGGACCTTTGTCATTTTTCGTTTTTCTCAGTGACAATGTAGGCTTTCCAAGACTACATATTGATGACCTACCCTAAAATCATCAATATTGGATTGGTGGTAGCTTGATTGGGATGTGAGCTGCAGTAGAGCAGAACATCCACTACAAAGAGTATGGAGCTGTCTGCTTCTAGCTCTATATTTCGTGCAGATATTAGTCCACTGTGCATAAAAAATGTTGAGCTGCAGCACCGCACCTAAGCACATATTTATCCTGACCCAGTCAGGGGAAAATAACTGGGAAGTCACTGAATGTCCACCTTGGTGGTTCTCTGCTTTTCAAATAACTCATGTGTGCAGATCAACAATAGAACAAAAAGAGCAGCACTCCCCAATAATATTTTTCATTCTTTTTCACTTAGAAGGCAGTTGCTGGCGCATAAAACCTGGGCAATGGCTATTTTGCATGTATCCCGCTTCTTCTGGCCCCTCAGGAAGAATTGTGGTATACACGTGAAACTGCCTATGCCCAGTTTTTATGTGACAGTGACTGAGTGCCAAAATTCTGTCTTTTAAATGAAAACGAATAAAGAATATTTTCATTATTGGGGAGTGACGCTCTTTTTGTTCTATTGTTGGTTTGCATACTGTCAGATATTATATATGGTTTCAGATCTCTGCCAGTCTTATAATGATAACCTATACTATGGATAGACCGTCTATATTTAATGTTGGGCAACCCCTTTAAGATTAGTGTCAGGCTCTTTTTATATTGATGTTATTGGTTTCTGAAGAGATTCCTGGTATTTTTTTGAATGCAAGAACAGCATAATCTGCATCATGGTTCTTGATCTCAAAAATACTGGAAAATTAATGTCCCTTATTTAAGTCAGTGGGGTTGGTTGGATTTTAATGGTATTTGTTTGAAAACAAATATAACTTAGCTGTTAAATTGTCCTGTTATAAACAGCAACCATGACGATCTAGTGTGAACAAAGCATTAGTTCACAATACATAAATCTTTAGTGGCATTATATTCACCTAAAACTTTCAAGTAGATATTAATTTATTATGGTGATCATCAATAAAATGCTACAGCCATGCAAGTCAGAAATTTCGACAGTTTGGGTTTTGCCTGCATAGCAATAAGCACTATATTTTTATTGTGTTAATACTAATTTCATTTATGTGGTTTATTTCTTTATTCTTTTACTTATTATTTCAGGCTAGTGTGGGCAGTGGAAGTATGTCATTCAGTGGTATGTCCATGGACTGGAATGAGGTTTTAGCAGATTATGAAGGTATGTGATGAAAACTTGAAGTGAAAAATCTGTGAAATATTAATGAGTCAATTTTAAATCTAATTTTCTGGCAACCAAAATACTTACTATATGTCTGCATGGCTAAGAACTCAAAATGACTTACTACTGAAAGCAGACACTCTTTTATTAGGGTTGATGTTGTAGATACTTTTGTTATATTGATTGCTAGTGATACTACATGTATTAATAAGGAATTCTGAGAAATTTTCTTAGGATGGATCATCAAATCCAATCTGGTTGGGTGGGGAGATGTCTGACACCCCACCGATCAGCGGATTGAAAGAGCCTTGTGTGGCCTCTTCACTATACCTGGCATAGCATTTTGAATGCATTTCTTTCTGTGTCCCTCCTTAAATTCCAAAAATCATTATATATAGTAAACACACTAAGTTCACAATGATCTTTTTCAATATATGAAGTGAAGGCCAGACCCAGAAAGCACAGATAGTGCTTTAGAGAACTTTATTGTTATGAAATGGTCATGGTCAGTGGAAAATCAGGTGACTCCATTTATGGGCATCTTAATGTATGTCTTTGAAATTGGAAAATTCAAATATTACTATTAATAATAACAATGTGATATTATATAATTTGATAAAGCGTTTTGTTTTAATTGATGTATGTTTCATTTTGTAGCGCGTGAGTCTTGGAGACAGAACACATCCTGGGGAGACATGGTAGAAGAGGAACCCTCTAGACCGCCAGGTCATGGAATCCATATGCATGAAAAACTGTCTTCACCTTCCAGAAAAAGGTCAGCTTTTTATATGTTAGCCAAGAGAAGCTGAATTTGTTCTGGCATTCATTTGCCAAAAAGTAGAGAACAAGTAAATAAAATAGCCTTTTGGCTTTACAAGAAAAATAAGACTGGGACTTTCAGTAAATTGTGAGTTTGGTCTTGTCTACATCTATATATTAACTGATCACCAGGGCATCCGCACTTAGAAAAGGTTTTTAGTGGCTAATTGATTTGATAAGCCATAAATGGGTGGCTGGTGGAAGTGTGAGCACTAGGACCCCTCCGGTAACAGTAGTGTCCTATTCCCTGTTCTTAATGGTTGTGACCACACTTCATTATGTTCCATGGGAAATATGGAGATTACTAAATAAGGCTGGCTGTTTCTGAATCTCACACTCAGTGGCGTAACTAAAGTCTTGTGGGCCCCAGTGCAAACTTTTGTCCAGGGCCCCTTACCCTCTTCCTACAGCGAATTCTTGATAATGATGGTTACGGGTGCTGCACCGGTATCTCAGATACTTGAAAGGGATACAGCTTTAGTACCCACAACTGCGGTTATCAAGAATATGGTGAGTGAGCAGCACAGTGCCCGACATTTAAACATTACTGAGAGCTGTGTGCTGTGGGAAACATCTGATCTGCAGGGTCCTATCAGTCTAAGAGAGGCCCTTGCTGATCAACTCTTTGAAGATACTGTGTGATTCAGTACTCAGTCACAGGCTGGAGGAGCGCCAGAGAGGATGCTAGGAATCGTCATCAACTCAGGAGAGGTGAGTATAAGTATTTCTTATTTTTAGTCACCTCCCCTGCGCTGGCATCTATTAGAATGTGGGGCCCCTTTCCATTAACAATATGTATAGTAGTCAGGAAACCAGTCTTTCCCCGACCGCTATCATGGTGGTCCGGGGCCCTGGCCATCTCCAGCTGGCCGCGGGCCCCGTACCCCTCCGGGCCCAGTTGCGGTCGCACCCCTGCGACCGTGATCGTTAAGCCACTGCTCACTCTGACTGTAGTGGAGGGCGGTTCCACATTTACAACATTTACTTCTCAAAGAATAATGCAATGGAGCAGACGGATAGCACAATATCTTTATCACTGTCATTTTTTTTTTGTCAGCTGTTGAGAGATTCCAGTTGCAAAGAGTACAAATGTAAGCTTAGTGCAGTGCAGTGTAAGGGATGAGATTTCTTAAAAGTTATTTATGGTACAGTAAGTGGCTGTGTAGTTTACAAAGAAATGTATTCATTGTTGAAGAAATTTTCCTTCAGTAAAGCTTCTTGACTAGTGGCCAGGTTATAGATCACAGTTGTCATCTCTATTGCAGGACAATTGCTGAGTCAAAGAAAAAACATGAAGAGAAACAACTAAAAGCACAACAGCTGAGGGAGAAGTTGCGAGAAGAGAAAGCTCTTAAGCTTCAGAAACTACTGGAAAGAGTAAGAATGGTGTTTTGAGGCAAACTTACCAATAGCCCTCATCAATATTATGTCCAATTTTTATTTTAGTGTATAATTGGAAGTAATAGTAGTGTATTATTATGAATTGATACAATAAGGGTTAAAGGGGTCCGACACCCAGGTTTCCAGCAGGTCAGCTGCTCCGGAACAGCGCGACTCCCGGCGCCTTTAGGCACTTCAATGCTGCCCCATAGACTTCAGTGGGCAGCACTGCAGTAATTGGAAGCCGCTACTACAGTTCGTGCAGAGCGTGAACATTGTGGCTTCCATCAGGTAAACGTTACTGGGACCCGTGCTGTCCTAGCGCAGATGATCTGTGAGGTGTCCTGGGTATCGGATCCTCACAAATCTAATATTGATGACCTTTCCTAAGATAGGCCATCAGTATTACAAAGTGGACAATCCCTTTAATGGAGATAAATGCGGATGTAAAATCCTTGTTGGAGTTTATGGCAGTTGTTTGAAAATTTAATGAATCCGTGTGTGTTTTGTTTTTCACCAGTGTCTTCAGTATTGGATGTGTATTTTAAACTGGTGAATTTTTTTTTTTTAATAACAAAATGTGGCGACACTCCTAGTCACCACACTATTCATCAGGCTATACATTCTGTTTTCCCTGATGAGTCCTGCTCAAGGATAAAGTTCAGAGACTAAAGTATAAAGAATGTGAAAATATTTTTATAAGTAGCTTTATTATACTGTTTTATCTAGTCATGTCCTGAAATTCATATATATTGTTCCTTAGTAAATCCATATTGATATTGTCCTTGGTACTGAATGATTATCAGTTTGTTACATGTTTGGTATGAGCACTTGCTAATTTATGCTTATTTCTAGAGTTTGACCCCTAAATATTATTAATGTTACCCGTACAGTACTGTACTACTGTAATGTATACCAATTCATTTGCTGCCGTTTTCTTTTCAACTCACAGTACATGGGACACTAATGAAATGTAAACTTAATGACTGACGTTTCTGGACGTGTCAGGAACAAAAATACTGTACCATAAAAAAAAAATGCTGTAGTATGGGTACTCACCAATGATAAATATTGTACTTTATGAATCGAAGATACTGTACACTGTAATGATGAATCAGCTGTTCAGTATGGTGAAAATGTACAGTAATGAAAATGAAAGACCATCATCCTCCTCTTGTTCTTGAGCTGATTCTTCTTCACTTGCTGATTTGGTCAGCTCAAGCAAGTCATTATCTGTCATGGGGTCAGAGTGGGCATCTATGAGTGTGTTGACTTCTTCTTCAGTGCAATCATCAAATCCTTCACCCCCAAGCAATTTTGCCATTCTCACAGCCTTGTTTTTTTTTAAACTCGTTTTATTGAAAATTGCGTATCAGACACAAGAAAAGTAATCAAAACATATACATAACATGTTGCGCACCAGAAAACGAGAATTTAAATGTAAATCCACTCAACGCACCACATCCCACCCCGCCAGGCCCCCGGACCATATAACGTAGACTCGATACAGAAAGGATATAATCAGGACATGCATAATACTGTATACATCAATTATGTACAAAAACATGCAGTCAATAAGTCAAGGGTAACAACAAGGATACACTCCAAAATGAGAGGTCGTGGATACTCCTGGTGTCTCGCACCCCTCACGGCATGAGTAAATGAATGGCCGAGCGCAATGAGGGAGCCGTATATTGGGTTACCGGAGAATTGCACCATGTTCCCCACACCTTATGGAATTTCTGAGGGCACCCTCTCCCTTTATACACAATCTGGTTATAAGGAAGAACAGTATTAACAAGTTTCTTCCACTGAGATACTGATGGGGGTTTCGGAGCCATCCATCGCAGTGCGATAGCTTTCCTGGCATAAAATAAAGACTCCCTCAAAAAGATTCTAACATGGTGTTGCCATAATTCTTCATCTAATACGCCGAAAAGGCATACCTCTGGGGTTAATGGTATAGGTTTAGCCAGAACTTCCGCCAGGAGATCCACGACCCCTTTCCAAAAACATTGTATGATCGGACATTCCCAAATCATATGCCAAAAGTCTGACTGTGGACAAAGACACCTAAGGCATCCGGGGTTGGGCAGACGTCCCATTTTGTAGAGACGGGAAGGTGTCAAGTAACATTGGTGTAGAATATATGTTTGAATCAGTTTGTTGTTAGCTGAAGGTGACACATGTTGAGGAGATTCAAGGATGTCTTGAAACATCTCATTTGTGAGAGTTGGGATATTTATGCACCACCGTGTCAGGGCCGGGGCGTCCAATGTGGATACCTTGGCCTGTATCAGATGTGCATATAAAGTAGATATCAAACCCCCAGGGCCCTGTGAGCGAAGTATGCCAATAAGCGGATACTCAGATATATTGTCCAACCGATCCGGGAACTGAGAAGAGAGTGCATGTCTAATCTGTAGATATCTAAAGAACTGCGTTCTAGGTATGCCATAGGAGGAGCTCAGCGAGTCATACGTTTTGAAAACGCCTTGTATGTATGTACAGGTCACTAAGAGAGGACACGCCATACTGCGACCAGGCCCGGGCGCCAGGCAGGGCAAATAACGTCGGCAGACCAGCGTTGTGCCAAATCGGGGTTTCCGCAGGTATATCAGAATAAGCGGACACCTTTTTCGCCTGCCACCAGACATGTCCCACCAGGGCATGGATGGGCAACAATTTCCCCCTGAACATGGCCGGGTGTTCCAACACCGGCCACAGATTACGCAGACCCAGGTGGTGAGCCAGATGTGCCTCGGACCCCGGTAGGGGATCAGATGAGAGCCACTTCCTAATAAAACGGAGCTGTCCTGCCAGGTAATAAAGAAACAGATCAGGGAGTGATGTACCCCCGAGCTGCTTCGGTCGTTGTAGAGATGACAACCTAAGCTTAGATCTAGAGTTTCCCCATATAAAGGAGATAATGAGGGAGTCCATTTGTTTAAAAAAATCTAAGGGGCACGGACACAGCAGAATGGCTTATAGCATATAGACATTTGGGTAGTACTATCATTTTAACAAGGTTGATTCTACCAGCCACCGACAAAGGCAATGTAGCCCAAAGATTAAACTTAACCCTAAAGTGCGAGATGAGCGGAAAAATGTTCTGTTCCAAAAAACACCTATGGTCCCTAGATATAAAGATGCCCAGATATTTGCAAGTTGAGACTGTAGTCAATCCACATACCACATTCCCCTCAGCTACACCTGACGCGCGGCCAATATGCATGTATGAGGACTTAGTCCAGTTGGTCCGCAAGCCAGAATAATTACCAAAGTCGTCAATTATAGCCATGGCTCTGGGCAGGGACCGGGAGGGGTCGCTCATAAACAGGAGTAAGTCATCGGCATAGAGTGCTGTTCTCTCCTCCCGGGTGCCTATCACTATGCCTTTATATATGGGGTCGTTCCGAAGCAGTATTGCCAAGGGTTCCACCGCCAAAGCAAACAGTAGCGGTGACAATGGACATCCTGTCTTGTACCCCTACCCAAAGGAAAGTAGGAAGACAACGTGCCATTAATTGACAGCGCCGCTCTAGGGGAACAGTATAAAAGGGAAATCCATGTAATAAACCCCTCTCCAAATCCGTATCCTCGCAACACCTGCAATAGGAAAGGCCACTCGACAGAGTCGAACGCCTTTGTTGCATCTAAAGAAGCCACCGCCCAGTCATGTGAGGATGATGCCCCAATCTGAGTTATCACCTGAGCCCTTCTAAGATTATCCGATGTGGATTTTCCAGGCATAAAGCCTGTCTGATCCGGATGGACAAGGTCGAGAACAACAGAATTTAGCCTTTTCGCCAACATTTTAGTAAGGAGTTTATAATCTATATTAAGCAGTGATATAGGCCTATATGAGCCACAGTCCAGCGGATCCTTGTCAGGCTTAAGTAACAGGATAATGGTGGCGTCATAAAAGGACTCCGGGAGACTGCGGCCCACAAAGGCAGCATTGTAACATTCAAGCAACACCGGGAGAAGCAGGCCCCCGTACTGGGCATAAACCTCCACCGGGATGCCGTCCGGACCCGGTGATTTGCCCCTTGCCATATCTGCCAGGGCTCCCGATAGCTCCTCTAGCGTAAAAGGGGAATCTAAAAAGTCACGTTGGTCTTCTGACAATGTAGGAAGGGGGATCAAGCCCAAATAGGTGGCAAGCTCTCCGTCAGTGACTCTAAGCTTGGAGAGGTATAACTCACTGTAATACCTATAAAATCTGTCACTAATGGCCAAGCTATTGGACAGTACCTCCCCCGTCTCTGAATGCACTCGTAGTATTGCAGGTGAGGCTGTGTTTTGATGTATCAGTTGAGCTAGAAAGCTGCTTGACTGGTTACCGAGTTCGTAAAACTTCTGTTTGCTAAAAAACATAGACCTACGTGCCTTGTCATGCGGTATATGCAGATATTGTCTACCCGTCTGCAACCATTGAGATCTAGCCTCATCAGTTGGATTAGCCACGTAGGCGGCTTCGAGCGAGGCACACTGGGTCGCCAAGGTGGTCTCCAACAGCGAGGATTCCCTCTTTACAAAGGAAATGGAGGACTTAATACAACCCCTAAGATATGCCTTCATAGTTTCCCATAAGAGGAGCGGAGAGGTGTTTGGGGAGTTAATGGTCAGAAACGTCTGAAGTTGATCAGGTATTCGATCATGTGGTGTAAATAGTTTCAACCAAAATGGGTGGATTCGCCAACCCTGTCGTGGCGTAGCAACCGTACTACTATTTAATTGGACTAACAAAGGGGAATGATCAGACACTGCCCTGGGTAGGTAGGATATGGTCTGCAACAAAGAGCATGCTTTAGTATTCCCAAAAACATGGTCAATCCTGGACAGAGCATGTCTGTTGGCAGAGTGACAGGAAAAGGTGCGGGCCTCCGGAAACCGGACCCGCCACAAATCCAACCACCCCAGTTCATGGATCACTCTGGCCATTGTAGTAGGACGAGGCAAAGAGAGGGAACCGGCTCCGCAGAGAACCGGTCCAAAGCAATATCCATAATTTTATTTAAGTCACCCAGACATAATGCAATAGCCCCAGGGAATCTGGTCGCAAACTGCGCAGCCTGCTGGAGCACAGCGAGATCAGACGCCGGTGGCAAGTACACACCCAGGATAACATACAGGACCGAGTCAACCCAGGCCTGGACAAAAACGTATCGTCCCTCAGGGTCCCTTACAATGAGGCCTGGATCCCACCTGAGTCTATGATGCACCAAGATGGACACCCCCCTGGAATAGGAAGTATGTGTAGAGTGAGCCGCCCACTGAACCCATGGCTTCTGAAGTCGTCTGGAATTGTCTGGAACCAAATGAGTTTCCTGAAGACATATGAGGTGTGGGTCAGCCCTCCTAATCTGAGAAAAAACCAACGACCTCTTTCGTGGGCTTCCCAGGCCTCTCACATTCCAAGACAGTACATTAAATGTCGCCATAGCTGTCTAAGAATATAGTCATGGCAGTTCAGGACCCCAAAAGTGACCCGCCTGTGAGCATGCAGTGCGTGGTTGAGTGAGACACAGAATGGTGTGCAGCAACCTAAGAACCATATACAAACGAAATGAACCATTACACCCCTAAAGGGTGTGAGACATATTACTGACATAGATAAACAATATTCATTAAAATAACCGTGGCTACAAATAACGGGGGAAGAAGTGCACCCAAAGTGGTTGGTATACGGGGCACTGTCTTAAAGGTATAGATGAACAATAGGCTAGGGGATATACTTTCAACAGAGCCAGTTCACATGAGTAATTAGGATACACCGGCGCCTCAGGGTCGCCAGCCAGGGCAACTATATAAAAATACAGGATGATATAATAACAGAATCGCACATTATCATAGAATTACTTATGCAGTAAACAAGAGCATCCCGTAAAACATAAGTCTTTATGTATGGTCCAACTGGACCCCTCACCATACGCCCTTAGGATCATTGCCTCGGAGATCGAGGTAGAAGAGATAGCCAGTCCTCCACATCCTTCGGTGAAGTGAAGAAGAGGGACCTGCCGTCATGGACGACCCGAAGACGTGCTGGGTTGATCATGGAATACTGTATAGCCTTTTCTCGCAGCCGCCTTTTAACGGCCACAAAGGACGCCCGGGTCTTCTGGAGAGCCGCCGAGAAATCCGGAAACATGGCCACCGCAGCTCCGTTGTACTTAAGCTCGCCGGCCTGGCGTGCAGCCCGCAATGCCGTATCTCGATCCGTGCTGTTAATCAGACGGGCCAGCAAGGGTCGAGGAGGTGCGCCCTGGGGGCGGCGGTTTAGCCGGAACCCTATGGGCCCGTTCCACTGCAAATATTGGCGAGAAGTGAGCCTCCGGCAGGACATTCTTCAGCCATCCCTCCACAAAGGCCCGAGGATCATCACCCTCCGCCCGCTCCGGCAGGCCCAGGATACGGAGGTTGTTTCGTCGCAATCTATTCTCCAGATCATACGCACGCTGGGTCCACAAATTTGCAGCTCTCTCCAGCTCCTGGAGTTTGGCAGGAAGTGGGTTAACAGTATCCTCTACCTGAGAGACCCGATCCTCCACCTCACGCATCCTACCTCGCAAGGTCTGAAAGTCCTGGCGGAGCAGGCCCAGGTCGATTTTTACCTCCTCAATTTTCCCGGTCAGCGAGGTAGTGCCGGCATGGATCGCCTCCAGTAGCTGTCCAGTAACTTGTTTTAGAGTGGGCTCGGGGTCCTCCTCTGGAAGGGCAGGAGAGGCTGCCTCAAGCGATGATGATGTAGAAGAGGATGCTGCCCAGGAGAACCCCCTCAGGCGATCAGAGACAGAGGTTGATTGCGGGCGACTCATATTAGCGAGTCGGCGGCCGCTCTTCCTGCGTTCCGTACGGGTGGGTATGATGGCAGAGGAGGAGGTGTGGTTGCAACAAGACCAGGCCGGTCCCAGAGGATTATTAGCGAGGTCTCTGGCTAATAGCAACTGCACGGTAGGAACCTCTATGTCGTGCCACCAGTGTCAATCAGCCAGCCGAGGACAGGCAGTAACTCAACAGTCCAATAATATCGATGGCAACAGATACTGGATTATAAGCAATACTTCCAGAAGGGAGCCGTCAGCAGAATAATGAAATGAATAGATTGTCAGGAGGAACTAAGAGGGAACGGATGGTAACTCAATGATCCAATGGTGCCGATAGCAACAGTCACTGGATAATAAGTAAGGCCTCCAAGAAGGCCAGTAGCGGAATGATGAAGTATATAGATTGCCAGGAGGAACTAGGGGAGGACAGATAGTAACTCAACAGTCCAGTAGTACATACCACAACCTTCACTGGATTATAAGTGGAGCCTCCCAGAAAAGCAGTCAGCGGGGTGACAAGCTGATGGCCGAGTCGGTCAGGATGAAAATGGCCGCCCGCCACGTGGAGAGAGGGGAGACCGCCGCCCGGGCGGCAACAGGATCCGCGCCCCAGCAGTGCCCGCACAGCTCCAGGCCGGCCCCCGAGCGCAGCCCCAGAACGGCAGCTCCACCACAGCTCCAGACCACAGCAGCGCAGGACAGGGTAGCTCCGGCAGCGGCGGTGAAGGAACACGGCCGCCGGCCACGTGCAGCGGCCACCGACCAGCGGAGGATGACACCGGCAGAACGGGAGTCCCGGAACCAAGAGGAGGGCCCCAGATGTGCGTTTCAACGGACAGCTAGCCCGGGCACCGGTAAGTGAGGATGGGAATCAGGATGGATGAGCGGCTCTAACCGGAGCTCCGCTCACATGCGACCGTCCATGTTGAGCGCTAGCCACACCCCCCCTCACAGCCTTGTTGACAGATTCATTGTGAATCTCCTCCGGTGAGAAGCCATTGTAGTCGTGGGCTGCATCTGGCCACAGCTTTTTCCAGCATGAGTTGAGAGTTTCAGGTTTCATATCTTTGAGGGCAGCCTGAATTATTGAAAGGCAAGATGCTATAGTGAATTTCTTCCAGTATTCTTTTAAAGCGAAGTCCTCCATCATATCCATTGCATTAACCAAATGTTGCAGAGAGTTGCGTGTGTAGAGGGCCTTAAAAGCACGGATCACGCCTTGGTCCATAGGTTGTAAGAGGGAGGTTGTATTGGCAGGGAGGAATTCGATCTGCACACCATCATACGACAGATCTAGGGGGTGCCCTACGGCATTGTCCATGAGTAGCAACACCTTAAATTCAAGACCTAGGTTGAGAAGATAATTCTCCACTTCAGGGATGAAATACCAGTGGAACCACTCGGATGCTATAACTTTGGTTATCCAGACTTTGGGGTTATGCATCCAGGAGACAGGCAGGACATTCTTATTCTTGTTCGTTAGGGCCCTGGGGTTTGAAGACTTATAAATCAGGCCTGGTTTGAGTAAGTGGCCAGCAGCATTCCCACACATAATGAGTGTGATTCTGTCCTTTTATGCCTTAAATCCAGGAGCTTTGGCCTCTTCCTTCATCAGGTATGCTCAATGGCATTTTCTTCCAGAATAATCCAGTCTCATCCATGTTGAAGACTTGTTCAGGCATGGAACCTTCTCCTGGATGATTTGTTTGAAGGTCTCTGGATGCCTCTCTGAGGCCTCTGTGTCAGCAGATGCAGCCTCTCTTCAAGTTATAACGGATTGAAAACTTTTCAAACCAACCCCTGCTGGCCTGAAAGCTTCCAATTTCTGGTGTTTTCGATGTTCCTGGCTGAGAGTCTTGTGTATCCTCTTCAACAAGCTTCTTATACAGATTTAAAGCCTTCTCCCAAATCACGTTGCCCTCCAAGGGGATGTCCTTTTTACGGCAGTACTCAATCCATATTGAAAGGGCCTATACCATCTTAACAATGTACGGGTCTCTTTTGGTAGAAAACTGCATTGCTGCATGCAGGTAGCTTTTGGAGACCAATTTTCTAATGTCAGCCTCTTTACTCTTTATAGAGCATATGATACTTTCATTCACGCCATATTGGCGTCCATCACTGGTAGCAGTCTCGCCAGTTTTCAACAAATCTAAAACTTTTACTTTTTCCTGTAGTGTCATCGCCTTTTTTTGACGCTTAGGAACACTAGGAGCCTTAGAAAGCTTGGACCGTTTAGGCATCTTGATCATTTTGAAAAAAAAAAATACTTATACCGTATGGAAAACGGCGTGTTGAACTGAGGTGCGGCTGCTCATACCCTAGTACAGGACGTACACTAAGCATCTGAGCTAAAACCAATCAGGAACAAGGAAAGCTCGTAGCTTGCTGCGTGATTGGTTACAATACTTTCAGCCCTTCCAGCCAATAGCGTGTCATCATGGAGGCTACGTCATCGCTCATACCAAATGCTGTAGCAACATTCGCAATTTTCCCAGATCTGTGGAAAAATCGCAAATGCATATTTCTTAGGTTCCAATGAAAATATCGTGAGTAGGTGAATTTGCGAATTCAGAAACGCGAATGCAAGAGGTATTACTATAAGTAATGCAATGATATATAGCTCTGGAGACTACGCCTAGCCCTTCTCTGTAACAATTATGGACATATTTATGGTTCTGCCATTGAACACCTTTCTCTCCTTGTCAACACATCCAGTTGTGTTCCTTTCTTTGTGTGAGAATTTTGTTGTTAAAACCTGTTTATAGAAGTTGTGTTTTACTCTCTTTGATTATATTCACTTTCTTTACTTAGTGTAGTTTTGTGAGTGTTGCAGTTTTCATTTATTTTTGTAATGGAAATTTTTGTGTCATAGGAAAAAGATGTGCGAAAATGGAAAGAGGAATTACTAGAGCAAAGGCGTAAAATGATGGATGAAAAGCTGCTTCATGCTGAATTTAAGCGAGAGGTTCAGTTACAAGCCATTGTAAAGAAGGCTCAGGAGGAGGAAGCAAAGGTGCGCCTGTTGGTAGTGCTAGTAGTGCAGGTATTTTTAGGGTAACAGAAAAAAATAATTCTCATTTTGATTTCTGTGAGGAGCAAACTTTTCATGGGAACCTTGTGTAGCTTTTAAGGATCTAACACATTGATATTTATATCCTACTTAACTCAAATAGTGATGGCTGCGTGTAAATATGTGGGAACATACAAAGTCTTTATGACAATACTGCATCTAACAGAAATCAGAAATGTTCTCATCAAAATCTTGCTGTTTTACAACACCAACTTGGGCCTCAAATATACTGTACATCTCTTAGCTATGGATAGTTTGTACACACATCATCCAGTCTGCACAAGTAGAGTTGCAGTTTAAAGCATGGAAGAGGGACACTGTTAATAGCCTGACCATAATGTTTCATCTTCTTTAAAGGAGTTGTTCAGCAATCAAAAATGTTTAAAAACAAACACCTAGAATGGTATAAAATAATAGAAGGAATACTTACTTTTACAGCTCTGATGCTTCTGGTTCCCCATCGCTCTTTTTTGTTATTCCATGGGTTTTAGAAATCATAGGGAGTTTCCAAGACTATGACATTGATGACCTATGGTCAATATTAGATTGTGGCAGTTTGAAAAGACCACAGAGTTTAGGCAAGTACTGCAGTCTTTTCACAACAGTACATGCACAATGCTGTACATTGTATAGCAACTGTGCTTGGCTTTCCAGCTCAGCCTCATTCACTTGAATGAGACAGAGTTGCACACAGGCCATGTGATGAATGAACATGACTTCACAGACCTGTGAAGCGAAAGCTGTGTTCACCAGATTGTGGCAGCTGCTTCAGTCAGCTGGTCTGTGGGGTTCTCATTTGCTGGAGCCTCAGCTATCAGATATTGATGACGTATGCTAAGGATAGGTCATCGTGATTTAAATCCTGGAAAATGCTTCAAGTAGTAATTCTAAATTTTCTTCAATTTTCAGGTGAATGAAATTGCATTTATCAATACCTTAGAAGCTCAAAACAAGCGCCATGATGTCTTAGCTAAGCTAAAGGAATATGAACAAAGACTCAATGAGCTGCAGGAAGAACGACAGCGTCGACAGGAAGAGAAGCAAGCTCGTGATGAAGCTGTACAGGTAAGAATTGGTTTTCACATATGTAGCTTACTTTAAGTAGGTCCAGTTAGCCTACCTGCACAGTAAACTGTGACTGTCTACTGGCATATAATTTTTGTTTTATGTTCAGGAACGCAAGCGAGTGCTAGAAGCAGAACGCCAGGCTCGTGTCGAGGAGCTGTTGATGAAGAGGAAAGAGCAGGAAGCTCGAATAGAGATGCAAAGGCAGGAAAAGGAGCGAGCACGTGAGGATGCAGCTAGGGAAAGAGCTAGGTAAGTTAACTCAATGTGGTGTCACCCTAAACATTGTTTTCATCTTTACGATGATGTAGTTGTTTATGATATTTGTTTTTTAAAATTTTTCTATTTTCTGTGAATAAAATAATTATTTTTTAATCTTTTTTTTTTTTTTTAAATGTCTTTTAGTGTCTTTTACACCAACCTATCAAATATTCTCACGCTATCATATTGGCCTCTAAAAATTATAGTTGATGCTTTTTCTTTAAATGCTTGCAAATTTGCCTCCCAATGTACATCTGCTGACAATTAAATTTCACTATGAAAGTGACAGTGTAGTGAAGTATTGAGCTGAGCTTGGGGAGCAGTTTGGTATCCGGATTGCTAATAGGACTTTAGAAGCCATTAGAGTGAGGTTTAGACAGCACAAAGGCTCAATCTTCTTATGGAAAATGTGACATCCTGTAGCCATAAATATAACATTAGATCACTGATTTGCAAACTCATAAATTGTTTTGCAGGCAGTGTGTAGATAATTCATAAATTGGAGAAATAATGGTTGCAGTGGTTTTGCATGTGTACCGTTTAGGCTTGTTTTTAGTTTTATAAGTTGGAAGGTAACTAAGTGGAGATTTAGGTTTAAAGGCCCCCATACACATTAAAGTTAACCAAATATATGGAAGGCTCCTGACTCCCTACCAACAGATTATGTTGGTGGAAAGAAGAACTGAACATGTACAATTTCAATTCCTGGTCCTTTTGTTCTCCCTGGAGATGAGCTTCTGCCCAAGGTATCTGGCAGAAACTTACTCCACTCTATGTATGTTTTCAACATACTGTACATGCTTGGCCAAACCAAGCATGTATGTTTAAAGGAGAAGCAAAAGGAATAGCTATCGACTGAACAAGCATTTGGCTGACAGGTATTGAAGATATATGGGCACCTTAAAAAGTAGCTTACCTTTAAACAAACCTTGCATAAATCAGTAGTCCGGTGTTCACATTGGGAATAACACTGTTTCTGGCCATTATATGACTTATATTCTGCAGTTTTTAGCTGTTTTCTCTTCTGCAGGCTCTGTAGTTCGCATTTCTCTCATGTCTGACTAGCTACCATACACTGCACACAGTATGTAGATTAGAATCTCTCTCTCACTCAAGAACAGCTCCAGGACCATGTAGCTTGTGTTTTTGCTGCTCACTCTCTCTCTCCCTCTTTCGCCCCACCTCCATAGACTTCTATAGATATGTGTAATCTAAGTCATGTGAACTGCAGTCCGCCTTTGTATGGATATAGTAGAATTTTCAGAATGAAAGTCAGTTTTATCAGAGGGAGGGGAAGCAGGGAAACAGCCTGATAAAAACAGAAAGAGACATTTTTCTCCGATAAGATTTACTACAAAGTTTCTTATAGTCAACTGTACAATTCATTGATACAACATTTGTTGAAACAGCAATGACTATTTTAGTTAAGTTGTGGGATAACTTTGCGTTCCCTTTGGCCTTTTTTCTTTACCACTGCCAACTTTACATGAACTACACCTATGTCATTTTATTTTCTAGAATTTGTTCCTTCTGGTAATGAAATGCAGAGCAAAAGAGGCATTTTCTTCTGAACAGAGATATTACAGTTTCCTATAATCACCTATACTATTTCTTTATGTAAACTTTATTGAAAAGTTAGTGGCCATTTAAGTCCTATAGATTTATAGATTAATGTTTTACTCATCTGTAAGTAAATAGGCACCTAGTCGCAAAGAATAAGAAACATTGATGCTTTGTTTAATGGAAGTAACAATTTATTTGTCAATCCTGAGATTATATTAAGCAATAAATCTTATCTATCAATGCACCAGCTAGTTTACCAGACTTCTGCCAGCCTTTGTGTTTGAAGCACTTCTGTTGTGTCAAGTGTCCAAGCCATTCATATGGCAGAAATCCAACGTACCAGGAGTATAATTAAACTTCACCTTCATAGAACAAAGAAACAACAATGTTATGGCTTTACAGCTGTAAAGGGTTACAAAAGGTGAAATTTTGATACCTAGCACCTAAAATGTGAATTTCTTGAATTGTTATAGATTCTGATGACTTTTATGTAAAATATTTGTGCTGGGGTTTTTTTTGCATGAAAAGTAGAGCAGAATGCACATTTTTGTAGCAGTGTATATGATTTCTGTATGGTAGCCTTTATTTTCTTTGTACTTTTTCTCAGAGTAGAACTTTTCATGAATATACATGTATGTCCAGCATGTTCTCAGCCATATTGTGGACACAGAGATAGATAAATTGCTGTAGGCTTAAAGTGGTTTTCCCACAAAGCAAGTTGTCCATATAATAGGGAATAATTTGCATGTCAGTGGGGGTCCAATCGCTTAGACCCCCACAGATCTGGAGAATAGGGGACTTTCGTCCCCAATTCTGAATGGAGCGGTTTTCGAGCGGTGTGCGAACAGCTTCATGCATTCAAATAGTAATGCCAGAGATAGCCGAAGTACTGCTCTCGGCTATCTCCGTCACTCCCATTGAAATTAATTGAGCGGTACGCACACTGCTGACCTCCGTTCAGTTCAGAATAGGTAATGAAAATCCCCTATTCTCCTGATCAGTGGGGGTCAGAGTGGTTGACCCGTCACTGATCTGCATATAGATGAGGCATAACTTGATGGGAAAATCCTTTTAAATAAAACTTTGACACATTTGTTCCAAAACTTGTACATGAAATCTGCAAACTTATTGCAACCTACCGATCAGACACTAGTCTCTGAAAAACTGTATAGAGAATTAATCACCTTAAAGGGGTTATGTTGTGTAAAGTATTTATCTTTCATTCATAGTATATAAGATACATACCTGATCACAAGAACTGGGGGTCTTTCCCCCAACTGGACATTCAGCCTGACTGGTGGTGGACGGCGTTTCCATTCACTAGTCGAAGATCAGCACTTGGCTATCTCCAGCACTCCCATTCAGGTGAATGAGAGCGCCTTCCACCATCAGTCACACCTACATTCTGGCTGAATGTGCAGTGGGGGTGGGGGTCTCAGTGGTCAGACTGCCTCCGATCAGGTATTTATTCTATAGAGGATAAATACTTTTGTGGAATAACTTTAATTGTGTTATTCATTTGTATGTATCTTAAAGGGGTATTTCCAGCTCAAGCATCCTATTTGTACTACCATCTTATGTAAATTCAAGAATTTTCCCAAATACATTGCTTTAGCAATGCTGCTCGGTTGCCTGCTATATAAAATTGTTCCTCCCATTGTTTACACAGCATTTCCTTGGTGTAGGACCTGTAGCTGATTTTATCTATCAGTATAGGACAGGTGATGTAACTCACTGCTCACAGGAAGGGAGGGGGAGCTGAGTTCTCAGAGCAAGCTTGTATTTCAGAGCTGTTATCTCCTGGTCTTCCAGTTATCAGGTCAGCTAATTGAATTTTGCTGATAAGGGCTCAGACAGGGGATCATTGTCTGTTATCTCCAGGGGCGGTTACTCCTGAAGACAGCAATACCCCATGTGGTCATAATCTGCTGTATGGGTGCATGGGGGGACTCGGAATGGAAAGAGCGCTATTTGGCTTTTAGAGGGCAGATTTTGCTGCATTAGATTTCGGGTGCCATGTTGCATTTGTAGAGCCCCCAAAGTACTAATACAATGGAAACCTCCAAAAGTGACCCTGTTTTGGAAACTACACCCTTCACAGAATATATCAAAGGATATAATGAGCAGTTTGACCCTACAGCTGTTTCACAGATTTTATTAACATTGGGACGTGAAAATGAAAAATTACTTTTTTTTTCCAATAAACCGTCAATTTAGTCCCAATTTTTTTATTTTCACAAGAGGATAAAGGAGAAAAAGCTCCCCAAAGTTTGTTACACAATTTCTCCTGAACACGGCAATACCCCATATGTGGTTGTAAACTGCTGTATGGGTACTAGGTGGGGCTTGGAATGGAAAGAGTGCTATTTGGCTTTTGGAGAGCAGATTTTGCTGGAATAGTTTTCAGGTGCCTTGTCATATTTGCAGCGCCCCTAGAGTACCAATACAATGGAAACCCCCAAAAAGTGACTCCATTTTAGAAACTACACCCCTCACAGAACTTATCAAGGGGTATTATCATTTTGAGCCCAAGAGTGTTTCTTGAAAATTAATGTACAAATTGAAGATTGAGATTTTTAAAGAAATATGCCATTTCAGTTCCCAATATGTTGCGCCCAGTTTGTGTCATCAGAGACATACACGTCTAAAACTATTAAGTGGGCTGTCCCAGGTAGAAAGAAGTTGTATATGTGGGTGTAAACTGCTGCTTGGGCACACAGCAGGGCTCAGAAGGAAAGAAGTGCTATGTGGTTTTTGAAGTGTATATTTAGATGTTTGGTATCTGGATTCCATGTCATGTGTGCACAGCCTCTAAAGTACCAGTAAAATGGAATCCCCTAGGGAGTGACCCCATTTTGAAAACTGACCACTTAAAGAATTTATCAAGGGGTGTAGGGAGCATTAGTATTCCATGCATGAATGCACAGCAGATGGTGAAGAGTGAATACGTAAGCTGTGCAGAGTACATTGGGAACACCAAATTCCCTACTATATCCCCAGTAGCTCCTATGATGGGGGGGTCACTTCTGGTTTATTTTCCCTCGTAACCTCTAAATCTGGGGTGTACCCTGATATACGGCTTTGTTATTATTATTATTTATTTACATAGCACTATTAATTCCATGGTGCTTTACATTTCAGGGTTTTCAAACAGTACACAAAATATACAAAACAAACACAATGATAACAGTGACCAACTGGCACAGTGGGATAGAAGGTCCTGCCTCCCTTACAATCTATGAGGGAAGAGGGGTAGAGACAGAAACTGAGGGGAGAGACTGTTCACATGCTGATTTGGTGGCAGTAGCGTTATTGGAGGTTGTAGGCCTTCCTGAATAGGTGAGTCTTCAGGACCTTCTTGAAGCTGTGACTGTGGGGGACAGTCTTATATGTCTTGGTATTGAGTTCCAGAGTATGGGGGATGCACGGGAGAAATCTTGGAGACAGTTGTGTGAAGAGCGGATAAGGGCAGAGCGGAGTAGGAGGTCTTTGGAGGATCGGAGGTTAAATGTGGGCAGGTAGCGGGAGATTAGGTCAGAGATATATGAAGGGGACAGGTTGTGGATGACTTTGTATGTCAGCGTTAGCATTTTGAACTCTATTCGCTGGGCAATGGGTCGCTAGTGAAGGGATTGGCAGAGGGGAGCGGCTGATGAAGAACGGGGGAGAGGTGTATTAAGTGAGCAACACAGTTTAGGGTGGACTGGAGGGGGGCGAGAGTGTTAGCTGGGGAGGCCATGGAGAAGGGTGTTACAGTAATCTAAGCAGGAGATTATGAGGGCATGGACTAGCAACTTTGTAGTTTCAGGGGTGAGGAAGGAGCAGATTCGATGGATGTTCTTGAGTTGGAGGTGGCAGGAGGTGTTGAGGGTATTGATGTGTGACTTGAAGGATAGGTCAGAGTCCAAGGTTATCCCAAGGCAACGGACCCGTGGGACAGCTTATACATTCCCTTCCTGCCTCAGCCAGTTTTGTTCTAATGATTTGGCGATTTTTGTCACATTGTATAAGCTACTGTATATTTTTTCATTTTTCTGGTGATGTAGCCATATGAGGGCTTGTTGTTTGTGGGGTGAAATGTATTTTGTAATGACACCATTTCTGGGTGCCTATAACTTATACAATACATTTTATTAACTCTTTCTTGGTGGATTACCCCCCCCCCCCCCAGCAGTTCTGGTATTGCTTTTTACCTTTTAATTTTTTTTTCCGCACAGTATAGAGCATAAGTAACATGTTACCTATATTCTGCGGGTTGATACGATTATGGCGATACCTCATTTATATAGTTTTTTTATGCGTTACTAGTTTTGCAGAACAAAAAACCATTTCAGGAAAGAAATCAATTATTTTTGCCTCGCCGCCTTCTGAGTTGTGTAGCAATTTTTTTTTTTCAGTAGACAGAGTTGGTTGAGAGCTTATTTTTTGTGGGACGATTTTTATTGGTATTGTTTTGGGGTACATATGACTTTCTGATCGCTTTTTATAGTATTTTTTTTAAGGCGAGATGGCGAAAAATCATTATTTCCTTGCTTTATTAATTTTATTTATTTATTTATTTTTCCATACACTTTACTTTACTTTTTTTTTTTTTTTTTTTACTTTTTAGTGATGTCCCACTAGGGGACCTGAACCAGCGATGCACTGATCGCTGGTTCAGCACTATAGACTGCAATACACGTGTATTGCGGTCTATAGAGGAAGTCAGCCTATGCAGATGCATAGGCTGACTTCCTCAGTTCTCGGCAGGATCAACCAGGTACTGGGGGCACCTAGCAGCCTGGGGTCACTGGCCAGACTCCAGGCTGCAGAAGATACATATGGGCACCCCCCGATCTCACCGGGGGGGGGTCAAATACGACCGCAGCATCCAAGGGGTTAAAATCGGGGGTTAAGGAGCATGGTGTTAGCTGTCAGTTACAGCTAACACCCGATGCCGACCACGGCTTTCACTTTCGCTAAGAAACACCTAATATGCTGCAGTCGCTGTTGACTGCGGCATCTTAAGGGTTAAACAGCGGGGACCGGTGTTATCACCGTCACCGCTGTTGCAGCGGGAGCCTGGCTGTCAAATACAGCTGGGCTCCTTCGGTGATCACACGGCCTCTGCTTCTGAGCCCGCTCGATCACCATAACGTACCTGTATGTGGGGATGCGGTAACTACCCACATTCTCCGACGTATATGTACGTGAGAATGCGTGAAGGGGTTAATAATATTAAAAAAAAAAATTAAAAACCTAAAAGTTTAACTCACCCCCCCTTTCCCTAGATCACAAATAAATAAATAAAATATACATATACAGATTAGGCGTCCAAAAATGGCCAAAATATTAAAATATAAAAATGCCGTACGATAAATGCTGTAAAGGAAAAAATCTAAATGGATGAATTGTGTTTTTTTTTTTTTTTAAATAAAAAGTGATCAAAACATCATACATTCCCCAATATGGTATCAATAAAAACTACATATTGTTCTGCAAAAAAAGACACCTTACAGAGTTCCATAGGCTGAAATATAACAAAGTTACAGGTGTCAGAATATGGAATTTTTGTAAAGTTATTAAAACATGAAAAAAACTATATAAATTTGGTATCACCATGATTGTACTGACCCGGAGAATAGAGCTAACATAACATTTTTACCAAACAGTAGAAGCCGTAAAATCAAAACCTATAAAATAGATGGCAGTAATGCAATTGTTTTTCAATTCCACCTCATTCTGAAGTTTTTTAATCAAAAATTAAAAATGTCTGCATCATGTAAGTTTTAAATCTGGTGATCACTTTCCTGGCTGTCCAGCTTTTGCTGCCTGTATTTCTGCATTGTACAGGACTTGTTCAGCGCCTGCACAGGAGAATAACAAGCAGGGCGATAGCCGGAAAGGCAGTGAAGTGATTTAATCAGGTAATGGCTGCCCTGTTAGTTTTTATGGATGTAGATAGCGCTTGTTTTTAGTGTCCAGTGTTTATAGGATCAGCAGGTGGTTATTAAATACATAGCTTGAGTAAGGAAAGATCTTCTGTAAAGCCCCCGTCATAAGACCCTATTTTATCATTGTCACCTAAAAGTGGCTTTCACCTTTAAATGATTTGAAATGGTTATACTTACCTGCATATGTAGACAAACTTTCAATTAGAGTGAAGAAGCAGGATTAGGTGTTATCTGGCGGGACTCTGTATCTTTTTTTTTATTAAATAAACTCTAATAAAAACTACCTGATCACAAAAAAAGTCTAATTTCTAATTGTCTTTGTAACTTAACTTCTGTTCTGTTCAGCTATGCAATAGCATATCAGTTGTTTTTTTAGGAATATACCTATAGGTTTGCATGGCTGGAAAATGAAAAATTGTTTACTATAATGACCTAGATAATTCATCTATGTTTCTAATACTGCTGCTATTGCCTACAGTTTATCTTGCATTATAATTTACATATAAACAGTAGCCAAACATAGCCAAGTACAGCAACTGGCTAACTCCGCCATCTCATAGACTTTGAATGGAGATGTAGTGTGCATGCGTGACCACAGCTCCATTCAGAGGACATAGGACCACTGTACTCATGATCCATGGGAGTCCCAACGGTCAGACCACGAGTGATCAAACATCTATTACCTATTCTATATTTTTGTGATATAGTTATAATAATTTCATATTATCATCCAGAGCTGCATTTTTTATTGTGAGATGTATAGTCTTTATCAAACACTGTGCAATAATTTGACTTGAAAAAATGAAAACTCCAAAAATTATGAATGCAGTTTGGGCAGGGGTATAATTCATAATGCACATACTAGCCAATATTCTAAGAAATATAAAGGAGTTGTTAAGCAACTCAACTTTAAAGGCTATATATTTGCAATGTTTTTTTTTTCTTGTTTGTTTGTTTGTTTCAAATGCAAAATTAGTCAACTTTTAATGGTCTTCACTTAACATTTCCTACCGTTATGTTTCTGTAGAGTCAGTGCACCTCCTATACGTGACTGACTATGATGCTGCTTCTAACATAAATCTGACAGCACTATGATCATGGCTGCTGTCCACTAAAGGCTTGTGCCTTTATTGAGAGCCTGTCCTCCTGACTCTGTCCCTTCCTGCTCTCAGGGTAGCACACTGTAAGGCCAGAGAGAGATACCAAATGGAAAGGGAGGAGGATCTCCACAGTAGAGCTGCTATATCAGAATGTAGAGAGTATGGACAACTCCCAAGACAGAGTCTTGGGGAGAGCTCACCACACAAGCTGTATCAGAGAGTAGAGATAAAGGAGAGCAGAGACTGTGTGTGGGGAATGGGGCGAATAACGCTCACTAACAGCATTGGTGTCTGTGTATAAGGGGTAAGCAGTAAAAAAAAAAAAAAAAAAAAATGAAGCTGTGCTAGTTCATGACAGATAGTAAAAGAAGCAGTATTTGTTAAAATTTGCTACATCTATAGTAATACAGTGTGTAAGGCTGCAAAATGCATAACTTCATCTAGATCAACCTATTATCTTGTAGTATTGATCCAAAGAAGGACAAAAAGTCCATGAGATAAAAAAAAACAATTTTCCTCATATTCTGAGAAAATAATTAATAATAATAATAACTTTATTTATATAGCGTCAACATTTTCCATAGCACTTTACAAATCAGAGGACACATGAACAGACAATATGAGACATTACAATGTGACAAAGAAATAAACATATCAAACAATAGGAGTGAGGGCCCTGCTCGCAAGAGCTTACATTCTATGAGGAGATTCTATGAGGTCAGAGGGCTTGTTTGCTACAGTGGTCCAGCCATCTTTTAGTCCCAGTTTGGCTGTTAGAATAAATCTACAGGACTTTTCTATACTCGTTTTTGACCTTCACATCCACCTCTGGCAGATAATTCAGTTTCACTGCTCTTACACTTAACAGTCCTTCGATGTTGGTGTAGAAACTCATATGAAGGAGCTATGTACTGTAAGTATAGAAGTAGGGAAAGGGGTTTTCCAGGTGTTCTTCTTTGTTGGCCTTTGCTCAGGATAGGCCCTCAATTTCTGATCAGTGGGGGGAGCAGACACCTGGCCCCCACACCATTCAGCTGTCTGGGACTGCTGCAGGGTCTGGTGTTATAGAGTTATAGTACACAGTGAATAAGAGCTGAGTAGTAATATCACAACTGGGCCAATATACAATATATGGAGCCCTCGGCCTCCTGTTCCATATACTTGGTCCAGGAGCAGTCCGGATCATTAATGTAGGCGCCGCGTGTTGTTTCCCCACGATCAGATATTGTTGGCCTTTCCTGAAGCACAGATGCCCCTTTAATACAAATTGTGCAACACATTTTGTTGTGTTCTCTATCATACTGAAAGTCCATAACATCCATACTTCATTCTCATATTCAAGGTTGTTTTACCCATCTACTTAATTCCTGACATGACCTGACTTAAAAGTGTTATAACTTACATTGGAAGCTTATAATTCATAAAACACAATGCAAATGTATTCTTTGAGCTTCACAACGTCCTGTTACATCCTTCCTTCTATCACCTTTATTCAGTTATTCATCACTGATCAGTATCTTCTCTTAACTAAAGGGACAGGGAAGAACGGCTGGCCGCACTGACTGCAGCACAGCAAGAGGCTATGGAGGAGTTGCAAAAGAAGATCCAGCTCAAGGTTGGTATTCGAAGAACCCTGCAGTCACATTTGTTAGAAAACAATAATTATACCTCATGTGGAGGGTTCGATGGAATTAAATTAGGCTACCTATGTTTTCTATTTAGTCAGAAATTAAGGCCTGGGGTTCTTTTTTTGTATATGTTATGTGCCAGAAGGAACCATTCAAAGCATTCCCTTACCTAATTTCAGAGCCTAGAAAGCAAGATATTGGGAACAGATAAGCTGCATCTAGCCCACCTAGTTTGTGAAGGGAGGACAGGACATGTCATTTAGTATATTGGAATAAACCACCTCAGAGACTCGGAGCTTTCAGTCAGCACCCCGCCCCAAATGATTCCCGTGCCTCGGGCCAGTCTCTCCCTCTCTAGATGTTATCTGTGTGTGTCTGTGAGCAGAGCGCTCTCCAGCAGACTCCTGTGTTACTGCTTCACCGCATCCTGGCTTTAGAGTCAATTAGCATTGTTAGACTGCAGATTACCGCATGACCTCTTTAATACTACTCACTTTTCCGAGCTACAAACCCTCTTTATACCATCACAAGAGCATTCTGGTTGTGATTAGAGGCATCGGGATAGTATGGAGTCCTGTGGAGGCAGTCTGTCTGTTGGGAAACTCATTTCTATTTCTTCTGTGTTTTCTGGTGGCGCATACAGAAATCATATATGCCACTAGTCAAAGATAGTGACTACATATTGCTTTACTTAGTTTTATGTTTAATTCACATATTATTTAGGACTCCTAAGGTGTAGAAGATTTCCATTAGAAACCATCAAGATGGATATGGACTTTTTCAGCTAAAAATCATAATTAAAAAACCCCAAAAAAGTCTACAGTAGTGTGATAGAACTATTCCTCCTATCCTCCACATACACAAGCACTCTCGCATCTGCAGAGCGTGCACTTGTTCTTAATTACACACAGAGAACTGAAATATCTCTCTGCCTGTTAAATCCCCCCCCCCCCCCTCTGCTACGTCCTATCTGTCTGTCTGCTATTAATGTAATGCCTCTCACCTTGGAACATTCCTGTACATGTTGTATTTGTATTTGTATCTGCTTATCTTTGCTGCTGTAACACACTGAATTTCCCCATTGTGGGACTATTAAAGGACTATTATTATTATTAATTGAGAGAGGGGAATAAGCTTCTGCTAGATACCTCTTATATCCCTTAAGAACAAGGAACTGGGTACGTAGAAATTCAGCATGCCCCAAATATTTTTTCACCTGCATCTGCCAAATGAACGTTGCCCAACAAACTAATCCACATTAGATAGTCAGTGGGTTTGACTGACTAGTCTAGTGTATACATACATATAAAGGACAAATGATCCAGCGCTTCTTTCTTAAAAAGAACTAATCCAATCTTCATTTGTAGTCACAAATCCATTACCGCAATGTTGCTGAACACAAATTACCTGTGTGTTCAGATGTTAGCGCTACATCCTTACTCATGGTGTCTCATAGAGGTAATACTGAATTAGCAGATATTCCTTTGCTTTAAACCTATACTACACGGAGACAATTGCGTAGTTGCCCTGCAGACGTAATGGGAATGCACATTACAGTAATGTTTGCTAAACTTGAGGATATGATGTGAGTATGGTCAGTTGAGGATTGGACATGTTGGATTTCATCAAATCTGAGAGATAATCAGTGATGAAAGTGGCAGACATCAGGCCGTCTTCTTACTTTCAAATGAATCCAGGGCAAACTACTAGATTCAAGCTGTTGGCTATAGAAAATTTTACTAAACACTATCTGTGGTCTATGAATGTCTATAGTTGATATGTATACATTAGACAGATTGACCATGCAGATACTTTACCTAAAAATGCATGCAGTTTTAATATAAAGATGCATGAATTTTTACATGCATTGGTGTGGAAAAAAGTACTTTGTAAACCCAGCCTAATGGTGTGTTCAGTCAGTTGTTTATACAGTATCTCATAAAAGTGAGTACACCCAGGGATGTTACTACCGGGATAGCAGCGGTAGCGGATGCCACAGTGCCCAGACATTCGGGGGCCTTCTGGGCCCCCGATATTTGTTTTTTTAATTTTTTTTAATTTTTTAATAGGCAGTTACCTGCTGGAGTAACCCCAGCAGGTAACGGGCACTATTTACTTACCAATCCCTGCCCCTGCTCATGGCCACCTGCACTTCCCATTCTGCAGAGGTGACTGTGAGCAGGAGAGGGGATCGGTAAATGAGGCCGTGGGCCACAAACCCCACAAACACTGCTATCATTATATTTGGGGGGGCTTTTCAGACCCCCGGGTATAATGATCGGAGGGCCAGGGGAGGTGAGGGAACATAAAAAACACTGTAACTTACCTCTCCTACGCTCCGCAGGCTTCGGGCCTGTTTGGTGATGTCACGAGGGCCGGGCCTGTGTCATTATGCGTTGCGACGCCGGCCTGGCTCACGCGAGATCTGGTCCAACATTGAAGATGGCCGAAGTAGCGGGGAGTGCGCTGTAGCCAGGGAGAGGTAAGTCAAATGTTCACCTTGGGGCCCAGCCATTCCTAGTTACGCCACTGAGTACACCCCTCATATTTTTGTAATTATTTCATTATACATTTTCATAGGACAACACTGAAGATCTAATATAATCTAAAGTAGTCAGTGTACAGCTTGTATAACAATGTAAATTTGTTTTGCCCTGAAAATCACTCAAAATACAGCAATTAATGTCTAAACCCTTGGCAACAAAAGTGAGTACACCCCTGAGTGAAAATGGACAAATTGTGCCCGATTAGCCATTTTCCCTCCCCGGTGTCATGTTACACGTTAGTATTACAAGGTCTCAGGTGTGAATGGGTAGCAGATGTCTTAAATTTGGTGTTATCGCTCTCACACTCTCTCATACTGGTCACTGGAAGTTCAACATGGCAACTCATGGCAAAGAACTCTCTTTTAGGATCGGAAAAAAAAGAATTGTTGCTCTACAGAAAGATGGCCTAGGCTAAAGATGATGCACAAGAAAGCCCACAAACAGTTTGCTGAAGACAAGCAGGCTAAGGGCATGGATTACTGGAACCATGTCCTGTGGTCTGATGAGACCAAGATAAACTTATTTGGTTCAGATGGTGTCAATCATGTATAGCAGAAACCAGGTGAGGAGTACAAAGACAAGTGTGTCTTGCCTTCAATCAAGCATGGAGTGTCATACTGAAGCAGTGCATGATCCCCTCCCTTCGGAAACTGAGCTGCAGGGCAGTATTCCAACATGATAATGACCCCAAACACACCTACAAAACGACCACTGCCTTGCTAAAGAAACCGAGGATAAATGTGCTGGACTGGCCAAGCATGTCTCCAGACCTAAACTCTTTTGAGCATCTGTGGGGCATCCTCAAACGGAAGGTAGAGGAACACAGAACTCCAACATCCACCTGCTCCGTGATGTCATCATGGAGGAGTGGAAGAGGATTCCAGTGGCAACCTGCCAGGGGTGTAGACATTAATGGATGTGTGTTGAGTGATTTTGATGGCCCACCAAATTTACACTGTTATACAAGCTGTACAATAACTACTTTAGATTGTATCAAAATGTCATATCTTCAGTGCTGACCCATGAAAACATATAATGAAATAACTACAAAAATGTGAGGGTTGTACTCACTTTTGTGAGATACTGTAGCTTAACCCCTTAACTACCAATGACGTACATGTCGCTAGGAGCTGTATGAAGAGGGCTCAGACGCTGTATAATACAGCCAGCACCTGCAGCTAACAGCCGTGATTGGTGCCAGCATCAATTTCAGCTGTTAACACCTTAGATGCTGTGGTTAAACACGACCGCAGCATCTAAAGTATGTAGGTGCCATGCGTTCTGCCATCTATTGCTAATCGTAATCCTCTGGAATGTCATCGGAGGGCGGCAATTGGTTGTCATGACAGCCGGGAGCCTATTGAAGGCTCCTAAGCTTGTCATTACTACAGTTCTAGTACACTTAAGGTATTTTACTATACACTGCAATATATTAGTATTGCAGTGTATTGCATGAGAGATCAGACCCCCTAGGATTCAAGGTCCCTAGGGGTTTAAAAGTGAAAGTAAAAGAAAATGAAAAACAGTTTTTAAATGTATAAAAACCCACAAAAATTCTAATAACCCATTCTAGGTTACATATAAAAATAAATAAACAATAATAAACATAAACACTTTAGGTGTCCACGTGCTCAAAAATGCCCAAACTATTTAAATATAAAAATGTTTATCCCATACGGTGAATGTTTTTGAATAAAAAGCAATCAAACCATTAGACCTCAAAATGATATAAAATAAAAACTACATTTTGTCCCACATAAAAAGATGCCTAACCCAGCTCCATACATGCAAATATGAATTTTAATTTAATTTTAATTTTTTAAAAGGTATCAGAACATTACAAATACTATATAAATTTGGTATCGTTGCGAACATACTGACCCACAGAATACAGGTAACATGTCATTTTTACCACAATAGTGAAAGCCATAAAAATTAAACTCATAAAATATTGACGCAAATATGTTTTGTTTTTTTTTCCAATTCCACCTCATTCTGAATTTTTTTTCCAGCTTCCCTGTACATTTTACAAGATATTGAAGGGTTCCATTACAAAGTACAATTTGTCCCGCAAACAATAAGCCATCATGTGACTCTGTGAACTGAAAAAAAAAAAAATATGGCTCTTTGGAGGGTGGGGAGGAAAAATCAGATACGCAGAAACGAAAATTGGCTCGGTCTTTAAGGGGTTAAATAGATCAATAGGCTATAACTCTATACTATATATTCACATTGATTGTTATTTTATTACAAGGGGTGGGTTTTGTTTCTAAGGCTAGGTTCACACCTGCGCTGGTCTTTCCATCATTCAGGTCACCCGGGGACCAGATCGACGGAGAGCCTATCTGCTAAAACAGAATTTATCTGCAAACCCCATAGACTATAATTGGGTCCGCCGGGTGTCTGTTGGTTTCCGCTGTTTTTACACTGCGCAGATGTGAACCTAGCCAAATCCTATCAGTTTATCTGATGTTGAAGCCAAAGATTATGCTACCTATATGTTGATATTCAAAACTATACGTCTATACTGTTATGAAGGTTAATTCTCAGGGGAGTGCAAAAGTCTCAGTGCTCTTATTTGTTAAATTCAGCATGATGAAGGTGTTCGGCGACACCTGGAACAGATTGAACAACGGAAAGAAAAAGCAGCAGAATTAAGTAGTGGAAGACATTCAAGCACAGACTATGCACCTAAACTGACCCCATATGAACGGAAAAAGCAATGCACACTCTGTGGAGTCATGGTACGTCCTAACCTGCTCATTTCCTGTTTATTACTAACAACTTATATTCGTCGGTACCCATCATTGCTAATACCCAGGTACTTATTTTTTTTTCAGTAATATTGCTCCTAAAAACAGTACCAGTAAATATTTTTTTTTTCCGCGTTTCACAATATTAATTTTCCTATTAATTTTCCCTTTTTGTCAGTTTCTGTTTTCGATATTAAACTTTTAACGTTCTCTTTCTATATTTATACAGCTGTGTGCTGTTTTACATAAATAGGTAACACTATACATAAACATATGTACATTGGCATTGGTATAACCAGTGTTTTTGAAACTTCAAAAACGCCTGGAAATTCTCCCGTGCTAGCTTCTTTTTTCAGCACTGTTTTTTTTTTTTTTTTTAAATCAGCGAGCTGGAAAAAGAAAGATCCTGCCTTGTCTTGAGGGAGGAAAAGCAATCCAAATCCCAGTGAAATCAAAGGGCCGTCTCAAACAAAGCTTCAAAACTGGCTTCAAAAACCATGCTGAATTTAAAAAAAATAGCTAAAAAAAGTACAGCTACTCTTTGAGGCTGCTTTTTAAAAGGAGTCTACTTTGTAGTATTATGCAAATGAGGCAGTTGGTGCACTGGGGGCGGGTCCTCTGCTTCCTGGAGTACTGCTTCTGCCATAGCAATGCTTTGCGAGCTGAAGGGCCATCCCTAGTACACTAACTGCCTCATTTGCATAGCACTTCATAAAAAAATGTTATTTATCACTCTAATGTAACATGGTAGTGACAGTTGAATATGTTTGGGGTAGGTGGTAGACTTACTTATGATCTCTTGACTTTTCGGCAGATTTCTTCTGAGGTTTATCTATTCAGCCATATAAAAGGAAAAAAGCACCAATTAACTGTACGAGAAAACAGCAGCATCCAGGGCAGGGAATTGTCAGATGAAGAGGTGGTAAGTATGAAAAACTGTCATATAACACTATAAATGTAATTTAATTAAATGTACAAAGAAGAGTAATTATTACAGATATACTGATGTAGCAGAGTTAACCTAAACTTCAGCAATTGGGTAAACTGCTGCAGCGTGACATCTTATGACAGAAGACAACAAAGAACAATGAAAAGTCATTGAAAAATGTTTTTCCAATGACTTTTCATTGGTTTTTGTTGTCTTCCATAAGATATAACACTTCAGCAGTGTTAAGAATCTGCTAGATCTGCATGTCACTGAAATTAGTAAAGGTGACCATGTACAAAGTCAGTTGAATTTGCTGATTCAGATGTGTATAAGGATGTTCAGACTCTTCATTGACAAATGTCAGGATATGTCCAAATTTTTAATTTCAGCATTCGCAATTATTTGTTCTCCCAAAAGATACGCTGCCACCAGAGATTTTTAGCTGCAGTTTATTATCATCTTTACATCTTTGGCATTCAAAAGCACAGTGCTCTATATAAATGCGGTGTTCAGGGGTTTTTATTGTCAGAGAGCTTAAGTTCCCTGTCAAATTACAGAAGCAGACTGTCTTTGTGATAGACTGATTCTACTGATATCGCTCTTAGCAGGAGTATGAAGTGCAAATAAATTAACAGTTTTAGTCACAGGTATGTGTCTGGCCCTTGTTAATTGATGTGGGGTGAGCAAGAAGGGGTTAAAAAGAAAAAAAAATGCATAATATGTCAACTGGTCCTTTGTCATTGAAAATCATAAACATAGAAAATATATGTTTTTGTAGTGTGATTATCGATTATTACTTTGTTGGCAGATTACATCCGTCCAATAATTCCCACAGTGACTATATTTCTGATAACCCCCTCTTATTTTTGCCATATGCATTTATTATGATTATAAATCATATATTTATGCTTTCATTTTTCATACAAGAGTAATATGAGAAATGAAAACTGTGCTGGGATTGGTTGTGTTGGGTAACAAAGACAGTTCTTGTTTCCATATTTCCTCCATGTATATTTTTGGTTGTATGAAACTCGATTGTGGTGACTCTAATCTGCATGATCTGTCTGGAGACTATAGCCTTCTGTAGTGACATGTTACAGTGTATCAGTGTAAGCATTAAAACTCTTAGTCTGTACTGAGGCAGATTGATGAAAAGCAACCAATCACAGCACAGCTTTAATTTCTTATAGTGTCTTTAAAACCCCTTCTCGCCGGTGACATTTTTAGATTTTTGTTTTTGACTCCCCCCCCCCCCCCCTTCCAAACCCAATAACTTTTTTATTTTTCCGTTCTCAGAGCCATATGTGGTCTTAATGTTTGCGGGACAAATTTCTTTTCATGAGCCTACCATTTATTATTCTGTATAATGTACTGGGAAGCTGGAAAAAAATTCAGAATGGGGTGAATTTGAAGAAAAAGTGCGTTTGTGCGACTTTCGTACGGGCTTCGTTTTTACAGCGTTCGCTCTACAGCCAATATTACATGTCACCTGTATTCTATGTTTCGGTACGATTCCAGGGATACCAAATTTATTTGGTTTTATTTACATTTTAACCCCTTAACGAAAATCCAAACTGTGCAAAAATATATTTTTTTTTTAAAAGTCGCCATATTCTGACACCCATAACTTTTTTTATACTTCTGTGTACGGGGATGTATAAGGCGTCTTTTTTTGTGGGACCAGGTGTACTTTTTAGTTATACCATTTTGGCGAATTACTATTGCTTTGATCACTTTTTATTCAAATTTTTATCAGAGGCAAAACAGTGAAAAAACGGCAGTTTTGGCACTTTTGATTTTTTTTCCCCCTACGGCCTTTCCCGTACGGGAAAAATATTTTTATAGATTTGTAGACCGGGCGTTTTCGGACACAGGGATACCTAATGTGTATGATTTTAACTACTTTTATATGTGTTCTAGGGAAAGGGGGGTGATTTGAATTTTTAAATATTTTTTTTTTTTTACTTTTTTTTTATTTATTTTTTTTGCATTTATTAGACCCCCTAGGGGTCTAGAACCCCATGGGGTCTGATCACTAATGCAATGTATTACAATGCTAATGCACTGCAAAAAAACGGCGCTTCTTTTGCAGGCTACATAGAGTAGCCTGCAATAGAAACTAATAAAAGACAGGCCTGGGAGCCTTCACAAGGCTCCCGGCTGTCATAGTAACGGGACGCCGGCCCTGGAGCTTGCTCCGGGTGCCAGCGATGTCCAGCAAAATGGCGGCGCCCGCGCCGCCGGTAAAATGACGCCTTGGTCAGCTTTGACCGAGGTGCCAGAGGGGTTAATGCCCGCGATCATTGCGGGCACCGATCGCGGACATTAGCGCCAGGTCTCTGCTGTATAATACAGCAGAAACCCGGCGGCTATGGCGGCTGCTCGGGTCCCGAGCGGCCACCATATTTAAGCACCCGGCATCCACCGTACTATTACAGCGGATGTCGGGAAAGGGTTAAAAAAATAAAAGTTCTGTTTTGCTTGGTTGCTATGGGAAACCAATACACTTTATCAGGTCATGTGCTGTCCATGATCCATAAAAAAAATAGGCCATACTCTTAATTTTTCATAGATCAAACTATTGCGTCCATTTTCACAGGCATGGTTCACCCATTCAGGTGAACAGCTGCATGTTTAATGGATTTGTGCAGGATTCAAGTATTGGGTTGGTCATGTGAATAAAGCGTTTTCCTAGACTCCAGCCTGTTTTATTCCCTATGTCCATCAAGGCCTCTGAATTAATATTTCCATTTACTGACAGCAAGTAGACATCTTGAAAATAGAGTTAACCTGCAGTCGGTCTGCGCAAGGAGAGAAAGCTGAAAGGTCTACAGTACATTTCCGTCAATCTTGGGAATCCCATCGCTTGTTTGCCTTTACTTACAATGATGGGAAAATCTCTTTCTCTGTAAATTGTAGCTGGTACACTAGTATACAGTCATGGCCAAAAGTTTTGAGAATGATACAAATATAAATTTTTACAAAGTCTACTGCTTCAGTTTTTCTAATGGCAATTTGCATATACTCCAGAATGTTATAAAGAGTGATCAGCTTAACAGCAATTACTTGCAAAGTCAATATTTGCCTAGAAAATGAACTTTATCCCCCAAAACACATTTCAACATCATTGCAGCCCTGCCTTAAAAGGACCACCTAACATCGTTTCAGTGATTGCTCCATTAACACAGGTGTGGGTGTTGATGAGGACAGGGCTGGAGATCAATCTGTCATGATTAAGTAAGAATGACACCACTGGACACTTTAAAAGGAGGCTGGTGCTTGCCATCATTGTTTCTCTTCTGTTAACCATGGTTATCTCTAAAGAAACACGTGCAGTCATCATTGCACTGCACAAAAATGGCCTAACTGGAAAGAGTATTGCAGCTAGAAAGATTGCACCTCAGTCAACAATCTATCGCATCATCAAGAACTTCAAGGAGAGAGGTTCCATTGGTGCCAGAAAGGCTCCAGGGCGCCCAAGAAAGACCAGCAAGCGGCAGGACCGTCTCTTAAAAGTGTTTCAGCTGCGGGATCGGGCTACCAGCAGTGCAGAGCTTGCTGAGGAATGGCAGCAGGCAGGTGTGAGTGCATCTGCACGCACTGTGAGGCGGAGACTCTTGGAGCAAGGCCTGGTCTCAAGGAGGGCAGCAAAGAAGCCACTTCTCTCCAGAAAAAACATCAGGGACAGACCGATATTCTGCAAAAGGTACAGGGAGTGGACTGCTGAGGACTGGGGTAAAGTCATTTTCTCTGATGAATCCCCTTTTCGATTGTTTGGAACATCTGGAAAACAGCTTATTCGGAGAAGAAGAGGTGAGCACTACCACCAGTCTTGTCTCATGCCAACTGTAAAGCATCCTGAAACCATTCATGTGTGGGGTTGCGTCTCAGCCAAGGGAATCGGCTCTCTCACAGTCTTGCCTAAAAACACAGCCATGAATAAAGAATGGTACCAGAATGTCCTCCAAGAGCAACTTCTCCCAACCGTCCAAGAGCAGTTTGGCGCTCAACAATGCCTTTTCCAGCATGATGGAGCACCTTGCCATAAAGCAAAGGTGATAACTAAATGGCTCAGGGAACAAAACATAGAGATTTTGGGTCCATGGCCTGGAAACTCCCCAGATCTTAATCCCATTGAGAACTTGTGGTCAATCATCAAGAGACGGGTGGACAAACAAAAACCAACAAATTCAGACAAAATTAAAGCATTGATTCTGCAAGAATGGACTGCTATCAGTCAGGATTTGGTCCAGAATTTGATTGAGAGCATGCCAGGGAGAATTGCAGAGGTCCTGAAGAAGAAGGGTCAACACTGCAAATATTGACTTGCTGCATTAACTCATTCTAACTGTCAATATAAGCTTCTGTTACTCATAATATGAATGCAATTCTATTTCTGTATGTGATAAAAACATGTGACAAACACACATAAAAACCATAGGGCAGCAGATCATGTGAAAATATAATATTTGTGTCATTCTCAAAACTTTTGGCCATGACTGTATAATCCCAACATACTGTCCATAAAGTCTGCAAAGTCTGAACGCAATCATATAGTTTTACTGTATTCAGACTGGTCTGTGAACTAGTCCAGAACTGTTTTTTGTTTGGGTAGATAAAAGTTCTCAAAATGATTGAATGAATAAAGTTTCCAATTTAAAGCCATATTCTTGTGAGCATGTAGGTGAATCTATAATGTCTGCCTTGCTGTCATTGTACAGAAACCTTCCCAATAGCATACAAATAACCTTAGCCAATTGCCATATAAACATTTAAGATGTCAGTAGGGGTTTAAACTTCATTTATGATTTTAAGATTAAACAGCAGCGCATGCTATAAAAGATAATTGGAAAATAGAAAAATGGAAGTCTTTTCCAAATGAACTTAAAAATATGCTGAAACATGCAGAGTGCGGAAGACTACCCTGCAGGTAGAAGAGCTAATGCAGACAGATTTTAAGCCTCCAGCCCTGCAGTTAGTCCCTCCACAGCACTGAATAAACAGTTCTCTTCTTCAGATCTTTCATGTTACCTTCTCTGGATAAACTGTCATGGATGTCTGACGTATGTCATGTTTAAGCAAAGACTATTTAGCTTTCATTATGCAGTGGCCCGCAATGTGACAAGCAGTAGTCATGTTCAGGTTGTTGTTACTGGAAGCCATACTCAATGCCTCAAGTAGTGCTGATTCAAGATGACATTCCAGATCAGTTCAATCAGAATATATATATTTCACTGGTAAATGCGTGTCAGTCAGCTCATGGCGGACAGCACTTATCAGAGGGAATATCCATGCCCTGGGGTTAAGGCAATGCTACATATACTATACTTTTCTCTACCTGTACAACAAATAGTGTACCTCTATCTACCTTGCATTATATACTGTGTATAGAGGTGTATATATATTTATGTTTTTTAGTGGATTTCTTTATTGGATTAGTCAAACACTAGAGGCATCTGTAGATTTATGTGAAACGGTTGTATTACCACTAGCTGACCCCTGTTTTTTTTGGGGGGGGGTCATTAATCTCATTATATGTATAAGTGGGATTTTATATATACAGTGGGTACGGAAAGTATTCAGACCCCTTTAAATTTTTCACTCTTTGTTTCATTGCAGCCATTTGCTAAAAGAAAAAAAAGTTCATTTTATTTCTCATTAATGTACACTCAGCACCCCATCTTGACAGAAAAAAAACAGAAATGTAGATATTTTTGCAAATTTATTGAAAAAGAAAAACTGAAATATCACATGGTCATTAGTATTCAGACCCTTTGCTGTGACACTCATATTTAACTCACATACTGTCCATTTCCTTCTGATCCTCCTTGAGATGGTTCTACTCCTTCATTGGAGCGCAACTATGTTTAATTATACTGTTTGGACTTGATTAGGAAAGGCACACACCTGTCTATATAAGACCTCACAGCTCACAGTGCATATCAGAGTAAATGAGAATCATGAGGTCAAAGGAACTGCCCAAGGAGCTCAGAGACAGAATTGTGGAAAGGCACAGATCTGGCCAAGGTTACAAAAAAATTTCTGCAGCACATAAGGTTCCTAAGAGCACAGTGGCCTCTATAATCCTTAAATGGAAGAAGTTTGGGACGACCAGAGCTCTTCCTAGACCTAGCCGTCCAGCCAAACTGTGCAATCGTGGGAGAAGAGACTTGGTGAGAGCGGTAAAGAAGAACCCAAAGATCCCTGTGGCTGAGCTCCAGAGGTGCAGTAGGGAGATGGGAGAAAGTTCCACAAAGTCAACTATCACTGCAGCCCTCCACCAGTCGGGGCTTTATAGCAGAGTGACCCAAAGGA